>OY776276.1:82071398-82141398 GCA_963675445.1 Linnaemya vulpina | reverse complement strand
GCCCCTGTAAAACTTTTTATACTGAAGGTCGAAAGCTCATTTTTTTTAACAATTTTAAATTAAAATTTAGTTCATTAGGTAGCATAAACAATAAAAAATTGATTAAATTTACTTCAGATAAAATGGTTTTAATGAAGAAGACGTTAGTTTCTATATTCTATAAGTTCAAAATGGACATTATATGCAAGCTTTTATTTGAAATTTGTAAATTTAAAATTGTGAAATGTATGTTTGAAATCTTAAAGCAATAAATATAACGATTTATTTGCAATATAATTATTTAAAAAAAAAATTTTGTAAATATTTCTGCTAAGTATCCTTGATTTTCATCTTCTAGAAGTAGTTTAGCTTTTATATTTTACAATTTTTGTCGAATATTGGACACATAGGGATCTGATGAGCATAATAAAACAGTAATCAGATCTTCATTAGTACAACTTCTGGAAATTTTTCTTGTTTGCGAAAAAATCTGTAGTCTTTATTCCTTTTTTCTTGCGCTTCTTCAGATAGATCTCCTATTGGCAGCATATTGTGTTTAATTATTTGCTCCCCATGGTACAAAATTTTATGGACAGTTGCTGACATAGACCTCCATGAGTATTTTTCACTATAAAATATAGCTGTTTTTTTGCGTATTCTCCAAATTTTTTTTCATTTATCTCTCTACTGTATGCTAGAACTTATTAGTTCCAAATCTACACCTGTGATACACGCTGCAGTTTCTGGATCTGAAAAAAAACTCCTTTCCATCATTTGTGTTTCCTTCTCCTTGCTTTGGCTGATCGATAATTAGGCCTAGTTCTAAATATTTTTGTTGGATTTGTGGTTTTCTTGGTTTTTTTTTATTTTCCTTATTTTTTCTCACCTAATTTAAGAATATGTTCCATAAAACGTATTCTCGCATGAAGAGGGGACAATCCAAATTCTTATGCTGCCTTAAAACTTTCATCTTCTGGAATGGGATGGCTTAATTGACTTGATGTCTTTTGGCATATAACGCAGCTAGACGATGCTTTTGTATCAGTCAAAGCGTGTGCAACTTTTCCATCAAACATTGTGAGACACATTTTAAAATTTACTTCGATTTCCTGGTCATCAACTGTAAATACAGCATTTTGAAGGGCATCAATTTGATCTTTTATTTTTGGACTTCTTCAATTATGACCTCTTTAGTTTCTTTTTTGAATATACATTTTATTGGCCTGCAATACTTTGTTGATGAGGGTATTTAATTTTTCCATACATGAATTTCTTTTGCTCTGCTGGTTGATGGCTCTAACCCGGTATAATGCTTTGTTAAGCGCAATGGAACGAAAGATACCATAAATGAGTCAGCATCTGATTCGGTGTTACATCACAAGTATTGTCTTTGACCAGAGGACCCATCACATCCACATTTAGAAATTAAAGTAATGTTGACACTTCCAAGTTTTTTCAAGCGATCAGCATCAAGAGTATTTAACAACCGTTCGGCAGTGTATTGAATTTAATTTCTGCTGAAGTGGAAGTGACAGTTATAGTATATCAGTTTGTGGAGGTAAACATTCTTTTTGACTGAGACTAAATCCCTATATATATATATATATATATATATATATATATATATAAATCCCGGAATTCTTTTCATTGGCACGTTTCCTCAGTTCCTTATATGTACTAATTTTTAGATAATTTCACAATCAAGAAACGAACACGTACACACGCGCACCCCTTTTATCGGATTTCCATTTTAAATTTTGATTGGTTTTATGGTTTAATGGTTGTTGCAGTTACTTCTACCTGCAACAGCGCTTGTTATAAGTCAATGGTTTTTGCCATAATTTGTTGAAATATTTTCTTTATTAGAGGCAGTTGTGAATATCTACATATTCATTATGCCCAAGCGATTCCGAAAAAAAAACTATTTTATACCTTTATAATAAGGGTAAATTAAATTAAAAACCAAAATACTTTTCCATCTGAAATCCGTTTTTCATAAAAACCATCTGATACAAAAATAATTCAAAATTGAGCACAACAGGATATACAGTTTTTACTCTAAAAATATTTGACCCTACGTCAGAAAAATTGGTCTGGTGCTCACGGTCGGAGAGTGCCGGGTATACAATGGGGTAGAGGTATAGATGAGAGTTCAGACTATAAGATAGTACTAGTCTCTAAACGAACTTTTACGAACTTTAGAAGTTATGCTCTATTAAGTGAGAGGATTTAGAAAAATTTGGACATTAGGAAAAAAATTTTTTTAAAATTAATTTAAAAAAATTTTAAAATTTTTTTTGCTACAAGCTTAGCTAACAAGTTGCCTAGCTATACAAAATTTATTCTGTTTAAAACAAAAAAGTTATAGATGTTTAAAAATTAAGAACTTATTAAGAAATAAGAATTTTGCAAAATTATGAAAATTCCTATTTTGATTTACCCTGTTCACGGTGATATAGTTAAAATATAGTTTCAATTTTGTGGTTCCCTAAGTATAAAATTGTCTACTTTTAACTGAACTTTTACATTTTACAATTGGTGATAGTCAAAAAGATGAGTTTTGGCTGCCTTCTCGCGTACCAAATTTGTTCTCCTTATGTTATAAAATAGTTTTAGAAAGCAAAAAAAACCGACGTCAGTTACTTTTTTGGATACTTATATATTATATATATATATATTTTCAATGCAAATCTTCATGATAATAATTTTTAAACATTTTAGTTATGTACTACAATATTCTAAATTATAATCTAAATATTCAAAATTTTTTTTATATTTTGGTTTTGAATAAACAATTGAGATTTCCCAAAGCATGAAATAGGTTTAATTTACAAACGAACAAAAGAATTATGGTTTTTGGAGTGTTTCGGATTTTTCTGATATCACTCTATTTAAGTTCATTTCCAATTTATCAAGCTCTTCTAGAGGCTTGGAAAAACCGATTTCACGTACAGAGAAACAGACAACACTCAATCGTCATTGATGTTCATAAGAATCCGGAATATTTATACTCTATGGGGTCCCATATTAATATCAAAGAAATTACACACGGAATGACAAACCTATATATATATATATATATATATATATATATATACTACAAATAAAATAGAAGTGCTATATTCCGCTGTGATGAATCTTAACGGACGTCAGGTATGAATCTTAACATATACATATTTTTAAGTACCAATTCTGCTCTTCCTATATTATGAAATGGTTTTAATTAGTGTAATAGCGCTCGCACTGAATTTTAACATATAGTCGTACATGACTCTCTTCTTACTAGTGTATGTTTAAATTTAAACGGTGATGAGTTACCCATTTCACTATCGGCGAGTTGTTAACGACATCTGATGCTAACAACTCACAATTACTAATATTGCTACTATCGCGTACTTCATTTTTGTCTCTATGTTCAATGATGAGAACCGCCAAATTATTCTGGAAAGTCATGTGATATTTTTCCACACCGCAAGCTAGCGGACCTAAAATAAGATTGAAGAGAATCACTTCTATCGTCTACTTGAACGGTGTCTAAAGGCATTTAGCAAATACCTTTCTCGACATTTATAACAAAAAGCAGTAAATTGAATTAAAGTTACCTAAGACATAGTGAACGCCTGGCAATTTTTTTTTGTCTTGGGAAAGATTATTGCAAGTATAATTAAAATTTGTGCGGATTCGTAAAGGTATTTTTATAGGAAAATTTTATGTATAAATTATATCAATACGTACAAATTTTCAATCAATTAAAATATTATTTCTTTTTTTTTTGCTTCACAGATCATTTGCATATTTCAGGTTGAGCGTGTTAAGTATGTAATTATGTATTTCCTTGCGGGATCATTAGATATATAGAGCTCAAATGAATACATATTAAACATAGACTGCCGCACCTATGTACATGCATAATCTTACGTAGATTATATTTATCGACCGACGAAGGGCATAAGCAACGGTTCTTATATCATTCCATCAATTGCCGTATCTGATGAATCTGAAAATAAATTATTATCATTCTGTCTAGTGCATAGTGCCAAGTGAAAAAGTAAATAATTCCTACAGCAAGTAGCAGTTTTACGTGTTGAAGAACAGCCTAAATTATTTAGTGACATGGAAAAATATAAAAAAATATTAACCCATTACCACAGAAAAAAAAAATATTAGAAAAACAAATAAAATAAAAAAAAGACAAAAAAATAATTGAAGTAAATATTGGTATATGTACTTATAAGAAACTGAATACCTATATATGTATATATACATAGATTTAAGAATATAACACAGAAAATTAAAACAAGAAATTTTAAGAAAAAAAAATCAGTTGGCATGTAAAACAATTGCATTCCATTTAGATCTCTACGTACTCATATGTATAAAAATATATGTATGTACGTATTTATATATATATCTATATATATATATATATATATATATATATATATATATTGTTACAAAGATCAGAAATAGATTTAATATAAACGGCAATGTGGCTATATGTACTTGGCAGCACTACCAATTAATCTATAGTTGTCTAAATGTTACAAACACTATATAGATAATATTCAAATTAACGGAAATGGAATACTCCAGAATATACAAGATCATTCAAGGCTGTGCCAATAAGAGTAAACCACAACAACAACAAACATAGCAACATAAATGCTAAGAGATGTTATTCTAAATGATCTTGTATGCAAGTATTCGCTGCTAATAAAACTAAATAGATTCACAAGTATACACAGCCATATACACGTAGAAGAAACAAAACCACACACTCATTCATACAACCACTCATAGTTACCATAGGCAAAACACACAGAACACTCATACATTCAAACCACACATAGTTACCATAAGCAAACCAAACAAGTCAGCATTTTCATGTATACAAACACACATATATATATATAAAGAGTGATTTTTTTGCTATTATCTTTTTGGCAACACTAGTTTTGACAGCTCGCGCACGTTTTGTATCTTGTGTCACTGTCAAACATCTTCAGTTTGGTCTATAATTTAATCATGAATCGTCTTACAAACGAACAACGCTTGCAAATTATTGAATTTTATTACCAAAATGCGTGCTCTGTTAAGAAAGTTCATCGCGCGCTTCTTCCATTTTATGGGCAGTTTAATCGACCTACTGAGGCTTCTATTCGGGCTATTGTAAAAAAATGTCGCACCAAATTTACATTGTTGGACATTAAACCACCAACACGCTTACGTAGAGTGCGAACTGAAGAAAATATCGCAGCCGTATCGGCCAGTGTTGGTGATGACCGTGAATTATCGATTCGGCGCCGTTCGCAGCAATTGGGCCTCTCTTACTCCACTACGTGGAAAATTTTGCGGAAGGATTTGGGTGTGAAGCCTTATAAGATACAGCTGGTGCAAGAATTGAAGCCAAACGACCTACCACAACGCCAAATATTTGGTGAATGGGCTCTTGGAAAGTTAAATGAAGATCCACTTTTTTATCGAAGAATTGTGTTCAGCGACGAGGCTCATTTCTGGTTGAATGGATACGTGAACAAGCAAAACTGCCGTATTTGGAGTGAAGAGCAGCCAGAAGCATTGCAAGAGCTACCAATGCATCCACAAAAAACAACCGTTTGGTGCGGATTATGGGCTGGCGGCATCATTGGGCCGTATTTCTTCAAAGATGATGCGAATCACAACGTTACTGTGAATGGTGAGCGCTACCGTGCGATGATAACAAACTTTTTTTTGCCCAAAATGGAAGAGCTTGACTTGCATGACATGTCGTTTCAACAAGACGGTGCCACATGCCACACAGCACGCGAGACAATGGACCAATTGAGAGGCGAGTTCGGTGAACAGTTTATTTCACGCTTGGGACCAGTCAATTGCCAACATTGCCAACATTATTCGTGAGATACCGGCCGAAATGTTGAAAAGAGTATGCCAAAATGGGACTAAGCGGATGGACCATTTGAGGCGCAGCCGCGGCCAACATTTGCATGAAATAATCTTCAAACATTAAATTATATCGACCCAACTATCAATCCAAATAAATATTTCATGCATTTTTTTGAATTTTGTGTGTTTTCTTTTTTTTTAATTTCCGATAGTTCTTATAAAATCACCCATTATATATATATATATATATATATATATAATATTTACTTTTCTTTTTTATTATTTTCCAATTAGTGCTTCAATCATTTGTTTCTATTCAGTTTATTTTAAAGTCTGCTAGGGTAATGTTTTTTTAGGTGTAAGAATTTAAACAATAGTAAGATTGTTTCCTACACTAAAAATATGAATATTGTAGTTAGTTCTAAGTAATGCAGGTTGCCGTGAATTGTAGAAAAAAAATAAAAATGTGTGCCTAAACTAAATTGCACTGTTTGATTTGTTTGTACATGTGGCAACACTTACACTGTGATTCTCAAGGGGATTACTAACAGAATTTGCCCAGGATGGAGTTTAATTAGTAACCAAGGCAGGGTGGCCAACGAATTAGGTGGATAACATCTAAAACCCAGTTCAAAACTTCATATTTAGAACCTTTCATTAATACATAATCTGATCCCATATTATATATAATCCCTTTCAATACTTAAGTACGATAATCAATGAGTATCATAACTATATATGTTTGCATGCAATTATTTAAATTTCACTGTAGCGAAGGCTGTATGAGGCAACAGGCAACGAACCCCCCCTACGACGAGCAATAAGGCTGGTTAACATGCATGCATTGTACTTGTGAACGCGTCTAAAAAGATATCTTCATTCAACAGAATACCCGTTGTATGCTACAGTATAAATTTTGGCGCCCAACGTGGGGCCAGAATAGCCATGAAAGGACCATACATTATTTCCACAAGATCGGAACTCAAGTATGTGATAAGTAAGCTGTTCGGCTCTACTCTCTCTTTATTTTTTTTCTATCTGCTATATAAAGGCGCTGCCAGAGATCAGGAGAGTGAGTGTGATTTCAAACATAGACGTGTTAACATCGCTAAGTGTTGAGTAGTACAAATACTCATGTTAATAAAGTAATAAATAAAGTGTTGCCGCATTACTTTTTCTAAAATTAATTTGTCCGTGTTTTAATTTGATGCAATAAAACGAGTCCTTGAGGGATAAGTAATAAAACCGTTTTTACGAAAAAGTCTAAAAACTTAACAATTGGTGTCAGAAGTGGGATTGCAAAAATAATTAAAAGGACTATTTAAGAAAAAAAAAAAAAAAAGGACATTAAAAAAAAATTAAAATAAATAATCATAAATTTGATGAGCTAAAAGTTGAACAGCTGAAAAAGGAGCTCAGTAAGCTGGAATTGCCAACTGCAGGTAACAAGGACATAAATTCAATGTTCGCTGCTATGATGATCGAAATAAAACAAAACTCCCGGCAGATGCAGGAGGCATCAAGGATCACCAGTGACAAGCTTGTAGCCGAAATAAGTGAAATAAAACAAAACTCTTAGCAGATGCAGGACAAGCTTGTAGCCGAAATAACCGGGCCAGTACCAGCAGTTGCGGAGGTTTCTGCGCGGATAAAAGCGCCATGCTTCGACGGCAGCGTATCATTAGGCATCTAATGATACGCTAGCAGAAATGGATGGGATGCTAAAGAAAAGGCCATAGAGTTGATCTTGTCCTTAAAGGGTACACCCACAGAGGTAATTGAGACTGTGCCAATAAGCAGAAACAACTACAATGAAATAATGGCAGCATTGCAGCGCAAGTATGGTGGTGCGCACAAGCGCGATTTATACAGAACGGAATTGCGATGTAGAGTTCAGAAGCCTAAAGAGTCTCTACAAGATTTCGCAATGGAAATCGAGCGTTTAGTGCAGCTCACATATCCAGGCGAGAGTCACCCGTTCCTGGACCATTTTAAAACTGAGGCTTTCGTTAACGGCATTCGCGACTCTTATGTCAAACTGGCGGTGTGCGCTACGCAGAAATCCACTTTCGCTGAAACTGTGTCATTTGCGCTGGCTCAAGAGACTGCCAGGATGGTTTTCCAGCCACAGATATGTAAAGTGCGGAATGCGGAGGTTTTGTCTGAGGAGGATAACAACCTAGTGGCAAGCGTTAAGGAGGCAATGCGACAACTGCTGGCAGAGAAGGCTATCAAAGAAAAGCCTAAGTGCTTTAACTGCGGAAAGATCGGTCATTTTCAGCGCAGCTGCAAAGCACAAAGGAAGAGAGGTAGATCTGTTTCGCCACCAAGAAACAGCAAACGGGTGAACCAAACAACATCCCAAGAGTCCCCGTTAAACTAAAACGAGCTAGCACTAAGGGGCAAGAGCTAGCTCTCACAAACGAGGGCCCCACAATCTCCATATCAGTGATGTAGCAGAAAAATAGCAACCTCACTGCGTCCGGACACATCAACGGGGAAAAGCACGTACTTACCATAGACACAGGGGCATCGCAGTCAATAATAAGGCCCGATATAGTAAAGGGGAAGTGCGAGCGGTTAAGCAATATACGGCTACGTACAGCTACTGGAGAGCCTGCCACTGTCTATGGTAAGATTGAAGTGAAGGTGACTATAGCCAACATCAACGTGAGACATGTGTTTATTGTTGCCGATATTGTCGATGAGGTTATTATTGGAGCCGGTTTTATGATTAATCACGGCATTAATCTACATATGGGACAACAGCTGATGATTTGGCGTAATGTGGAAATACCCCTTAATGTAGGATATGACAACAAACCGCAAGTAACAAGAGTATTTGCTATTGAGAGTCAGACAATACCGCCGCAGTCTGAAACGGTCATATGGGCGCGGATGAAGGGAGATTGTGAGGACAATCGGTTGTGGGTTGTAGAACCGGCAGATCTAAAGAGAGAGCTTATAACAGCGAAAGCTCTAGTGAAAACTAGTGAAGGAGGAATAGTCCCTATAAGAGTGCTTAACTTGTCAGACCATGAAAAAGTCATCAAAGAAAATTCCGATGTTGGCCAGTGTACTCCAGTAGAGGCAATAATAAACTGCGAGAAGAAGATAGAGCCTACTAATTTGTCCGCAAAAGAACGTGAACAATTTGAGGAATACGTAGAGAAATGGGTAGCAGGTCTATCAGCGACAGATAAAAATAAAGCCAAGCAGTTACTAAAAAGGCATACCAGTATCTTCGCCATGGGAAGCCAAAGCCAGGGTAGAACTGCATTGGTTAAACATGAAATTAACACAGGCGAAGCTAGGCCGATTAAACAGCCACCCAGAAGCGTACCTCTAGCAAAGCGAGACAAAGTAAAAGAGCTTGTAGCTGAAATGGAGCGTGATGGCGTAATTGAGCTATCTTCTGGTCCTTGGAGTTCGCCTGTAGTCTTAGTTAAAAAGAAAGATGGCAGTACTAGATTCTGCGTAGACTGCAGGAAGCCCAATGACATAACCAAGAAGGACAGTTATCCGCTCCCCAGGATCGATGACACTTTGGACACGCTAGTTGGTACCAAATGGTTCTCTACGCTGGACTTGCGAAGCGGATATTGGCAAGTGGAGATCGCAGAGAAAGATAAGGAGAAAACTGCCTTCAGTGTCGCCAACGGTTTATGGCAGTTCAAAATCATGCCATTTGGTCTCTGCAATGTTCCGGCCACATTTGAACGCCTAATGGAAAAGGTACTGATAGGACTTCACTGGAAGACATGCTTGGTATATCTCGATGACATAATCGTGATGGGGAAAACTTTTGATGAGCACCTCAAAAACATGGCAGAAGTTCTTAAACGGATATCATCGGCTGGATTGAAACTCAGCTTGAAGAAATGTGCATTGTTCCAGAAAGAAGTAAAGTATTTGGGGCATCGTGTTACAGCAGACGGAATCTCAACAGATGAAGATAAAATAAAAGCAGTAAGGGACTGGCATCAATCTAAAAATCTTTATGAATAGCGCAGCTTTTTGGGCCTTTGCACATACTACAGACGTTTTGTGCCGAATTTTGCCAGTGTAGCTGCAAGCTTGTATGAGCTGACAAAGAAGTCAAGACCATAACATTGGGGCGAGCCACAGGAAAAATCCTTCCAGAAGCTCAAAGAATTATTATGTACGTCACCAGTGCTAGCGTATCCCATAGCTGGAGAAAAATGTATGCTGGATACTGATGCGAGCGGCTATGGCATAGGGGGTGTGCTTTCCCAAGTAGTAAATGGCACTGAAAAGGTCATAGGGTACTATAGCCGTGTACTCTCAAAACCTGAGAGGAATTACTGTGTGACAAGACGCGTTTTTATTGGGTTGGATGTCAACAAGCCGTAGCTGACTGGATAGCAAACTGCCCACAGTGCATAGCAGCCAAAGGCCCAGTAAGAAGAAGCCGGGGACAGCTGCAGCAATACAACAGGAGCACCATTCGAGCGGATCGCAATGAATGTAGCAGGTCCCTTTCCCGTCACCGAAGCCGGAAATCGTTATCTACTTGTGGTAATGGACTATTTCAGTAAATGGCCAGAGGTATATGCTATACCTAACCAGAAAACAAAGACAATTGTAAATGCATTCGTCAACAACTGAGTATGTCGCTATGGTGTCCCAATAGAATTACATTCCGACCAAGGAAGGAATTTCGAGTCTGCCATATTCAGGGAAATGTGCGAGTTGTATGGGATAAAGAAAACCAGAACGACGCCGCTACATCCACAGTCTGATGGCATGGTATAAAGGTTCAATCGCACCTTAGAAGAGTACCTACGAAAAGTAGTAAGCAACCATCAGAGGGATTGGGACGAGCACATCCCCAAAATTTTGATGGCATATAGGTCAGCTGTACACGACTCAACATCGAGAACGCCAGCCAGAATTATCTTCGGGACGGAATTAAAACTACCTGGTGATTTGGAATTTGGTGTTAAGCCAACTGTAGAAGATGGAGCTATTACGTCCCAAGAGAAGGAGGGCTTAAACGAACTGCATGAGTTCGTGCGTAATAGAATCAAGATGGTCAGTGACAAGATGAAGGCTAGGTATGACCGCGCAGCAAACTCGGAGGGATTTATGGAAGGACAATTGGTTTTATTGTATAACCCACAACGGAAGAAAGGATTTTCCCCAAAATTACAGACTCACTGGGAAGGCCCGTATAAAGTGATTAAGATAGTGAATGACGTTGTATACCGGATACAGAAGCACAATAACCCAAGGTCGAAAATGAAAATAGTACATCTCGAACGATTGGAGCTCTATGGAAGAGGTGATTGTATGCCTATTCGGGACGAACAGGCTTAAGTGGGCGGCAGTGTTACAAAGATTAGAAATAGACTTAAAATAAACGACAATGTGGCTATATGTACTTGGCAGCACTACCAATTAATCTATAGTTGTCAAAATGTTACAAACACTATATAGATAATATTCAAATTAACGGAAATGGAATACTCCAGAATATACAAGATCATTCAAGGCTGTGCCAATAAGAGTAAGCCACAACAACAACAAACATAGCAACATAAATGCAAAGAGATGTTATTCTAAATGATCTTGTATGCAAGTATTCGCTGCTAATAAAACTAAATAGATTCACAAGTATACACAGCCATATACACGTAGAAGAAACAAAACCACACACTCATTCATACAACCACTCATAGTTACCATAGGCAAAACACACAGAACACTCATACATTCAAACACACATAGTTACCATAAGCAAACCAAACAAGTCAGCATTGTCATACAAACACACACATGCCAAGTAAAATACAACCACCATACCCAGAACTTTCGCGAGGTTACCAGACGACGTCATTTTTGCTATATAAAGGCGCTGCCAGAGCTCAGCAATAATCAGTGTGATATCAAACATAGACGTGTTAACATCGCTAAGTGTTGAGTAGTACAAATACTCGTGTAAATAAAGTAACAAATAAAGTGTTGCCGCATTATAATTCTAAATTAATTTGTCCGTGTTTTAATTTGATGCAATAAAACGAATCCTTGAAGGATAAGTAATAAAACCGTTTTTACGAAAAGGTCTAAAAACGTAACAATTGGTGTCAGAAGTCGGATTGCAAAAATAATTAAAAGGACATTGCAATTTAAAAAAAAGGACATTGCAATTTAAGAAAAAAAAGGACATTATAAAATTTAAATAAATAATCATGAAATTTGATAAGCTAAAAGTTGAACAGCTGAAAAAGGAGCTCAGTAAGCTGGAATTGCCAACTGCAGGTAACAAGGCTGAACTGCAGAAGAGGCTAATAGATGAGTTTAAGAATCGCGGCATGGACATCGGGACATACGAGTTTGAGGACAAAGAGGATGTGCAGGTATGCCCTCCTGTCACGACCAGCAGCATGGACATAAATTCAATGTTCGCTGCTATGATGATCGAAATGAAACAGAACTGTCAGCAGATACAGGAGGCATCAAGGGTCAACAGTGAAAAGCTTTTAGCCGAAACTCAGCAGATGCAGGACAAGCTTGTTGCCGAAATAACTGAAGTAAAACAGAACTCTCAGCAGATACAGGAGTCAAATAAGGCCACGAACGATATCCTGGTAGAGGTTTCTGAAGCCATCAACAGGAGGATGGATTCTATTGAGAATAAATTCTCAGAGCTGGCGGATAGAGTCCAACATCTAGAATGCGGTGGCCTGGAACAGCATGCAAAGGAGTTCGAAGAGAAATTGCATGCTCTAGAGGACAAAGTGCATAGCCTGGAGTGTAGTGGCGGGCCAGTACGAGCAGTTGCGGAAGTTTCTGCGCGGACAAAAACGCCATGCTTCGACGGCAGCGTACCATTAGGCATTTTCAAATTCCAGTTTGAGACGGTGGCTAGCAGAAACGGATGGGATGCTGAAGAAAAGGCCATAGAGTTAATCTTGTCCTTAAAGGGTACAGCCGCAGAGGTACTTGAGACTGTGCCAGTAAGCTGCAGAAACAACTATAATGCGGAATGCGGAGGTTTTGTCTGAGGAGGATAACAACCTAGTGGCAAGCGTTAAGGAGGCAATGCGACAACTGCTGGCAGAGAAGGCTATCAAAGAAAAGCCTAAGTGCTTTAACTGCGGAAAGATCGGTCATTTTCAGCGCAGCTGCAAAGCACAAAGGAAGAGAGGTAGATCTGTTTCTGTTGAGACGGTGGCTAGCAGAAACGGATGGGATGCTGAAGAAAAGGCCATAGAGTTAATCTTGTCCTTAAAGGGTACAGCCGCAGAGGTACTTGAGACTGTGCCAGTAAGCTGCAGAAACGACTATAATGAAATAATGGCAGCATTGCAGCGCAAGTATGGTGGTGAGCACAAGCGCGATTTATACAGAATGGAATTGCGATGTAGAGTTCAGAAGCCTAACGAATCTCTACAAGATTTCGCAATGGAAATCGAGCGTTTAGTGCAGCTCACATATCCAGGCGAGAGTCACCCGTTCCTGGACCATTTTAAAACTGAGGCTTTCGTTAACGGCATTCGCGACTCTTATGTCAAACTGGCGGTGTGCGCTACGCAGAAATCCACTTTCGCTGAAACTGTGTCATTTGCGCTGGCTCTTGAGACTGCCAGGATGGTTTTCCAGCCACAGATATGTAAAGTGCGGAATGCGGAGGTTTTGTCTGAGGAGGATAACAACCTAGTGGCAAGCGTTAAGGAGGCAATGCGACAACTGCTGGCAGAGAAGGCTATCAAAGAAAAGCCTAAGTGCTTTAACTGCGGAAAGATCGGTCATTTTCAGCGCAGCTGCAAAGCACAAAGGAAGAGAGGTAGATCTGTTTCGCCACCAAGAAACAGCAAACGGGTGAACCAAACAACATCCCAAGAGTCCCCGTTAAACTAAAACGAGCTAGCACTAAGGGGCAAGAGCTAGCTCTCACAAACGAGGGCCCCACAATCTCCATATCAGTGATGTAGCAGAAAAATAGCAACCTCACTGCGTCCGGACACATCAACGGGGAAAAGCACGTACTTACCATAGACACAGGGGCATCGCAGTCAATAATAAGGCCCGACATAGTAAAGGGGAAGTGCGAGCGGTTAAGCAATATACGGCTACGTACAGCTACTGGAGAGCCTGCCACTGTCTATGGTAAGATTGAAGTGAAGGTGACTATAGCCAACATCAACGTGAGACATGTGTTTATTGTTGCCGATATTGTCGATGAGGTTATTATTGGAGCCGGTTTTATGATTAATCACGGCATTAATCTACATATGGGACAACAGCTGATGATTTGGCGTAATGTGGAAATACCCCTTAATGTAGGATATGACAACAAACCGCAAGTAACAAGAGTATTTGCTATTGAGAGTCAGAAAATACCGCCGCAGTCTGAAACGGTCATATGGGCGCGGATGAAAGGAGATTGTGAGGACAATCGGTTGTGGGTTGTAGAACCGGCAGATCTAAAGAGAGAGCTTATAACAGCGAAAGCTCTAGTGAAAACTAGTGAAGGAGGAATAGTCCCTATAAGAGTGCTTAACTTGTCAGACCATGAAAAAGTCATCAACGAAAATTCCGATGTTGGCCAGTGTACTCCAGTAGAGGCAATAATAAACTGCGAGAAGAAGATAGAGCCTACTAATTTGTCCGCAAAAGAACGTGAACAATTTGAGGAATACGTAGAGAAATGGGTAGCAGGTCTATCAGCGACAGATAAAAATAAAGCCAAGCAGTTACTAAAAAGGCATACCAGTATCTTCGCCATGGGAAGGCAAAGCCAGGGTAGAACTGCATTGGTTAAACATGAAATTAGCACAGGCGAAGCTAGGCCGATTAAACAGCCACCCAGAAGCGTACCCCTAGCAAAGCGAGACAAAGTAAAAGAGCTTGTAGCTGAAATGGAGCGTGATGGCGTAATTGAGCTATCTTCTGGTCCTTGGAGTTCGCCTGTAGTCTTAGTTAAAAAGAAAGATGGCAGTACTAGATTCTGCGTAGACTGCAGGAAGCCCAATGACATAACCAAGAAGGACAGTTATCCGCTCCCCAGGATCGATGACACTTTGGACACGCTAGTTGGTACCAAATGGTTCTCTACGCTGGACTTGCGAAGCGGATATTGGCAAGTGGAGATCGCAGAGAAAGATAAGGAGAAAACTGCCTTCAGTGTCGCCAACGGTTTATGGCAGTTCAAAATCATGCCATTTGGTCTCTGCAATGTTCCGGCCACATTTGAACGCCTAATGGAAAAGGTACTGATAGGACTTCACTGGAAGACATGCTTGGTATATCTCGATGACATAATCGTGATGGGGAAAACTTTTGATGAGCACCTCAAAAACATGGCAGAAGTTCTTAAACGGATATCATCAGCTGGATTGAAACTCAGCTTGAAGAGATGTGCATTGTTCCAGAAAGAAGTAAAGTATTTGGGGCATCGTGTTACAGCAGACGGAATCTCAACAGATGAAGATAAAATAAAAGCAGTAAGGGACTGGCATCAACCTAAAAATCTCCATGAATAGCGCAGCTTTTTGGGCCTTTGCACATACTACAGACGTTTTGTGCCGAATTTTGCCAGTGTAGCTGCAAGCTTGCATGAGCTGACAAAGAAGTCAAGACCATACCATTGGGGCGAGCCACAGGAAAAATCCTTCCAGAAGCTCAAAGAATTATTATGTACGTCACCAGTGCTAGCGTATCCCATAGCTGGAGAAAAATTTATGCTGGATACTGATGCGAGCGGCTATGGCATAGGGGGTGTGCTTTCCCAAGTAGTAAATGGCACTGAAAAGGTCATAGGGTACTATAGCCGTGTACTCTCAAAACCTGAGAGGAATTACTGTGTGACAAGACGCGTTTTTATTGGGTTGGATGTCAACAAGCCGTAGCTGACTGGATAGCAAACTGCCCACAGTGCATAGCAGCCAAAGGCCCAGTAAGAAGAAGCCGGGGACAGCTGCAACAATACAACTCAGGAGCACCATTCGAGCGGATCGCAATGAATGTAGCAGGTCCCTTTCCCGTCACCGAAGCCGGAAATCGTTATCTATTTGTGGTAATGGACTATTTCAGTAAATGGCCAGAGGTATATGCTATACCTAACCAGGTAACAAAGACAATTGTAAATGCATTCGTCAACAACTGAGTATGTCGCTATGGTGTCCCAATAGAATTACATTCCGACCAAGGAAGGAATTTCGAGTCTGCCATATTCAGGGAAATGTGCGAGTTGTATGGGATAAAGAAAACCAGAACGACGCCGCTACATCCACAGTCTGATGGCATGGTATAAAGGTTCAATCGCACCTTAGAAGAGTACCTACGAAAAGTAGTAAGCAACCATCAGAAGGATTCGGACGAGCACATCCCCAAAATTTTGATGGCATATAGGTCAGCTGTACACGACTCAACATCGAGAACGCCAGCCAGAATTATCTTCGGGACGGAATTAAAACTACCTGGTGATTTGGAATTTGGTGTTAAGCCAACTGTAGAAGATGGAGCTATTACGTCCCAAGAGAAGGAGGGCTTAAACGAACTGCATGAGTTCGTGCGTAGTAGAATCAAGATGGTCAGTGACAAGATGAAGGCTAGGTATGACCGCGCAGCAAACTCGGAGGGATTTATGGAAGGACAATTGGTTTTACTGTATAACCCACAACGGAAGAAAGGATTGTCCCCAAAATTACAGACTCACTGGAATGGCCCGTATAAAGTGATTAAGAGAGTGAATGACGTTGTATACCGGATACAGAAGCACAATAGCCCAAGGTCGGAAATGAAAATAGTACATCTCGAACGATTGGAGCACTATGGAAGAGGTGATTGTATGCCTATTCGGGACGAACAGGCTTAAGTGGGCGGCAGTGTTACAAAGATTAGAAATAGACTTAAAATAAACGACAATGTGGCTATATGTACTTGGCAGCACTACCAATTAATCTATAGTTGTCAAAATGTTACAAACACTATATAGATAATATTCAAATTAACGGAAATGGAATACTCCAGAATATACAAGATCATTCAAGGCTGTGCCAATAAGAGTAAACCACAACAACAACAAACATAGCAACATAAATGCAAAGAGATGTTATTCTAAATGATCTTGTATGCAAGTATTCGCTGCTAATAAAACTAAATAGATTCACAAGTATACACAGCCATATACACGTAGAAGAAACAAAACCACACACTCATTCATACAACCACTCATAGTTACCATAGGCAAAACACACAGAACACTCATACATTCAAACACACATAGTTACCATAAGCAAACCAAACAAGTCAGCATTGTCATACAAACACACACATGCCAAGTAAAATACAACCACCATACCCAGAACTTTCGCGAGGTTATCAGACGACGTCATTTTTGCTATATAAAGGCGCTGCCAGAGCTCAGCAATAATCAGTGTGATATCAAACATAGACGTGTTAACATCGCTAAGTGTTGAGTAGTACAAATACTCGCGTAAATAAAGTAACAAATAAAGTGTTGCCGCATTATAATTCTAAATTAATTTGTCCGTGTTTTAATTTGATGCAATAAAACGAATCCTTGAAGGATAAGTAATAAAACCGTTTTTACGAAAAGGTCTAAAAACGTAACAATTGGTGTCAGAAGTCGGATTGCAAAAATAATTAAAAGGACATTGCAATTTAAAAAAAGGACATTGCAATTTAAGAAAAAAAAGGACATTATAAAATTTAAATAAATAATCATGAAATTTGATGAGCTAAGAGTTGAACAGCTGAAAAAGGAGCTCAGTAAGCTGGAATTGCCAACTGCAGGTAACAAGGCTGAACTGCAGAAGAGGCTAATAGATGAGTTTAAGAATCGCGGCATGGACATCGGGACATACGAGTTTGAGGACAAAGAGGATGTGAAGGTATGCCCTCCTGTCACGACCAGCAGCATGGACATAAATTCAATGTTCGCTGCTATGATGATCGAAATGAAACAGAACTGTCAGCAGATACAGGAGGCATCAAGGGTCAACAGTGAAAAGCTTTTAGCCGAAACTCAGCAGATGCAGGACAAGCTTGTTGCCGAAATAACTGAAGTAAAACAGAACTCTCAGCAGATACAGGAGTCAAATAAGGCCACGAACGATATCCTGGTAGAGGTTTCTGAAGCCATCAACAGGAGAATGGATTCTATTGAGAATAAATTCTCAGAGCTGGCGGATAGAGTCCAACATCTAGAATGCGGTGGCCTGGAACAGCATGCAAAGGAGTTCGAAGAGAAATTGCATGCTCTAGAGGACAAAGTGCATAACCTGGAGTGTAGTGGCGGGCCAGTACGAGCAGTTGCGGAAGTTTCTGCGCGGACAAAAACGCCATGCTTCGACGGCAGCGTACCATTAGGCATTTTCAAATTCCAGTTTGAGACGGTGGCTAGCAGAAACGGATGGGATGCTGAAGAAAAGGCCATAGAGTTAATCTTGTCCTTAAAGGGTACAGCCGCAGAGGTACTTGAGACTGTGCCAGTAAGCTGCAGAAACGACTATAATGAAATAATGGCAGCATTGCAGCGCAAGTATGGTGGTGAGCACAAGCGCGATTTATACAGAATGGAATTGCGATGTAGAGTTCAGAAGCCTAACGAATCTCTACAAGATTTCGCAATGGAAATCGAGCGTTTAGTGCAGCTCACATATCCAGGCGAGAGTCACCCGTTCCTGGACCATTTTAAAACTGAGGCTTTCGTTAACGGCATTCGCGACTCTTATGTCAAACTGGCGGTGTGCGCTACGCAGAAATCCACTTTCGCTGAAACTGTGTCATTTGCGCTGGCTCAAGAGGCTGCCAGGATGGTTTTCCAGCCACAGATATGTAAAGTGCGGAATGCGGAGGTTTTGTCTGAGGAGGATAACAACCTAGTGGCAAGCGTTAAGGAGGCAATGCGACAACTGCTGGCAGAGAAGGCTATCAAAGAAAAGCCTAAGTGCTTTAACTGCGGAAAGATCGGTCATTTTCAGCGCAGCTGCAAAGCACAAAGGAAGAGAGGTGGATCTGTTTCGCCACCAAGAAACAGCAAACGGGTGAACCAAACAACATCCCAAGAGTCCCCGTTAAACTAAAACGAGCTAGCACTAAGGGGCAAGATCTAGCTCTCACAAACGAGGGCCCCACAATCTCCATATCAGTGATGTAGCAGAAAAATAGCAACCTCACTGCGTCCGGACACATCAACGGGGAAAAGCACGTACTTACCATAGACACAGGGGCATCGCAGTCAATAATAAGGCCCGATATAGTAAAGGGGAAGTGCGAGCGGTTAAGCAATATACGGCTACGTACAGCTACTGGAGAGCCTGCCACTGTCTATGGTAAGATTGAAGTGAAGGTGACTATAGCCAACATCAACGTGAGACATGTGTTTATTGTTGCCGATATTGTCGATGAGGTTATTATTGGAGCCGGTTTTATGATTAATCACGACATTAATCTACATATGGGACAACAGCTGATGATTTGGCGTAATGTGGAAATACCCCTTAATGTAGGATATGACAACAAACCGCAAGTAACAAGAGTATTTGCTATTGAGAGTCAGACAATACCGCCGCAGTCTGAAACGGTCATATGGGCGCGGATGAAAGGAGATTGTGAGGACAATCGGTTGTGGGTTGTAGAACCGGCAGATCTAAAGAGAGAGCTTATAACAGCGAAAGCTCTAGTGAAAACTAGTGAAGGAGGAATAGTCCCTATAAGAGTGCTTAACTTGTCAGACCATGAAAAAGTCATCAAAGAAAATTCCGATGTTGGCCAGTGTACTCCAGTAGAGGCAATAATAAACTGCGAGAAGAAGATAGAGCCTACTAATTTGTCCGCAAAAGAACGTGAACAATTTGAGGAATACGTAGAGAAATGGGTAGCAGGTCTATCAGCGACAGATAAAAATAAAGCCAAGCAGTTACTAAAAAGGCATACCAGTATCTTCGCCATGGGAAGGCAAAGCCAGGGTAGAACTGCATTGGTTAAACATGAAATTAACACAGGCGAAGCTAGGCCGATTAAACAGCCACCCAGAAGCGTACCCCTAGCAAAGCGAGACAAAGTAAAAGAGCTTGTAGCTGAAATGGAGCGTGATGGCGTAATTGAGCTATCTTCTGGTCCTTGGAGTTCGCCTGTAGTCTTAGTTAAAAAGAAAGATGGCAGTACTAGATTCTGCGTAGACTGCAGGAAGCCCAATGACATAACCAAGAAGGACAGTTATCCGCTCCCCAGGATCGATGACACTTTGGACACGCTAGTTGGTACCAAATGGTTCTCTACGCTGGACTTGCGAAGCGGATATTGGCAAGTGGAGATCGCAGAGAAAGATAAGGAGAAAACTGCCTTCAGTGTCGCCAACGGTTTATGGCAGTTCAAAATCATGCCATTTGGTCTCTGCAATGTTCCGGCCACATTTGAACGCCTAATGGAAAAGGTACTGATAGGACTTCACTGGAAGACATGCTTGGTATATCTCGATGGCATAATCGTGATGGGGAAAACTTTTGATGAGCACCTCAAAAACATGGCAGAAGTTCTTAAACGGATATCATCAGCTGGATTGAAACTCAGCTTGAAGAAATGTGCATTGTTCCAGAAAGAAGTAAAGTATTTGGGGCATCGTGTTACAGCAGACGGAATCTCAACAGATGAAGATAAAATAAAAGCAGTAAGGGACTGGCATCAACCTAAAAATCTCCATGAATAGCGCAGCTTTTTGGGCCTTTGCACATACTACAGACGTTTTGTGCCGAATTTTGCCAGTGTAGCTGCAAGCTTGCATGAGCTGACAAAGAAGTCAAGACCATACCATTGGGGCGAGCCACAGGAAAAATCCTTCCAGAAGCTCAAAGAATTATTATGTACGTCACCAGTGCTAGCGTATCCCATAGCTGGAGAAAAATTTATGCTGGATACTGATGCGAGCGGCTATGGCATAGGGGGTGTGCTTTCCCAAGTAGTAAATGGCACTGAAAAGGTCATAGGGTACTATAGCCGTGTACTCTCAAAACCTGAGAGGAATTACTGTGTGACAAGACGCGTTTTTATTGGGTTGGATGTCAACAAGCCGTAGCTGACTGGATAGCAAACTGCCCACAGTGCATAGCAGCCAAAGGCCCAGTAAGAAGAAGCCGGGGACAGCTGCAACAATACAACTCAGGAGCACCATTCGAGCGGATCGCAATGAATGTAGCAGGTCCCTTTCCCGTCACCGAAGCCGGAAATCGTTATCTACTTGTGGTAATGGACTATTTCAGTAAATGGCCAGAGGTATATGCTATACCTAACCAGGAAACAAAGACAATTGTAAATGCATTCGTCAACAACTGAGTATGTCGCTATGGTGTCCCAATAGAATTACATTCCGACCAAGGAAGGAATTTCGAGTCTGCCATATTCAGGGAAATGTGCGAGTTGTATGGGATAAAGAAAACCAGAACGACGCCGCTACATCCACAGTCTGATGGCATGGTATAAAGGTTCAATCGCACCTTAGAAGAGTACCTACGAAAAGTAGTAAGCAACCATCAGAGGGATTGGGACGAGCACATCCCCAAAATTTTGATGGCATATAGGTCAGCTGTACACGACTCAACATCGAGAACGCCAGCCAGAATTATCTTCGGGACGGAATTAAAACTACCTGGTGATTTGGAATTTGGTGTTAAGCCAACTGTAGAAGATGGAGCTATTACGTCCCAAGAGAAGGAGGGCTTAAACGAACTGCATGAGTTCGTGCGTAATAGAATCAAGATGGTCAGTGACAAGATGAAGGCTAGGTATGACCGCGCAGCAAATTAGGAGGGATTTATGGAAGGACAATTGGTTTTACTGTATAACCCACAACGGAAGAAAGGATTGTCCCCAAAATTACAGACTCACTGGGATGGCCCGTATAAAGTGATTAAGAGAGTGAATGACGTTGTATACCGGATACAGAAGCACAATAGCCCAAGGTCGAAAATGAAAATAGTACATCTCGAACGATTGGATCACTATGGAAGAGGTGATTGTATGCCTATTCGGGACGAACAGGCTTAAGTGGGCGGCAGTGTTACAAAGATTAGAAATAGACTTAAAATAAACGACAATGTGGCTATATGTACTTGGCAGCACTACCAATTAATCTATAGTTGTCAAAATGTTACAAACACTATATAGATAATATTCAAATTAACGGAAATGGAATACTCCAGAATATACAAGATCATTCAAGGCTGTGCCAATAAGAGTAAACCACAACAACAACAAACATAGCAACATAAATGCAAAGAGATGTTATTCTAAATGATCTTGTATGCAAGTATTCGCTGCTAATAAAACTAAATAGATTCACAAGTATACACAGCCATATACACGTAGAAGAAACAAAACCACACACTCATTCATACAACCACTCATAGTTACCATAGGCAAAACACACAGAACACTCATACATTCAAACACACATAGTTACCATAAGCAAACCAAACAAGTCAGCATTGTCATACAAACACACACATGCCAAGTAAAATACAACCACCATACCCAGAACTTTCGCGAGGTTACCAGACGACGTCATTTTTGCTATATAAAGGCGCTGCCAGAGCTCAGCAATAATCAGTGTGATATCAAACATAGACGTGTTAACATCGCTAAGTGTTGAGTAGTACAAATACTCGTGTAAATAAAGTAACAAATAAAGTGTTGCCGCATTATAATTCTAAATTAATTTGTCCGTGTTTTAATTTGATGCAATAAAACCAATCCTTGAAGGATAAGTAATAAGACCGTTTTTACGAAAAGGTCTAAAAACGTAACAATTGGTGTCAGAAGTCGGATTGCAAAAATAATTAAAAGGACATTGCAATTTAAACAAAAGGACATTGCAATTTAAGAAAAAAAAAAGGACATTATAAAATTTAAATAAATAATCATGAAATTTGATGAGCTAAAAGTTGAACAGCTGAAAAAGGAGCTCAGTAAGCTGGAATTGCCAACTGCAGGTAACAAGGCTGAACTGCAGAAGAGGCTAATAGATGAGTTTAAGAATCGCGGCATGGACATCGGGACATACGAGTTTGAGGACAAAGAGGATGTGCAGGTATGCCCTCCTGTCACGACCAGCAGCATGGACATAAATTCAATGTTCGCTGCTATGATGATCGAAATGAAACAGAACTGTCAGCAGATACAGGAGGCATCAAGGGTCAACAGTAAAAAGCTTTTAGCCGAAACTCAGCAGATGCAGGACAAGCTTGTTGCCGAAATAACTGAAGTAAAACAGAACTCTCAGCAGATACAGGAGTCAAATAAGGCCACGAACGATATCCTGGTAGAGGTTTCTGAAGCCATCAACAGGAGGATGGATTCTATTGAGAATAAATTCTCAGAGCTGGCGGATAGAGTCCAACATCTAGAATGCGGTGGCCTGGAACAGCATGCAAAGGAGTTCGAAGAGAAATTGCATGCTCTAGAGGACAAAGTGCATAACCTGGAGTGTAGTGGTGGGCCAGTACGAGCAGTTGCGGAAGTTTCTGCGCGGACAAAAACGCCATGCTTCGACGGCAGCGTACCATTAGGCATTTTCAAATTCCAGTTTGAGACGGTGGCTAGCAGAAACGGATGGGATGCTGAAGAAAAGGCCATAGAGTTAATCTTATCCTTAAAGGGTACAGCCGCAGAGGTACTTGAGACTGTGCCAGTAAGCTGCAGAAACAACTATAATTAAATAATGGCAGCATTGCAGCGCAAGTATGGTGGTGAGCACAAGCGCGATTTATACAGAATGGAATTGCGATGTAGAGTTCAGAAGCCTAACGAATCTCTACAAGATTTCGCAATGGAAATCGAGCGTTTAGTGCAGCTCACATATCCAGGCGAGAGTCACCCGTTCCTGGACCATTTTAAAACTGAGGCTTTCGTTATCGGCATTCGCGACTCTTATGTCAAACTGGCGGTGTGCGCTACGCAGAAATCCACTTTCGCTGAAACTGTGTCATTTGCGCTGGCTCAAGAGACTGCCAGGATGGTTTTCCAGCCACAGATATGTAAAGTGCGGAATGCGGAGGTTTTGTCTGAAGAGGATAACAACCTAGTGGCAAGCGTTAAGGAGGCAATGCGACAACTGCTGGCAGAGAAGGCTATCAAAGAAAAGCCTAAGTGCTTTAACTGCGGAAAGATCGGTCATTTTCAGCGCAGCTGCAAAGCACAATGGAAGAGAGGTAGATCTGTTTCGCCACCAAGAAACAGCAAACGGGTGAACCAAACAACATCCGAAGAGTCCCCGTTAAACTAAAACGAGCTAGCACTAAGGGGCAAGAGCTAGCTCTCACAAACGAGGGCCCCACAATCTCCATATCAGTGATGTAGCAGAAAAATAGCAACCTCACTGCGTCCGGACACATCAACGGGGAAAAGCACGTACTTACCATAGACACAGGGGCATCGCAGTCAATAATAAGGCCCGATATAGTAAAGGGGAAGTGCGAGCGGTTAAGCAATATACGGCTACGTACAGCTACTGGAGAGCCTGCCACTGTCTATGGTAAGATTGAAGTGAAGGTGACTATAGCCAACATCAACGTGAGACATGTGTTTATTGTTGCCGATATTGTCGATGAGGTTATTATTGGAGCCGGTTTTATGATTAATCACGGCATTAATCTACATATGGGACAACAGCTGATGATTTGGCGTAATGTGGAAATACCCCTTAATGTAGGATATGACAACAAACCGAAAGTAACAAGAGTATTTGCTATTGAGAGTCAGACAATACCGCCGCAGTCTGAAACGGTCATATGGGCGCGGATGAAGGGAGATTGTGAGGACAATCGGTTGTGGGTTGTAGAACCGGCAGATCTAAAGAGAGAGCTTATAACAGCGAAAGCTCTAGTGAAAACTAGTGAAGGAGGAATAGTCCCTATAAGAGTGCTTAGCTTGTCAGACCATGAAAAAGTCATCAAAGAAAATTCCGATGTTGGCCAGTGTACTCCAGTAGAGGCAATAATAAACTGCGAGAAGAAGATAGAGCCTACTAATTTGTCCGCAAAAGAAGGTGAACAATTTGAGGAATATGTAGAGAAATGGGTAGCAGGTCTATCAGCGACAGATAAAAATAAAGCCAAGCAGTTACTAAAAAGGCATACCAGTATCTTCGCCATGGGAAGCCAAAGCCAGGGTAGAACTGCATTGGTTAAACATGAAATTAACACAGGCGAAGCTAGGCCGATTAAACAGCCACCCAGAAGCGTACCCCTAGCAAAGCGAGACAAAGTAAAAGAGCTTGTAGCTGAAATGGAGCGTGATGGCGTAATTGAGCTATCTTCTGGTCCTTGGAGTTCGCCTGTAGTCTTAATTAAAAAGAAAGATGGCAGTACTACAGGAAGCCCAATGACATAACCAAGAAGGACAGTTATCCGCTCCCCAGGATCGATGACACTTTGGACACGCTAGTTGGTACCAAATGGTTCTCTACGCTGGACTTGCGAAGCGGATATTGGCAAGTGAAGATCGCAGAGAAAGATAAGGAGAAAACTGCCTTCAGTGTCGGCAACGGATTATGGCAGTTCAAAGTTATGCCATTTGGTCTCTGCAATGCTCCGGCCACATTTGAACGCCTAATGGAGAAGGTACTGATAGGACTTCACTGGAAGACATGCTTGGTGTATCTCGATGACATAATCGTGATGGGGAAAACTTTTGATGAACACCTCAAAAACATGGCAGAAGTTCTTGAAGGGATATCATCGGCTGGATTGAAACTCAGCTTGAAGAAATGTGCATTGTTCCAGAAAGAAGTAAAGTATTTGTGGCATCGTGTTACAGCAGACGGAATCTCAACAGATGAAGATAAAATAAAAGCAGTAAGGGACTGGCATCAATCTAAAAATCTTCATGAATAGCGCAGCTTTTTGGGCCTTTGCACATACTACAGACGTTTTGTGCCGAATTTTGCCAGTGTAGCTGCAAGCTTGCATGAGCTGACAAAGAAGTCAAGACCATACCATTGGGGCGAGCCACAGGAAAAATCCTTCCAGAAGCTCAAAGAATTATTATGTACGTCACCAGTGCTAGCGTATCCCATAGCTGGAGAAAAATTTATGCTGGATACTGATGCGAGCGGCTATGGCATAGGGGGTGTGCTTTCCCAAGTAGTAAATGGCACTGAAAAGGTCATAGGGTACTATAGCCGTGTACTCTCAAAACCTGAGAGGAATTAATGTGTGACAAGACGCGTTTTTATTGGGTTGGATGTCAACAAGCCGTAGCTGACTGGATAGCAAACTGCCCACAGTGCATAGCAGCCAAAGGCCCAGTAAGAAGAAGCCGGGGACAGCTGCAGCAATACAACTCAGGAGCACCATTCGAGCGGATCGCAATGAATGTAGCAGGTCCCTTTCCCGTCACCGAAGCCGGAAATCGTTATCTACTTGTGGTAATGGACTATTTCAGTAAATGGCCAGAGGTATATGCTATACCTAACCAGGAAACAAAGACAATTGTAAATGCATTCGTCAACAACTGAGTATGTCGCTATGGTGTCCCAATAGAATTACATTCCGACCAAGGAAGGAATTTCGAGTCTGCCATATTCAGGGAAATGTGCGAGTTGTATGGGATAAAGAAAACCAGAACGACGCCGCTACATCCACAGTCTGATGGCATGGTATAAAGGTTCAATCGCACCTTAGAAGAGTACCTACGAAAAGTAGTAAGCAACCATCAGAGGGATTGGGACGAGCACATCCCCAAAATTTTGATGGCATATAGGTCAGCTGTACACGACTCAACATCGAGAACGCCAGCCAGAATTATCTTCGGGACGGAATTAAAACTACCTGGTGATTTGGAATTTGGTGTTAAGCCAACTGTAGAAGATGGAGCTATTACGTCCCAAGAGAAGGAGGGCTTAAACGAACTGCATGAGTTCGTGCGTAATAGAATCAAGATGGTCAGTGACAAGATGAAGGCTAGGTATGACCGCGCAGCAAACTCGGAGGGATTTATGAAAGGACAATTGGTTTTACTGTATAACCCACAACGGAAGAAAGGATTGTCCCCAAAATTACAGACTCACTGGGATGGCCCGTATAAAGTGATTAAGAGAGTGAATGACGTTGTATACCGGATACAGAAGCACAATAGCCCAAGGTCGAAAATGAAAACAGTACATCTTGAACGATTGGAGCACTATGGAAGAGGTGATTGTATGCCTATTCGGGACGAACAGGCTTAAGTGGGCGGCAGTGTTACAAAGATTAGAAATAGACTTAAAATAAACGACAATGTGGCTATATGTACTTGGCAGCACTACCAATTAATCTATAGTTGTCAAAATGTTACAAACACTATATAGATAATATTCAAATTAACGGAAATGGAATACTCCAGAATATACAAGATCATTCAAGGCTGTGCCAATAAGAGTAAACCACAACAACAACAAACATAGCAACATAAATGCAAAGAGATGTTATTCTAAATGATCTTGTATGCAAGTATTCGCTTATAATAAAACTAAATAGATTCACAAGTATACACAGCCATATACACGTAGAAGAAACAAAACCACACACTCATTCATACAACCACTCATAGTTACCATAGGCAAAACACACAGAACACTCATACATTCAAACACACATAGTTACCATAAGCAAACCAAACAAGTCAGCATTGTCATACAAACACACACATGCCAAGTAAAATACAACCACCATACCCAGAAATTTCGCGAGGTTACCAGACGACGTCATATTTTGCTATATAAAGGCGCTGCCAGAACTCAGCAATAATCAGTGTGATATCAAACATAGACGTGTTAACATCGCTAAGTGTTGAGTAGTACAAATACTCGTGTAAATAAAGTAACAAATAAAGTGTTGCCGCATTATAATTCTAAATTAATTTGTCCGTGTTTTAATTTGATGCAATAAAACGAATCCTTGAAGGATAAGTAATAAAACCGTTTTTACGAAAAGGTCTAAAAACGTAACAATATATATATATATATATATATATATATATATGTTTGCAATAAGTAGTTGTAATATCAAAGAGTACCTAATTTTCAGTAATATTTTCGGAATCTTTGCTCAGCCGTGCAGAGCTGTTCTCATTTAATAAGAGCAAAGCTTCTATTTAATATACATACATAAAAGTGAAAAAAAACACGGACAAGAGAACGAATGCAATTGTGTTACATGCATAAACATTGTCAAGTGAAATATAATTGAATTGGAAGAAGAAAAAAAAAGACAGTACAGAAAAGACAATAGCAATACCAATTCTAAAATCAACATTTGGTTACATTAATTCTGATATCATTTTTTACGAAAGACGTGTTTTATAGTGCTAGCGATAGATCATTTAAGCTGAGATTTTATTGATATAATTTTACAGCGAGCGATATTAGAATCTCTACCTCTTGATAAAAGCTGCTACACTCTTCGAAAGATCTTTCGTCGTGGGAGCAAGGAGTAATCTAATGTAAGTTTCTCTGATTTAATCATAGTTTTTTTTATTATAATCTTTATTCCTTAATTACAATCATTTAAATTAACTTTTATCAAGTAATGATTATAAAGATAATCTAGAAAGTCCAAGAATTACATGATAAGAAAATCCAGCTATGGCATTATAAAGCATAAATTAGTTATTAGTCACACTCCTTTAATTTTGTTTAAGTATATAAAAAAAAAAAACAAAAAAAAACCAAAAGAAAAAAAAACTTATATATATATATATATATATATATATATATATAATATTTACTTTTCTTTTTTATTATTTTCCAATTAGTGCTTTAATCATTTGTTTCTATTCAGTTTATTTTAAAGTCTGCTAGGGTAATGTTTTTTTAGGTGTAAGAATTTAAACAATAGTAAGATTGTTTCCCTACACTAAAAATATGAATGTTGTAGTTAGTTCTAAGTAATGCAGGTTGCCGTGAATTGTAGAAAAAAAAAATAAAAATGTATGCCTAAACTAAATTGCACTGTTTGATTTGTTTGTACATGTGGCAACACTTACACTGTGATTCTCAAGGGGATTACTAACAGAATTTGCCCAGGATGGAGTTTAATTAGTAACCAAGGCAGGGTGGCCAACGAATTAGGTGGATAGCATCTAAAACCTAGTTCAAAACTTCATATTTAGAACCTTTCATTAATACATAATCTGATCCCATATTATATATAATCCCTTTCAATACTTAAGTACGATAATCAATGAGTATCATAACTATATATGTTTGCATGCAATTATTTAAATTTCACTGTAGCGAAGGCTGTATGAGGCAACAGGCAACGAACCCCCCCTACGACGAGCAATAAGGCTGGTTAACATGCATGCATTGTACTTGTGAAAGATTCTAAAAAGATATCTTCATTCAACAGAATACCCGTTGTATGCTACAGTATAAATTTTGGCGCCCAACGTGGGGCCAGAATAGCCATGAAAGGACCATACATTATTTCCACAAGATCGGAACTCAAGTATGTGATAAGTTGGCTGTTCGGCTCTACTCTCTCTTTATTTTTTTTTTCATTACTGGTAATTTAATATTTACTGGACTTTATTATTTGTAGATTTAAATTAGAATCTCGATAATAACCATGACTTTTATCTTACTGGATCGTTGAATTTTCTTATAATTTTTATAGAGTCCTTTAATTATAGCAGGATTTTATGTCTTGAACAAATAAGCCAGGAGTAACCGCATAAAACTGGACCAAATGAAATTATTCAAGGTGATTCTTCGGTGGAAAAAAAAGCCTTAGTGCTTGAGTTTTGCCGCGGGAATTTTTTTCTTGTTATTTTTCTATTTCTGCTCCTTTGCGGGTCCTATATGTATTATTGAATTTCTATAAAGGAAGTTTTTCTTTATCCAGCGTGGTGTATCCATTAGTACATATAAAATCAAACAGTCATCAAAGGAATGATACTAATTTTAGCGTAATAATTATTATTCGATAACTTTGATTTGAAACACTTTAGTTACAAAACGAGTCACTCGCTCTTTAAAAGCATTTATTTAATTACATATTTAGGCATAGATATTTATAGAAACTACACGCTCGATATACACTAGACATACATACGTGTATATACTTTGGTGTCGTTTAAGTATTTTCTTTTCCTTTTTTTTTCTCTATTTTTTTTCTCGTTGTATTGACTAGCGCAAAATGAATAGGGATACTGGTGCTGTTGTTGATAAACCCGCTTGTAATTTATGTTCTAATATTATATCATCTAAACACAGTCAAATTAACACTGGATGCAAACATATATTTCATAGATCTTGCCTAGCAAAAAGCTTAAAACCTAGATTTTTTTGTCCAACATGTACTGCTCGAATTATCACTGAACTATCGACAGAAAGCACCCCCACAATAACAACACGTTCTAAGACCTCTGATCAAAATACAACGCAACCTCCTGAGATTTTTAGCTCCTCATTCGGAGCCACTTCAAATGAAAATGGTAGCGAAGAGACTCGAGCAGTGCAATCGGTAGGAGTTCATTCGAATCTAAATACGTCCAGTTCAAGCTTCAAAGCCAGTAATCCATCTACGTTAGAGAGTCATAGTGAACCATTGAAGGAAATGGTTTCTTCAATTGTCGTAGGACATCGAGCTCAACTATTTTCAGATTTGAACAACCATATAGCCTCCTTAATTGAGAGAAATATTCAAGCAAGTATTGACAGACTCAATTCGAGTGTATCCAATCGCACACAACAGCCAGTCATTACACACCCCTCCCAAGTAGCTGCAAGACCATCTCCAAGTATGCAAACATTGCCGGCTGTGGAGCAGCAGACTTTTAGAGACCTATTGGGCATTAACCCAAGAGTGTCAGCGGAAGAACCCCCTCCTAATTTCCGCGTAGGTAACAATATATCATCTGGTAGGTCATGTAAACATCCACCCAGATCTTCACCATTATCTGATTTGTATATCCGCCCCGACAAAGTCTTGCAGACTATTTCTAATTGGAGAATAAAGTTTTCCGGTTTAATGAATAGCTTGTCTGTTGACAGTTTTATATATAGAGTTGAGGCCTTGACAGTGCAGACCTTAAATGGTGACTTCGATTTATTATGTAATAATGCCGGAGCTCTGTTTGAAGGAAAAGCTAATGACTGGTTCTGGCGATTTCACCAAAGAGTGCCAATAATGACTTGGTCTAAATTGTGTAAGGCACTTAGGGAGCAGTATAGAGACTCTCGTACAGATATTGATTACTTAGAATTAATTCGAGATCGAAAACAAAAACCCAATGAGTCGTTCGATAGCTTTTATGAGTCAGTAAATGAATTAATTGACCGTCTTAAACGATCCTTTGGATGATGCTACCCTTGTAAAAATATTAAAACGTAATTTGTTGCCGGAGATACAGCATGAAATTTTGAACACTCATATCTATAACGTACAGCATCTTCGCGATATATGCAGAAGACGTGAGTTTTTTATGGCCGACCTTCAAAGCAAATATGGCGTTAGTTTCTCGAGGACACTCCCGTTGCATAAGCGTATTTCGGAAATAGAAAGTGATGGCAGGGTAGAATGTGTAATTAGCGATAGTGTGGAAGTTTCCGAAATTAACCTAATTTGTTGGAATTGCCAAAGGCCTGGTCATAAATACCAAGATTGCTTGTCTGTTCGTACAGTATTCTGTTATGGATGTGGTAGAGCTGATACGTACAAGCCAAATTGCAAGCAATGCCAGTCAAAAAACTACCAAGCCAGTGCACAGAAACATGTGCACCGGAAAACGCCCACCGAAAGGGAAACATAACCTCAATATGTCATAATCCTGCCAGAATTGAAAATAAGCCATCAGATAGTCCGCAAAGTTCAGTAGATAATATTCTTAATCATAGATCTTGTACTTCAACACCAGCTAATCAGGTATCTGACGTAGATATTCCCTATCACTTCAAGCCATTTCACGTTAGACTCAAGGAGTATCAGGAAGCACGAAGTAGAATTCTTAACCAGCCCAACAAACTCTCTAGGTCGGCTCTTCGTATTAGAAGCTTTTGGCAAAAGATTAAACAACTCAAGCAGAAGTGTATAGCCTCTATTTTGGATAGCCCAAATGACGTTCGGCCGTATGCTGAGGTGACTCTTTTTAATAAAAAAATTTTAGGTTTGCTGGATACAGGTGCTTCCATAAGTTGCATAGGTGCAGAGGCAGCGTGTGAATTTTTGTCCTCCGGAATCCACTACCGTAAGTTGAAATCATCTGTTAAAACGGCAGATGGCAGAAATCAAGATGTTGTGGGTTGTATTGAAACAATGATAACTTTTAAAGAAATAGAAAAACCTATTACCCTCTGTGTCATACCTAGCTTGGAAAAAAACTTATTTTTGGGCAAAGACTTTTGGCATCTGTACGATTTACTTCCTGCGGGTTTAGAAAATTTTAGTTTATCTAATTCGTCTTTTGCTGTTAGTGAATTAAAGACAATGATTCCCCTTTCGTTATCCCAGCAACAACATCTGCAACAGGTTGTCAACTTGTTTCCATCATTCTCTAAAGAAGGTTTGGGTAAAACTGGTGTGCTATGCCATGTTATTGACACTGGGGATGCTAAGCCAATAAAGCAGAGACATTTTCCTGTTTCTCCTGCTGTAGAGAAATTAACATACGATAAGTTAGATCGCATGTTGGCCCTAGGGGTGATCGAGGAATCCAACAGCGCTTGGTCCTCACCAGTAGTGTTACACAGGAAGCCCGGGAAGAATAGACTCTGCTTGGATAGCCGAAAATTAAACGCAGTAACGGTAGGTGATGCTTATCCTCTCCCGAAAATTGATGGTATATTGAGTAGACTACCGAAGGCTGAATTTATAACCAGCTTAGACCTTAAGGATGCTTTTTGGCAGATTTCGCTAGAGCCAGGATCTAGAGAGAAGACGGCATTTACTGTTCCTGGGAGACCGCTGTATCATTATACTGTAATGCCCTTCGGGTTATGTAATGCCCCTCAGACAATGTCACGGTTGATGGATAAAGTCATATCGCCGGCTCTCAGGACAGAAGTGTTTGTTTATCTGGATGATCTTCTGATTATATCGGAATCGTTTCAAAGGCACCTTGAGGTTCTAAGAATAGTGGCGAGGAAAGTTCAAGAATCAGGACTAACTATAAATATTGAAAAGAGTCACTTTTGTGTTCAAGAAGTCATGTACCTAGGTCATGTGGTAAGTAGAGGAGTAATTGAGACGGATCCGGATAAAGTGTCAGCCATAAAAGATTTCCCAGTTCCCAGATCAATAAAACAAGTTCGAAGATTTCTGGGAATGACTGGGTGGTATCGAAAATTTATTAAGGACTAGCTTCTATCACCACTCCTATATCCGATTTGTTAAAAGGTAACCGAAAGTTTGTGTGGAGCGCTGAAGCTCAGAGGGCTTTTGAGGCTTTAAAGGTACATTTGAGCACCGCTCCAGTTCTACATAGCCCGGATTTTTCAAAGCCGTTTTACATACATTGAGACGCCAGTACAACGGGTATAGGAGGAGTATTAGTCCAGAAGGATGCAGAGGGCGAAGAGATCCCCGTAGCGTTTATGTCAAAAAAACTTAATCAAGCCCAAAGAAAATATTCCGTGACGGAACAGGAATGCTTGGCAGCTTTGCTTGGCATTAAGAAGTTCAGACCGTATGTGGAAGGTCATGAATTCACTGTCATTACTGATCACGCATCGCTGAAGTGGCTTATGTCGCAAACAGACTTAAGCACGCGCCTCGCTCGATGGGCATTAAAGTTGCAGGGTTACAAATTTACCATTCAGCATAGGCGAGGTAGTTTGAATGTAGTGCCTGATACCTTATCTAGGGCTAATACTGGGGACTTGTCTGCATTAAGGATTAACAGTTTAACTCATTTGGACCATGATACCGGAATATTCATAGACCTAAATTCTGCGCATTTTAAATCAGATGACTATCGGCAACTTTTGGACAAAATCAGCGAAAAAATTGAACAGCTACCAGACCTAAAAATAGTGGATGGTTTTCTTTATAGACGTACTGAACACGCTATAGGAGAACAACTGCACGATGCCTTATCCTGGAAACTCTGGATTCCAAACGAAATGGTTCCTGAGATATTGTTTAAGGCACACAATGGTACATTAGCTGCACATGGTGGTATTAATAAGACTCTAGACAGGATTAGGCGTTTCTTTTTCTGGCCACGCCTAGCAGTAGATGTCAGAAACTATGTAAGTAAGTGTGAGATTTGTAAAACTACCAAACATCCAAATAGTACGTTAAGACCACCTATGGGGACGACTGGACAAACGCAACGATTCTTTCAAAAAATTTTCATTGATTTCCTAGGCCCATATCCACGGTCGAGATCAGGTAACATTGGTATTTTTATTGTTTTGGACCACTATTCAAAATTTTCCCTTTTTAAGGGCAGTAAAGAAATTATCATCTGATGTTGTTATAAACTACCTAGAACAAGAGTTGTTTCACACATTTGGTGTTCCAGAAACCGTTGTTTCTGACAATGGTTCACAATTCAAATCTCGGCAATTCGCCAAATTTTTAGAGAAATATGGTGTGAATCATTTATTTACTGCTGCTCACGCACCTCAAGCCAATGCCTCCGAACGAGTAAATAGGTCAGTTTTGTCTGCCATCAAGTCATATGTTAAACCAGATCAGAAAAATTGGGATGAGTTTTTAAGTAATATAAGTTGTGCGTTAAGATCCGCTACTCACTCAGCTATAGGCACTTCACCATACTATTTAACATTCAGTCAACATATGGTTACAAATGGAGCGACCTATCCCTTGCTGCGTCAACTAGAAATGTTAGATGATAGAGCTGTGCGTTTCGACAGAAATGATTCATTACAAATCATGGCCAAACGCGCCTCTGAACTTGTACAAAAGCAATTTGACCGTAATAAGAAAATCTACAATCTTAGATCAAAAGAAGTCTCTCATAGCATAGGTCAGGAAATTTTTCATAGGAATTTTAAACAGAGTAAGTTTGAGAAGGGCTATAGTGCAAAACTTGCTCCAACGTTTGTAAGGGCACGCATTCGAAGAAACATAGGTAATAGTTATTATGAGCTAGAAGATTTGAAAGGTAACCTAATAGGAAATTATCACGCCAAGGATATTCGACAGTGATAAATTTACGCGAACATTTGAATACTTTTTTTGCAAGCGGTATCATTCTTGTGGTTTGCAACCCCAATTCTGATTTTAGCGGGGGGGATATGTAATAGCGCTTGCACTGAATTTTAACATATAGTCGTACATGACTCTCTTCTTACTAGTGTATGTTTAAATTTAAATGGTGATGAGTTACCCATTTCACTATCGGCGAGTTGTTAACGACATCTGATGCTAACAACTCACAATTACTAATATTGTTACTATCGCGTACTTCATTTTTGTCTCTACGTTCAATGATGAGAACCGCCAAATTATTCTGGAAAGTCATGTGATATTTTTCCACACCGCAAGCTAGCGGACCTAAAATAAGATTGAAGAGAATCACTTCTATCGTCTACTTGAACGGTGTCTAAAGGCATTTAGCAAATACCTTTCTCGACATTTATAACAAAAAGCAGTAAATTGAATTAAAGTTACCTAAGACATAGTGAACGCCTGGCAATTTTTTTTTGTCTTGGGAAAGATTATTGCAAGTATAATTAAAATTTGTGCAGATTCGTAAAGGTATTTTTATAGGAAAATTTTATGTATAAATTACATCAATACGTACAAATTTTCAATCAATTAATATATTATTTCTTTTTTTTTTTGCTTCACAGATCATTTGCATATTTCAGGTTGAGCGTGTTAAGTATGTAATTATGTATTTCCTTGCGGGATCATTAGATATATAGAGCTCAAATGAATACATATTAAACATAGACTGCCGCACCTATGTACATGCATAATCTTACGTAGATTATATTTATCGACCGACGAAGGGCATAAGCAACGGTTCTTATATCATTTCATCAATTGTCGTATCTGATGAATCTGAAAATAAATTATTATCATTCTGTCTAGTGCATAGTGCCAAGTGAAAAAGTAAATAATTCCTACAGCAAGTAGCAGTTTTACGTGTTGAAGAACAGCCTAAATTATTTAGTGACATGGAAAAATATTAAAAAATATTAACCCATTACCACAGAAAAAAAAATATTAGAAAAACAAATAAAATAAAAAAAGACAAAAAAATAATTGAAGTAAATATTGGTATATGTACTTATAAGAAACTGAATACCTATATATGTATATATACATAGATTTAAGAATATAACACAGAAAATTAAAACAAGAAATTTTAAGAAAAAAAAATCAGTTGGCATGTAAAACAATTGCATTCCATTTAGATCTCTACGTACTCATATGTATAAAAATATATGTATGTATATGTATGTATGTACGTATTTATATATATATATATATATATATATATATATATATATATTGTTACAAAGATCAGAAATAGATTTAATATAAACGACAATGTGGCTATATGTACTTGGCAGCACTACCAATTAATCTATAGTTGTCTAAATGTTACAAACACTATATAGATAATATTCAAATTAACGGAAATGGAATACTCCAGAATATACAAGATCATTCAAGGCTGTGCCAATAAGAGTAAACCACAACAAAAAACAAACATAGCAACATAAATGCTAAGAGATGTTATTCTAAATGATCTTGTATGCAAGTATTCGCTGCTAATAAAACTAAATAGATTCACAAGTATACACAGCCATATACACGTAGAAGAAACAAAACCACACACTCATTCATACAACCACTCATAGTTACCATAGGCAAAACACACAGAACACTCATACATTCAAACCACACATAGTTACCATAAGCAAACCAAACAAGTCAGCAATTTCATGTATACAAACACACACATGTCAAGTAAAATACAACCACCATACCCAGAACTTTCGCGAGGTTACCAGACGACGTCATTTTTGCTATATAAAGGCGCTGCCAGAGCTCAGCAATAATCAGTGTGATATCAAACATAGACGTGTTAACATCGCTAAGTGTTGAGTAGTACAAATACTCGTGTAAATAAAGTAACAAATAAAGTGTTGCCGCATTATAATTCTAAATTAATTTGTCCGTGTTTTAATTTGATGCAATAAAACGAATCCTTGAAGGATAAGTAATAAAACCGTTTTTACGAAAAGGTCTAAAAACGTAACAATATATATATATATATATATATATACATATATATGTTTGCAATAAGTAGTTGTAATATCAAAGAGTACCTAATTTTCAGTAATATTTTCGGAATCTTTGCTCAGCCGTGCAGAGCTGTTCTCATTTAATAAGAGCAAAACTTCTATTTAATATACATAAAAGCGAAAAAAAAACACGGACAAGAGAACGAATGCAATTGTGTTACATGCATAAACATTGTCAAGTGAAATATAATTGAATTGGAAGAAGAAAAAAAAAGACAGTACAGAAAAGACAATAGCAATACCAATTCTAAAATCAAGATTTGGTTACATTAATTCTGATATCATTTTTTACGAAAGACGTGCTTTATAGTGCTAGCGATAGATCATTTAAGCTGAGATTTTATTGATATAATTTTACAGCGAGCGATATTAGAATCTCTACCTCTTGATAAAAGCTGCTACACTCTTCGAAAGATCTTTCGTCGTGGGAGCAAGGAGTAATCTAATGTAAGTTTCTCTGATTTAATCATAGTTTTTTTATTATAATCTTTATTCCTTAATTACAATAATTTAAATTAACTTTTATCAAGTAATGATTATAAAGATAATTTAGAAAGTCCAAGAATTACATGATAAGAAAATCCAGCTATGGCATTATAAAGCATAAATTAATTATTAGTCACACTCCTTTAATTTTGTTTAAGTACATAAAAAAAAAACAAAAAAAAAACAAAAGAAAAAAAAACTCATATATATATATATATATATATATATATATATATAATATTTACTTTTCTTTTTTATTATTTTCCAATTAGTGCTTCAATCATTTGTTTCTATTCAGTTTATTTTAAAGTCTGCTAGGGTAATGTTTTTTTAGGTGTAAGATTGTTTCCCTACACTAAAAATATGAATATTGTAGTTAGTTCTAAGTAATGCAGGTTGCCGTGAATTGTAGAAAAAAAATAAAAATGTATGCCTAAACTAAATTGCACTGTTTGATTTGTTTGTACATGTGGCAACACTTACACTGTGATACTCAAGGGGATTACTAACAGAATTTGCCCAGGATGGAGTTTAATTAGTAACCAAGGCAGGGTGGCCAACGAATTAGGTGGATAACATCTAAAACCCAGTTCAAAACTTCATATTTAGAACCTTTCATTAATACATAATCTGATCCCATATTATATATAATCCCTTTCAATACTTAAGTACGATAATCAATGAGTATCATAACTATATATGTTTGCATGCAATTATTTAAATTTCACTGTAGCGAAGGCTGTATGAGGCAACAGGCAACGAACCCCCCTACGACGAGCAATAAGGCTGGTTAACATACATGCATTGTACTTGTGAACGCTTCTAAAAAGATATCTTCATTCAACAGAATACCCGTTGTATGCTACAGTATAAATTTTGGCGCCCAACGTGGGGCCACAATAGCCATGAAAGGACCATACATTATTTCCACAAGATCGGAACTCAAGTATGTGATAAGTTGGCTGTTCGGCTCTACTCTCTCTTTATTTTTTTTTCATTACTGGTAATTTAATATTTACTGGACTTTGTTATTTGTAGATTTAAATTAGAACCTCGATAATAACCATGAATTTTATCTTACTGGATCGTTAAATTTTCTTATAATTTTTATAGAGTCCTTTAATTATAGCAGGATTTTATGTCTTGAACAAATAAGCCAGGAGTAACCGCATAAAACTGGACCAAATGAAATTATTCAAGGTGATTCTTCGGTGAAAAAAAAAGCCTTAGTGCTTGAGTTTTGCCGCGGGAATTTTTTTCTTGTTATTTTTCTATTTATGCTCCTTTGCGGGTCCTATATGTATTATTGAATTTCTATAAAGGAAGTTTTTCTTTATCCAGCGTGGTGTATCCATTAGTACGTATAAAATCAAACAGTCATCAAAGGAATGATACTAATTTTAGCGTAATAATTATTATTCGATAACTTTGATTTGAAACACTTTAGTTACAAAACGAGTCACTCGCTCTTTAAAAGCATTTACTTAATTACATATTTAGGCATAGATATTTATAGAAACTACACGCTCGATATACACTAGACATACATACGTGTATATACTTTGGTGTCGTTTAAGTATTTTCTTTTCCTTTTTTTTCTCTCTTTTTTTTTCTCGTTGTATTGACTAGCGCAAAATGAATAGGGATACTGGTGCTGTTGTTGATAAACCCGCTTGTAATTTATGTTCTAATATTATATCATCAATCATATATTTCATAAATCTTGCCTAGCAAAAAGCTTAAAACTTAGACCTTATTGTCCAACATGTACTGCTCGAATTATCACTGAACTATCGACAGAAAGCACCCCCACAATAACAACACGTTCTAAGACCTCTGATCAAAATACAACGCAACCTCCTGAGATTTTTAGCTCCTCATTCGGAGCCACTTCAAATGAAAACGGTAGCGAAGAGACTCGAGCAGTGCAATCGGTAGGAGTTCATTCGAATCTAAATACGTCCAGTTCAAGCTGCAAAGCCAGTAATCCATCTACGTTAGAGAGTCATAGTGAACCATTGAAGGAAATGGTTTCTTCAATTGTCGTAGGACATCAAGCTCAACTATTTTCAGATTTGAACAACCATATAGCCTCCTTAATTGAGAGAAATATTCAAGCAAGTATTGACAGACTCAATTCGAGTGTATCCAATCGCACACAACAGCCAGTCATTACACACCCCTCCCCAGTAGCTGCAAGACCATCTCCAAGTATGCAAACGTTGCCGGCTGTGGAGCAGCAGACTTTTAGAGACCTATTGGGCATTAACCCAAGAGTATCAGCGGAAGAACCCCCTCCTAATTTCCGCGTAGGTAACAATATATCATCTGGTAGGTCATGTCAACATCCACCCAGATCTTCACCATTATCTGATTTGTATATCCGCCCCGACAAAGTCTTGCAGACTATTTCTAATTGGAGAATAAAGTTTTCCGGTTTAATGAATAGCTTGTCTGTTGACAGTTTTATATATAGAGTTGAGGCCTTGACAGTGCAGACCTTAAATGGTGACTTCGATTTATTATGTAATAATGCCGGAGCTCTGTTTGAAGGAAAAGCTAATGACTGGTTCTGGCGATTTCACCAAAGAGTGCCAATAATGACTTGGTCTAAATTGTGTAAGGCACTTAGGGAGCAGTATAGAGACTCTCGTACAGATATTGATTACTTAGAATTAATTCGAGATCGAAAACAAAAACCCAATGAGTCGTTCGATAGCTTTTATGAGTCAGTAAATGAATTAATTGACCGTCTTAAACGATCCTTTGGATGATGCTACCCTTGTAAAAATATTAAAACGTAATTTGTTGCCGGAGATACAGCATGAAATTTTGAACACTCATATCTATAACGTACAGCATCTTCGCGATATATGCAGAAGACGTGAGTTTTTTATGGCCGACCTTCAAAGCAAATATGGCGTTAGTTTCTCGAGGACACTCCCGTTGCATAAGCGTATTTCGGAAATAGAAAGTGATGGCAGGGTAGAATGTGTAATTAGCGATAGTGTGGAAGTTTCCGAAATTAACCTAATTTGTTGGAATTGCCAAAGGCCTGGTCATAAATACCAAGATTGCTTGTCTGTTCGTACAGTATTCTGTTATGGATGTGGTAAAGCTGATACGTACAAGCCAAACTCCAAGCAATGCCAGTCAAAAAACTACCAAGCCAGTGCACAGAAACATGTGCACCGGAAAACGCCCACCGAAAGGGAAACATAACCTCAATATGTCATAATCCTGCCAGAATTGAAAATAAGCCATCAGATAGTCCGCAAAGTTCAGTAGATAATATTCTTAATCATAGATCTTGTACTTCAACACCAGCTAATCAGGTATCTGACGTAGATATTCCCTATGACTTCAAGCCATTTCACGTTAGACTCAAGGAGTATCAGGAAGCACGAAGTAGAATTCTTAACCAGCCCAACAAACTCTCTAGGTCGGCTCTTCGTATTAGAAGCTTTTGGCAAAAGATTAAACAACTCAAGCAGAAGTGTATAGCCTCTATTTTGGATAGCCCAAATGACGTTCGGCCGTATGCTGAGGTGACTCTTTTTAATAAAAAAATTTTAGGTTTGCTGGATACAGGTGCTTCCATAAGTTGCATAGGTGCAGAGGCAGCGTGTGAATTTTTGTCCTCCGGAATCCACTACCGTAAGTTGAAATCATCTGTTAAAACGGCAGATGGCAGAAATCAAGATGTTGTGGGTTGTATTGAAACAATGATAACTTTTAAAGAAATAGAAAAACCTATTACCATCTGTGTCATACCTAGCTTGGAAAAAAACTTATTTTTGGGCAAAGACTTTTGGCATCTGTACGATTTACTTCCTGCGGGTTTAGAAAATTTTAGTTTATCTAATTCGTCTTTTGCTGTTAGTGAATTAAAGACAATGATTCCCCTTTCGTTATCCCAGCAACAACATCTGCAACAGGTTGTCAACTTGTTTCCATCATTCTCTAAAGAAGGTTTGGGTAAAACTGGTGTGCTATGCCATGTTATTGACACTGGGGATGCTAAGCCAATAAAGCAGAGACATTTTCCTGTTTCTCCTGCTGTAGAGAAATTAACATACGATAAGTTAGATCGCATGTTGGCCCTAGGGGTGATCGAGGAATCCAACAGCGCTTGGTCCTCACCAGTAGTGTTACACAGGAAGCCCGGGAAGAATAGACTCTGCTTGGATAGCCGAAAATTAAACGCAGTAACGGTAGGCGATGCTTATCCTCTCCCGAAAATTGATGGTATATTGAGTAGACTACCGAAGGCTGAATTTATAACCAGCTTAGACCTTAAGGATGCTTTTTGGCAGATTTCGCTAGAGCCAGGATCTAGAGAGAAGACGGCATTTACTGTTCCTGGGAGACCGCTGTATCATTATACTGTAATGCCCTTCGGGTTATGTAATGCCCCTCAGACAATGTCACGGTTGATGGATAAAGTCATATCGCCGGCTCTCAGGACAGAAGTGTTTGTTTATCTGGATGATCTTCTGATTATATCGGAATCGTTTCAAAGGCACCTTGAGGTTCTAAGAATAGTGGCGAGGAAAGTTCAAGAATCAGGACTAACTATAAATATTGAAAAGAGTCACTTTTGTGTTCAAGAAGTCAAGTACCTAGGTCATATGGTAGGTAGAGGAGTAATTCAGACGGATCCGGATAAAGTGTCAGCCATAAAAGATTTCCCAGTTCCCAGATCAATAAAACAAGTTCGAAGATTTCTGGGAATGACGGGGTGGTATCGAAAATTTATTAAGGACTAGCTTCTATCACCACTCCTATATCCGATTTGTTAAAAGGTAACCGAAAGTTTGTGTGGAGCGCTGAAGCTCAGAGGGCTTTTGAGGCTTTAAAGGTACATTTGAGCACCACTCCAGTTCTACATAGCCCGGATTTTTCAAAGCCGTTTTACATACATTGAGACGCCAGTACAACGGGTATAGGAGGAGTATTAGTCCAGAAGGATGCAGAGGGCGAAGAGATCCCCGTAGCATTTATGTCAAAAAAACTTAATCAAGCCCAAAGAAAATATTCCGTGACGGAACAGGAATTCTTGGCAGCTTTGCTTGGCATTAAGAAGTTCAGACCGTATGTGGAAGGTCATGAATTCACTGTCATTACTGATCACGCATCGCTGAAGTGGCTTATGTCGCAAACAGACTTAAGCACGCGCCTCGCTCGATGGGCATTAAAGTTGCAGGGTTACAAATTTACCATTCAGCATAGGCGAGGTAGTTTGAATGTAGTGCCTGATACCTTATCTAGGGCTAATACTGGGGACTTGTCTGCATTAAGGATTAACAGTTTAACTCATTTGGACCATGATACCGGAATATTCATAGACCTAAATTCTGCGCATTTTAAATCAGATGACTATCGGCAACTTTTGGACAAAATCAGCGAAAAAATTGAACAGCTACCAGACCTAAAAATAGTGGATGGTTTTCTTTATAGACGTACTGAACACGCTATAGGAGAACAACTGCACGATGCCTTATCCTGGAAACTCTGGATTCCAAACGAAATGGTTCCTGAGATATTGTTTAAGGCACACAATGGTACATTAGCTGCACATGGTGGTATTAATAAGACTCTAGACAGGATTAGGCGTTTCTTTTTCTGGCCACGCCTAGCAGTAGATGTCAGAAACTATGTAAATAACTGTGAGATTTGTAAAACTACCAAACATCCAAATAGTACGTTAAGACCACCTATGGGGACGACTGGACAAACGCAACGATTCTTTCAAAAAATTTTCATTGATTTCCTAGGCCCATATCCACGGTCGAGATCAGGTAACATTGGTATTTTTATTGTTTTGGACCACTATTCAAAATTTTCCCTTTTTAAGGGCAGTAAAGAAATTATCATCTGATGTTGTTATAAACTACCTAGAACAAGAGTTGTTTCACACATTTGGTGTTCCAGAAACCGTTGTTTCTGACAATGGTTCACAATTCAAATCTCGGCAATTCGCCAAATTTTTAGAGAAATATGGTGTGAATCATTTATTTACTGCTGCTCACGCACCTCAAGCCAATGCCTCCGAACGAGTAAATAGGTCAGTTTTGTCTGCCATCAAGTCATATGTTAAACCAGATCAGAAAAATTGGGATGAGTTTTTAAGTAATATAAGTTGTGCGTTAAGATCCGCTACTCACTCAGCTATAGGCACTTCACCATACTATTTAACAATCAGTCAACATATGGTTACAAATGGAGCGACCTATCCCTTGCTGCGTCAACTAGAAATGTTAGATGATAGAGCTGTGCGTTTCGACAGAAATGATTCATTACAAATCATGGCCAAACGCGCCTCTGAACTTGTACAAAAGCAATTTGACCGTAATAAGAAAATCTACAATCTTAGATCAAAAGAAGTCTCTCATAGCATAGGTCAGGAAATTTTTCATAGGAATTTTAAACAGAGTAAGTTTGAGAAGGGCTATAGTGCAAAACTTGCTCCAACGTTTGTAAGGGCACGCATTCGAAGAAACATAGGTAATAGTTATTATGAGCTAGAAGATTTGAAAGGTAACCTAATAGGAAATTATCACGCCAAGGATATTCGACAGTGATAAATTTACGCGAACATTTGAATACTTTTTTTGCAAGCGGTATCATTCTTGTGGTTTGCAACCCCAATTCTGATTTTAGCGGGGGGGATATGTAATAGCGCTTGCACTGAATTTTAACATATAGTCGTACATGACTCTCTTCTTACTAGTGTATGTTTAAATAAGTTACCCATTTCACTATCGGCGAGTTGTTAACGACATCTGATGCTAACAACTCACAATTACTAATATTGTTACTATCGCGTACTTCATTTTTGTCTCTACGTTCAATGATGAGAACCGCCAAATTATTCTGGAAAGTCATGTGATATTTTTCCACACCGCAAGCTAGCGGACCTAAAATAAGATTGAAGAGAATCACTTCTATCGTCTACTTGAACGGTGTCTAAAGGCATTTAGCAAATACCTTTCTCGACATTTATAACAAAAAGCAGTAAATTGAATTAAAGTTACCTAAGACATAGTGAACGCCTGGCAATTTTTTTTTGTCTTGGGAAAGATTATTGCAAGTATAATTAAAATTTGTGCAGATTCGTAAAGGTATTTTTATAGGAAAATTTTATGTATAAATTACATCAATACGTACAAATTTTCAATCAATTAAAATATTATTTCTTTCTTTTTTGGCTTCACAGATCAATTGCATATTTCAGGTTGAGCGTGTTAAGTATGTAATTATGTATTTCCTTGCGGGATCATTAGATATATAGAGCTCAAATGAATACATATTAAACATAGACTGCCGCACCTATGTACATGCATAATCTTACGTAGATTATATTTATCGACCGACGAAGGGCATAAACAACGGTTCTTATATCATTCCATCAATTGCCGTATCTGATGAATCTGAAAATAAATTATTATCATTCTGTCTAGTGCATAGTGCCAAGTGAAAAAGTAAATAATTCCTACAACAAGTAGCAGTTTTACGTGTTGAAGAACAGCCTAAATTATTTAGTGGCATGGAAAAATATTAAAAAATATTAACCCATTACCACAGAAAAAAAATATTAGAAAAACAAATAAAATAAAAAAAAAGACAAAAAAATAATTGAAGTAAATATTGGTATATGTAGTTATAAGAAACTGAATACCTATATATGTATATATACATATATATACATAGATTTAAGAATATAACACAGAAAATTAAAACAAGAAATTTTAAGAAAAAAAAATCAGTTGGCATGTAAAACAATTGCATTCCATTTAGATCTCTACGTACTCATATGTATAAAAATATATGTATGTATATGTATGTATGTATGTATTTATATATATATATATGTGTTTGCAATAAATAGTTGTAATATCAAAGAGTACCTAATTTTCAGTAATATTTTCGGAATCTTTGCTCAGCCGTGCAGAGCTGTTCTCATTTAATAAGAGCAAAGCTTCTATTTAATATACATACATAAAAGTGAAAAAAAAAAACACGGACAAGAGAACGAATGCAATTGTGTTACATGCATAAACATTGTCAAGTGAAATATAATTGAATTGGAAGAAGAAAAAAAAAGACAGTACAGAAAAGACAATAGCAATACCAATTCTAAAATCAACATTTGGTTACATTAATTCTGATATCATTTTTTACGAAAGACGTGTTTTATAGTGCTAGCGATAGATCATTTAAGCTGAGATTTTATTGATATAATTTTACAGCGAGCGATATTAGAATCTCTACCTCTTGATAAAAGCTGCTACACTCTTCGAAAGATCTTTCGTCGTGGGGGCAAGGAGTAATCTAATGTAAGTTTCTCTGATTTAATCATAGTTTTTTTTTTATAATCTTTATTCCTTAATTACAATCATTTAAATTAACTTTTATCAAGTAATGATTATAAAGATAATTTAGAAAGTCCAAGAATTACATGATAAGAAAATCCAGCTATGGCATTATAAAGCATAAATTAGTTATTAGTCACACTCCTTTAATTTTGTTTAAGTATATAAAAAAAAAATCAAAAGAAAAAAAAATTTATATATATATATATATATATATATATATATAATATTTACTTTTCTTTTTTATTATTTTCCAATTAGTGCTTCAATCATTTGTTTCTATTCAGTTTATTTTAAAGTCTGCTAGGGTAATGTTTTTTTAGGTGTAAGAATTTAAACAATAGTAAGATTGTTTCCCTACACTAAAAATATGAATATTGTAGTTAGTTCTAAGTAATGCAGGTTGCCGTGAATTGTAGAAAAAAAAATAAAAATGTATGCCTAAACTAAATTGCACTCTTTGATTTGTTTGTACATGTGGCAACACTTACACTGTGATTCTCAAGGGGATTACTAAGAGAATTTGCCCAGGATGGAGTTTAATAAGTAACCAAGGCAGGGTGGCCAACGAATTAGGTGGATAACATCTAAAACCTAGTTCAAAACTTCATATTTAGAACTTTTCACTAATACATAATCTGATCCCATATTATATATAATCCCTTTCAATACTTAAGTACGATAATCAATGAGTATCATAACTATATATGTTTGCATGCAATTATTTAAATTTCACTGTAGCGAAGGCTGTATGAGGCAACAGGCAACGAACCCCCCCTACGACGAGCAATAAGGCTGGTTAACATGCATGCATTGTACTTGTGAACGCTTCTAAAAAGATATCTTCATTCAACAGAATACCCGTTGTATGCTACAGTATAAATTTTGGCGCCCAACGTGGGGCCAGAATAGCCATGAAAGGACCATACATTATTTCCACAAGATCGGAACTCAAGTATGTGATAAGTTGGCTGTTCGGCTCTACTCTCTCTTTATTTTTTTTCATTACTGGTAATTTAATATTTACTGGACTTTATTATTTGTAGATTTAAATTAGAACCTCGATAATAACCATGAATTTTATCTTACTGGATCGTTAAATTTTCTTATAATTTTTATAGAGTCCTTTAATTATAGCAGGATTTTATGTCTTGAACAAATAAGCCAGGAGTAACCGCATAGAACTGGACCAAATGAAATTATTCAAGGTGATTCTTCGGTGGAAAAAAAAGCCTTAGTGCTTGAGTTTTGCCGCGGGAATTTTTTTCTTGTTATTTTTCTATTTCTGCTCCTTTGCGGGTCCTATATGTATTATTGAATTTCTATAAAGGAAGTTTTTCTTTATCCAGCGTGGTGTATCCATTAGTACATATAAAATCAAACAGTCATCAAAGGAATGATACTAATTTTAGCGTAATAATTATTATTCGATAACTTTGATTTGAAACACTTTAGTTACAAAACGAGTCACTCGCTCTTTAAAAGCATTTACTTAATTACATATTTAGGCATAGATATTTATAGAAACTACACGCTCGATATATACTAGACATACATACGTGTATATACTTTGGTGTCGTTTAAGTATTTTCTTTTCCTTTTTTTTTCTCTATTTTTTTTCTCGTTGTATTGACTAGCGCAAAATGAATAGGGATACTGGTGCTGTTGTTGCAAAACCCGCTTGTAATTTATGTTCTAATATTATATCATCTAAACACAGTCAAATTAACACTGGATGCAATCATATATTTCATAGATCTTGCCTAGCAAAAAGCTTAAAACCTAGACCTTATTGTCCAACATGTACTGCTCGAATTATCACTGAACTATCGACAGGAAGCACCCCCACAATAACAACACGTTCTAAGACCTCTGATCAAAATACAACGCAACCTCCTGAGATTTTTAGCTCCTCATTCGGAGCCACTTCAAATGAAAATGGTAGCGAAGAGACTCGAGCAGTGCAATCGGTAGGAGTTCATTCGAATCTAAATACGTCCAGTTCAAGCTTCAAAGCCAGTAATCCATCTACGTTAGAGAGTCATAGTGAACCATTGAAGGAAATGGTTTCTTCAATTGTCGTAGGACATCGAGCTCAACTATTTTCAGATTTGAACAACCATATAGCCTCCTTAATTGAGAGAAATATTCAAGCAAGTATTGACAGACTCAATTCGAGTGTATCCAATCGCACACAACAGCCAGTCATTACACACCCCTCCCAAGTAGCTGCAAGACCATCTCCAAGTATGCAAACATTGCCGGCTGTGGAGCAGCAGACTTTTAGAGACCTATTGGGCATTAACCCAAGAGTGTCAGCGGAAGAACCCCCTCCTAATTTCCGCGTAGGTAACAATATATCATCTGGTAGGTCATGTAAACATCCACCCAGATCTTCACCATTATCTGATTTGTATATCCGCCCCGACAAAGTCTTGCAGACTATTTCTAATTGGAGAATAAAGTTTTCCGGTTTAATGAATAGCTTGTCTGTTGACAGTTTTATATATAGAGTTGAGGCCTTGACAGTGCAGACCTTAAATGGTGACTTCGATTTATTATGTAATAATGCCGGAGCTCTGTTTGAAGGAAAAGCTAATGACTGGTTCTGGCGATTTCACCAAAGAGTGCCAATAATGACTTGGTCTAAATTGTGTAAGGCACTTAGGGAGCAGTATAGAGACTCTCGTACAGATATTGATTACTTAGAATTAATTCGAGATCGAAAACAAAAACCCAATGAGTCGTTCGATAGCTTTTATGAGTCAGTAAATGAATTAATTGACCGTCTTAAACGATCCTTTGGATGATGCTACCCTTGTAAAAATATTAAAACGTAATTTGTTGCCGGAGATACAGCATGAAATTTTGAACACTCATATCTATAACGTACAGCATCTTCGCGATATATGCAGAAGACGTGAGTTTTTTATGGCCGACCTTCAAAGCAAATATGGCGTTAGTTTCTCGAGGACACTCCCGTTGCATAAGCGTATTTCGGAAATAGAAAGTGATGGCAGGGTAGAATGTGTAATTAGCGATAGTGTGGAAGTTTCCGAAATTAACCTAATTTGTTGGAATTGCCAAAGGCCTGGTCATAAATACCAAGATTGCTTGTCTGTTCGTACAGTATTCTGTTATGGATGTGGTAGAGCTGATACGTACAAGCCAAATTGCAAGCAATGCCAGTCAAAAAACTACCAAGCCAGTGCACAGAAACATGTGCACCGGAAAACGCCCACCGAAAGGGAAACATAACCTCAATATGTCATAATCCTGCCAGAATTGAAAATAAGCCATCAGATAGTCCGCAAAGTTCAGTAGATAATATTCTTAATCATAGATCTTGTACTTCAACACCAGCTAATCAGGTATCTGACGTAGATATTCCCTATCACTTCAAGCCATTTCACGTTAGACTCAAGGAGTATCAGGAAGCACGAAGTAGAATTCTTAACCAGCCCAACAAACTCTCTAGGTCGGCTCTTCGTATTAGAAGCTTTTGGCAAAAGATTAAACAACTCAAGCAGAAGTGTATAGCCTCTATTTTGGATAGCCCAAATGACGTTCGGCCGTATGCTGAGGTGACTCTTTTTAATAAAAAAATTTTAGGTTTGCTGGATACAGGTGCTTCCATAAGTTGCATAGGTGCAGAGGCAGCGTGTGAATTTTTGTCCTCCGGAATCCACTACCGTAAGTTGAAATCATCTGTTAAAACGGCAGATGGCAGAAATCAAGATGTTGTGGGTTGTATTGAAACAATGATAACTTTTAAAGAAATAGAAAAACCTATTACCATCTGTGTCATACCTAGCTTGGAAAAAAACTTATTTTTGGGCAAAGACTTTTGGCATCTGTACGATTTACTTCCTGCGGGTTTAGAAAATTTTAGTTTATCTAATTCGTCCTTTGCTGTTAGTGAATTAAAGACAATGATTCCCCTTTCGCTATCCCAGCAACAACATCTGCAACAGGTTGTCAACTTGTTTCCATCATTCTCTAAAGAAGGTTTGGGTAAAACTGGTGTGCTATGCCATGTTATTGACACTGGGGATGCTAAGCCAATAAAGCAGAGACATTTTCCTGTTTCTCCTGCTGTGGAGAAATTAACATACGATGAGTTAGATCGCATGTTGGCCCTAGGGGTGATCGAGGAATCCAACAGCGCTTGGTCCTCACCAGTAGTGTTACACAGGAAGCCCGGGAAGAATAGACTCTGCTTGGATAGCCGAAAATTAAACGCAGTAACGGTAGGCGATGCTTATCCTCTCCCGAAAATTGATGGTATATTGAGTAGACTACCGAAGGCTGAATTTATAACCAGCTTAGACCTTAAGGATGCTTTTTGGCAGATTCCGCTAGAGCCAGGATCTAGAGAGAAGACGGCATTTACTGTTCCTGGGAGACCGCTGTATCATTATACTGTAATGCCCTTCGGGTTATGTAATGCCCCTCAGACAATGTCACGGTTGATGGATAAAGTCATATCGCCGGCTCTCAGGACAGAAGTGTTTGTTTATCTGGATGATCTTCTGATTATATCGGAATCGTTTCAAAGGCACCTTGAGGTTCTTAGAATAGTGGCGAGGAAAGTTCAAGAATCAGGACTAACTATAAATATTGAAAAGAGTCACTTTTCTGTTCAAGAAGTCAAGTACCTAGGTCATGTGGTAAGTAGAGGAGTAATTCAGACGGATCCGGATAAAGTGTCAGCCATAAAAGATTTCCCAGTTCCCAGATCAATAAAACAAGTTCGAAGATTTCTGGGAATGACGGGGTGGTATCGAAAATTTATTAAGGACTAGCTTCTATCACCACTCCTATATCCGATTTGTTAAAAGGTAACCGAAAGTTTGTGTGGAGCGCTGAAGCTCAGAGGGCTTTTGAGGCTTTAAAGGTACATTTGAGCACCGCTCCAGTTCTACATAGCCCGGATTTTTCAAAGCCGTTTTACATACATTGCGACGCCAGTACAACGGGTATAGGAGGAGTATTAGTCCAGAAGGATGCAGAGGGCGAAGGGATCCCCGTAGCATTTATGTCAAAAAAACTTAATCAAGCCCAAAGAAAATATTCCGTGACGGAACAGGAATGCTTGGCAGCTTTGCTTTGCATTAAGAAGTTCAGACCGTATGTGGAAGGTCATGAATTCACTGTCATTACTGATCACGCGTCGCTGAAGTGGCTTATGTCGCAAACAGACTTAAGCACGCGCCTCGCTCGATGGGCATTAAAGTTGCAGGGTTACAAATTTACCATTCAGCATAGGCGAGGTAGTTTGAATGTAGTGCCTGATACCTTATCTAGGGCTAATACTGAGGACTTGTCTGCATTAAGGATTAACAGTTTAACTCATTTGGACCATGATACCGGAATATTCATAGACCTAAATTCTGCGCATTTTAAATCAGATGACTATCGGCAACTTTTGGACAAAATCAGCGAAAAAATTGAACAGCTACCAGACCTAAAAATAGTGGATGGTTTTCTTTATAGACGTACTGAACACGCTATAGGAGAACAACTGTACGATGCCTTATCCTGGAAACTCTGGATTCCAAACGAAATGGTTCCTGAGATATTGTTTAAGGCACACAATGGTACATTAGCTGCACATGGTGGTATTAATAAGACTCTAGACAGGATTAGGCGTTTCTTTTTCTGGCCACGCCTAGCAGTAGATGTCAGAAACTATGTAAGTAACTGTGAGATTTGTAAAACTACCAAACATCCAAATAGTACGTTAAGACCACCTATGGGGACGACTGGACAAACGCAACGATTCTTTCAAAAAATTTTCATTGATTTCCTAGGCCCATATCCACGGTCGAGATCAGGTAACATTGGTATTTTTATTGTTTTGGACCACTATTCAAAATTTTCCCTTTTTAAGGGCAGTAAAGAAATTATCATCTGATGTTGTTATAAACTACCTAGAACAAGAGTTGTTTCACACATTTGGTGTTCCAGAAACCGTTGTTTCTGACAATGGTTCACAATTCAAATCTCGGCAATTCGCCAAATTTTTAGAGAAATATGGTGTGAATCATTTATTTACTGCTGCTCACGCACCTCAAGCCAATGCCTCCGAACGAGTAAATAGGTCAGTTTTGTCTGCCATCAAGTCATATGTTAAACCAGATCAGAAAAATTGGGATGAGTTTTTAAGTAATATAAGTTGTGCGTTAAGATCCGCTACTCACTCAGCTATAGGCACTTCACCATACTATTTAACATTCAGTCAACATATGGTTACAAATGGAGCGACCTATCCCTTGCTGCGTCAACTAGAAATGTTAGATGATAGAGCTGTGCGTTTCGACAGAAATGATTCATTACAAATCATGGCCAAACGCGCCTCTGAACTTGTACAAAAGCAATTTGACCGTAATAAGAAAATCTACAATCTTAGATCAAAAGAAGTCTCTCATAGCATAGGTCAGGAAATTTTTCATAGGAATTTTAAACAGAGTAAGTTTGAGAAGGGCTATAGTGCAAAACTTGCTCCAACGTTTGTAAGGGCACGCATTCGAAGAAACATAGGTAATAGTTATTATGAGCTAGAAGATTTGAAAGGTAACCTAATAGGAAATTATCACGCCAAGGATATTCGACAGTGATAAAATTACGCGAACATTTGAATACTTTTTTTGCAAGCGGTATCATTCTTGTGGTTTGCAACCCCAATTCTGATTTTAGCGGGGGGGATATGTAATAGCGCTTGCACTGAATTTTAGCATATAGTCGTACATGACTCTCTTCTTACTAGTGTATGTTTAAATTTAAACGGTGATGAGTTACCCATTTCACTATCGGCGAGTTGTTAACGACATCTGATGCTAACAACTCACAATTACTAATATTGCTACTATCGGGTACTTCATTTTTGTCTCTACGTTCAATGATGAGAACCACCAAATTATTCTGGAAAGTCATGTGATATTTTTCCACACCGCAAGCTAGCGGACCTAAAATAAGATTGAAGAGAATCACTTCTATCGTCTACTTGAACGGTGTCTAAAGGCATTTAGCAAATACCTTTCTTGACATTTATAACAAAAAGCAGTAAATTGAATTAAAGTTACCTAAGACATAGTGAACGCCTGGCAATTTTTTTTTTGTCTTGGGAAAGATTATTGCAAGTATAATTAAAATTTGTGCAGATTCGTAAAGGTATTTTTATAGGAAAATTTTATGTATAAATTACATCAATACGTACAAATTTTCAATCAATTAAAATATTATTTCTTTTTTTTTTGGCTTCACAGATCAATTGCGGGATCATTAGATATATAGAGCTCAAATGAATACATATTAAACATAGACTGCCGCACCTATGTACATGCATAATCTTACGTAGATTATATTTATCGACCGACGAAGGGCATAAACAACGGTTCTTATATCATTCCATCAATTGCCGTATCTGATGAATCTGAAAATAAATTATTATCATTCTGTCTAGTGCATAGTGCCAAGTGAAAAAGTAAATAATTCCTACAACAAGTAGCAGTTTTACGTGTTGAAGAACAGCCTAAATTATTTAGTGACATGGAAAAATATTAAAAAATATTAACCCATTACCACAGAAAAAAAATATTAGAAAAACAAATAAAATAAAAAAAAAGACAAAAAAATAATTGAAGTAAATATTGGTATATGTAGTTATAAGAAACTGAATACCTATATATGTATATATACATATATATACATAGATTTAAGAATATAACACAGAAAATTAAAACAAGAAATTTTAAGAAAAAAAAATCAGTTGGCATGTAAAACAATTGCATTCCATTTAGATCTCTACGTACTCATATGTATAAAAATATATGTATGTATATGTATGTATGTATGTATTTATATATATATATATGTGTTTGCAATAAATAGTTGTAATATCAAAGAGTACCTAATTTTCAGTAATATTTTCGGAATCTTTGCTCAGCCGTGCAGAGCTGTTCTCATTTAATAAGAGCAAAGCTTCTATTTAATATACATACATAAAAGTGAAAAAAAAAAAACACGGACAAGAGAACGAATGCAATTGTGTTACATGCATAAACATTGTCAAGTGAAATATAATTGAATTGGAAGAAGAAAAAAAAAGACAGTACAGAAAAGACAATAGCAATACCAATTCTAAAATCAACATTTGGTTACATTAATTCTGATATCATTTTTTACGAAAGACGTGTTTTATAGTGCTAGCGATAGATCATTTAAGCTGAGATTTTATTGATATAATTTTACAGCGAGCGATATTAGAATCTCTACCTCTTGATAAAAGCTGCTACACTCTTCGAAAGATCTTTCGTCGTGGGAGCAAGGAGTAATCTAATGTAAGTTTCTCTGATTTAATCATAGTTTTTTTTATTATAATCTTTATTCCTTAATTACAATCATTTAAATTAACTTTTATCAAGTAATGATTATAAAGATAATTTAGAAAGTCCAAGAATTACATGATAAGAAAATCCAGCTATGGCATTATAAAGCATAAATTAGTTATTAGTCACACTCCTTTAATTTTGTTTAAGTATATAAAAAAAAAACCAAAAGAAAAAAAATTTATATATATATATATATATATATATATATATATATATAATATTTACTTTTCTTTTTTATTATTTTCCAATTAGTGCTTCAATCATTTGTTTCTATTCAGTTTATTTTAAAGTCTGCTAGGGTAATGTTTTTTTAGGTGTAAGAATTTAAACAATAGTAAGATTGTTTCCCTACACTAAAAATATGAATATTGTAGTTAGTTCTAAGTAATGCAGGTTGCCGTGAATTGTAGAAAAAAAATAAAAATGTATGCCTAAACTAAATTGCACTGTTTGATTTGTTTGTACATGTGGCAACACTTACACTGTGATTCTCAAGGGGATTACTAAGAGAATTTGCCCAGGATGGAGTTTAATTAGTAACCAAGGCAGGGTGGCCAACGAATTAGGTGGATAATATCTAAAACCTAGTTCAAAACTTCATATTTAGAACTTTTCACTAATACATAATCTGATCCCATATTATATATAATCCCTTTCAATACTTAAGTACGATAATCAATGAGTATCATAACTATATATGTTTGCATGCAATTATTTAAATTTCACTGTAGCGAAGGCTGTATGAGGCAACAGGCAACGAACCCCCCTACGACGAGCAATAAGGCTGGTTAACATGCATGCATTGTACTTGTGAACGCTTCTAAAAAGATATCTTCATTCAACAGAATACCCGTTGTATGCTACAGTATAAATTTTGGCGCCCAACGTGGGGCCAGAATAGCCATGAAAGGACCATACATTATTTCCACAAGATCGGAACTCAAGTATGTGATAAGTTGGCTGTTCGGCTCTACTCTCTCTTTATTTTTTTTCATTACTGGTAATTTAATATTTACTGGACTTTATTATTTGTAGATTTAAATTAGAACCTCGATAATAACCATGAATTTTATCTTACTGGATCGTTAAATTTTCTTATAATTTTTATAGAGTCCTTTAATTATAGCAGGATTTTATGTCTTGAACAAATAAGCCAGGAGTAACCGCATAGAACTGGACCAAATGAAATTATTCAAGGTGATTCTTCGGTGGAAAAAAAAGCCTTAGTGCTTGAGTTTTGCCGCGGGAATTTTTTTCTTGTTATTTTTCTATTTCTGCTCCTTTGCGGGTCCTATATGTATTATTGAATTTCTATAAAGGAAGTTTTTCTTTATACAGCGTGGTGTATCCATTAGTACATATAAAATCAAACAGTCATCAAAGGAATGATACTAATTTTAGCGTAATAATTATTATTCGATAACTTTGATTTGAAACACTTTAGTTACAAAACGAGTCACTCGCTCTTTAAAAGCATTTACTTAATTACATATTTAGGCATAGATATTTATAGAAACTACACGCTCGATATATACTAGACATACATACGTGTATATACTTTGGTGTCGTTTAAGTATTTTCTTTTCCTTTTTTTTTCTCTATTTTTTTTCTCGTTGTATTGACTAGCGCAAAATGAATAGGGATACTGGTGCTGTTGTTGCAAAACCCGCTTGTAATTTATGTTCTAATATTATATCATCTAAACACAGTCAAATTAACACTGGATGCAATCATATATTTCATAGATCTTGCCTAGCAAAAAGCTTAAAACCTAGACCTTATTGTCCAACATGTACTGCTCGAATTATCACTGAACTATCGACAGAAAGCACCCCCACAATAACAACACGTTCTAAGACCTCTGATCAAAATACAACGCAACCTCCTGAGATTTTTAGCTCCTCATTCGGAGCCACTTCAAATGAAAATGGTAGCGAAGAGACTCGAGCAGTGCAATCGGTAGGAGTTCATTCGAATCTAAATACGTCCAGTTCAAGCTTCAAAGCCAGTAATCCATCTACGTTAGAGAGTCATAGTGAACCATTGAAGGAAATGGTTTCTTCAATTGTCGTAGGACATCGAGCTCAACTATTTTCAGATTTGAACAACCATATAGCCTCCTTAATTGAGAGAAATATTCAAGCAAGTATTGACAGACTCAATTCGAGTGTATCCAATCGCACACAACAGCCAGTCATTACACACCCCTCCCAAGTAGCTGCAAGACCATCTCCAAGTATGCAAACATTGCCGGCTGTGGAGCAGCAGACTTTTAGAGACCTATTGGGCATTAACCCAAGAGTGTCAGCGGAAGAACCCCCTCCTAATTTCCGCGTAGGTAACAATATATCATCTGGTAGGTCATGTAAACATCCACCCAGATCTTCACCATTATCTGATTTGTATATCCGCCCCGACAAAGTCTTGCAGACTATTTCTAATTGGAGAATAAAGTTTTCCGGTTTAATGAATAGCTTGTCTGTTGACAGTTTTATATATAGAGTTGAGGCCTTGACAGTGCAGACCTTAAATGGTGACTTCGATTTATTATGTAATAATGCCGGAGCTCTGTTTGAAGGAAAAGCTAATGACTGGTTCTGGCGATTTCACCAAAGAGTGCCAATAATGACTTGGTCTAAATTGTGTAAGGCACTTAGGGAGCAGTATAGAGACTCTCGTACAGATATTGATTACTTAGAATTAATTCGAGATCGAAAACAAAAACCCAATGAGTCGTTCGATAGCTTTTATGAGTCAGTAAATGAATTAATTGACCGTCTTAAACGATCCTTTGGATGATGCTACCCTTGTAAAAATATTAAAACGTAATTTGTTGCCGGAGATACAGCATGAAATTTTGAACACTCATATCTATAACGTACAGCATCTTCGCGATATATGCAGAAGACGTGAGTTTTTTATGGCCGACCTTCAAAGCAAATATGGCGTTAGTTTCTCGAGGACACTCCCGTTGCATAAGCGTATTTCGGAAATAGAAAGTGATGGCAGGGTAGAATGTGTAATTAGCGATAGTGTGGAAGTTTCCGAAATTAACCTAATTTGTTGGAATTGCCAAAGGCCTGGTCATAAATACCAAGATTGCTTGTCTGTTCGTACAGTATTCTGTTATGGATGTGGTAGAGCTGATACGTACAAGCCAAATTGCAAGCAATGCCAGTCAAAAAACTACCAAGCCAGTGCACAGAAACATGTGCACCGGAAAACGCCCACCGAAAGGGAAACATAACCTCAATATGTCATAATCCTGCCAGAATTGAAAATAAGCCATCAGATAGTCCGCAAAGTTCAGTAGATAATATTCTTAATCATAGATCTTGTACTTCAACACCAGCTAATCAGGTATCTGACGTAGATATTCCCTATCACTTCAAGCCATTTCACGTTAGACTCAAGGAGTATCAGGAAGCACGAAGTAGAATTCTTAACCAGCCCAACAAACTCTCTAGGTCGGCTCTTCGTATTAGAAGCTTTTGGCAAAAGATTAAACAACTCAAGCAGAAGTGTATAGCCTCTATTTTGGATAGCCCAAATGACGTTCGGCCGTATGCTGAGGTGACTCTTTTTAATAAAAAAATTTTAGGTTTGCTGGATACAGGTGCTTCCATAAGTTGCATAGGTGCAGAGGCAGCGTGTGAATTTTTGTCCTCCGGAATCCACTACCGTAAGTTGAAATCATCTGTTAAAACGGCAGATGGCAGAAATCAAGATGTTGTGGGTTGTATTGAAACAATGATAACTTTTAAAGAAATAGAAAAACCTATTACCATCTGTGTCATACCTAGCTTGGAAAAAAACTTATTTTTGGGCAAAGACTTTTGGCATCTGTACGATTTACTTCCTGCGGGTTTAGAAAATTTTAGTTTATCTAATTCGTCCTTTGCTGTTAGTGAATTAAAGACAATGATTCCCCTTTCGTTATCCCAGCAACAACATCTGCAACAGGTTGTCAACTTGTTTCCATCATTCTCTAAAGAAGGTTTGGGTAAAACTGGTGTGCTATGCCATGTTATTGACACTGGGGATGCTAAGCCAATAAAGCAGAGACATTTTCCTGTTTCTCCTGCTGTGGAGAAATTAACATACGATGAGTTAGATCGCATGTTGGCCCTAGGGGTGATCGAGGAATCCAACAGCGCTTGGTCCTCACCAGTAGTGTTACACAGGAAGCCCGGGAAGAATAGACTCTGCTTGGATAGCCGAAAATTAAACGCAGTAACGGTAGGCGATGCTTATCCTCTCCCGAAAATTGATGGTATATTGAGTAGACTACCGAAGGCTGAATTTATAACCAGCTTAGACCTTAAGGATGCTTTTTGGCAGATTCCGCTAGAGCCAGGATCTAGAGAGAAGACGGCATTTACTGTTCCTGGGAGACCGCTGTATCATTATACTGTAATGCCCTTCGGGTTATGTAATGCCCCTCAGACAATGTCACGGTTGATGGATAAAGTCATATCGCCGGCTCTCAGGACAGAAGTGTTTGTTTATCTGGATGATCTTCTGATTATATCGGAATCGTTTCAAAGGCACCTTGAGGTTCTTAGAATAGTGGCGAGGAAAGTTCAAGAATCAGGACTAACTATAAATATTGAAAAGAGTCACTTTTCTGTTCAAGAAGTCAAGTACCTAGGTCATGTGGTAAGTAGAGGAGTAATTCAGACGGATCCGGATAAAGTGTCAGCCATAAAAGATTTCCCAGTTCCCAGATCAATAAAACAAGTTCGAAGATTTCTGGGAATGACGGGGTGGTATCGAAAATTTATTAAGGACTAGCTTCTATCACCACTCCTATATCCGATTTGTTAAAAGGTAACCGAAAGTTTGTGTGGAGCGCTGAAGCTCAGAGGGCTTTTGAGGCTTTAAAGGTACATTTGAGCACCGCTCCAGTTCTACATAGCCCGGATTTTTCAAAGCCGTTTTACATACATTGCGACGCCAGTACAACGGGTATAGGAGGAGTATTAGTCCAGAAGGATGCAGAGGGCGAAGGGATCCCCGTAGCATTTATGTCAAAAAAACTTAATCAAGCCCAAAGAAAATATTCCGTGACGGAACAGGAATGCTTGGCAGCTTTGCTTTGCATTAAGAAGTTCAGACCGTATGTGGAAGGTCATGAATTCACTGTCATTACTGATCACGCGTCGCTGAAGTGGCTTATGTCGCAAACAGACTTAAGCACGCGCCTCGCTCGATGGGCATTAAAGTTGCAGGGTTACAAATTTACCATTCAGCATAGGCGAGGTAGTTTGAATGTAGTGCCTGATACCTTATCTAGGGCTAATACTGAGGACTTGTCTGCATTAAGGATTAACAGTTTAACTCATTTGGACCATGATACCGGAATATTCATAGACCTAAATTCTGCGCATTTTAAATCAGATGACTATCGGCAACTTTTGGACAAAATCAGCGAAAAAATTGAACAGCTACCAGACCTAAAAATAGTGGATGGTTTTCTTTATAGACGTACTGAACACGCTATAGGAGAACAACTGTACGATGCCTTATCCTGGAAACTCTGGATTCCAAACGAAATGGTTCCTGAGATATTGTTTAAGGCACACAATGGTACATTAGCTGCACATGGTGGTATTAATAAGACTCTAGACAGGATTAGGCGTTTCTTTTTCTGGCCACGCCTAGCAGTAGATGTCAGAAACTATGTAAGTAACTGTGAGATTTGTAAAACTACCAAACATCCAAATAGTACGTTAAGACCACCTATGGGGACGACTGGACAAACGCAACGATTCTTTCAAAAAATTTTCATTGATTTCCTAGGCCCATATCCACGGTCGAGATCAGGTAACATTGGTATTTTTATTGTTTTGGACCACTATTCAAAATTTTCCCTTTTTAAGGGCAGTAAGGAAATTATCATCTGATGTTGTTATAAACTACCTAGAACAAGAGTTGTTTCACACATTTGGTGTTCCAGAAACCGTTGTTTCTGACAATGGTTCACAATTCAAATCTCGGCAATTCGCCAAATTTTTAGAGAAATATGGTGTGAATCATTTATTTACTGCTGCTCACGCACCTCAAGCCAATGCCTCCGAACGAGTAAATAGGTCAGTTTTGTCTGCCATCAAGTCATATGTTAAACCAGATCAGAAAAATTGGGATGAGTTTTTAAGTAATATAAGTTGTGCGTTAAGATCCGCTACTCACTCAGCTATAGGCACTTCACCATACTATTTAACATTCAGTCAACATATGGTTACAAATGGAGCGACCTATCCCTTGCTGCGTCAACTAGAAATGTTAGATGATAGAGCTGTGCGTTTCGACAGAAATGATTCATTACAAATCATGGCCAAACGCGCCTCTGAACTTGTACAAAAGCAATTTGACCGTAATAAGAAAATCTACAATCTTAGATCAAAAGAAGTCTCTCATAGCATAGGTCAGGAAATTTTTCATAGGAATTTTAAACAGAGTAAGTTTGAGAAGGGCTATAGTGCAAAACTTGCTCCAACGTTTGTAAGGGCACGCATTCGAAGAAACATAGGTAATAGTTATTATGAGCTAGAAGATTTGAAAGGTAACCTAATAGGAAATTATCACGCCAAGGATATTCGACAGTGATAAATTTACGCGAACATTTGAATACTTTTTTTGCAAGCGGTATCATTCTTGTGGTTTGCAACCCCAATTCTGATTTTAGCGGGGGGGATATGTAATAGCGCTTGCACTGAATTTTAACATATAGTCGTACATGACTCTCTTCTTACTAGTGTATGTTTAAATTTAAACGGTGATGAGTTACCCATTTCACTATCGGCGAGTTGTTAACGACATCTGATGCTAACAACTCACAATTACTAATATTGCTACTATCGGGTACTTCATTTTTGTCTCTACGTTCAATGATGAGAACCACCAAATTATTCTGGAAAGTCATGTGATATTTTTCCACACCGCAAGCTAGCGGACCTAAAATAAGATTGAAGAGAATCACTTCTATCGTCTACTTGAACGGTGTCTAAAGGCATTTAGCAAATACCTTTCTTGACATTTATAACAAAAAGCAGTAAATTGAATTAAAGTTACCTAAGACATAGTGAACGCCTGGCAATTTTTTTTTGTCTTGGGAAAGATTATTGCAAGTATAATTAAAATTTGTGCAGATTCGTAAAGGTATTTTTATAGGAAAATTTTATGTATAAATTACATCAATACGTACAAATTTTCAATCAATTAAAATATTATTTCTTTTTTTTTGGCTTCACAGATCAATTGCGGGATCATTAGATATATAGAGCTCAAATGAATACATATTAAACATAGACTGCCGCACCTATGTACATGCATAATCTTACGTAGATTATATTTATCGACCGACGAAGGGCATAAACAACGGTTCTTATATCATTCCATCAATTGCCGTATCTGATGAATCTGAAAATAAATTATTATCATTCTGTCTAGTGCATAGTGCCAAGTGAAAAAGTAAATAATTCCTACAACAAGTAGCAGTTTTACGTGTTGAAGAACAGCCTAAATTATTTAGTGACATGGAAAAATATTAAAAAATATTAACCCATTACCACAGAAAAAAAATATTAGAAAAACAAATAAAATAAAAAAAAAGACAAAAAAATAATTGAAGTAAATATTGGTATATGTAGTTATAAGAAACTGAATACCTATATATGTATATATACATAGATTTAAGAATATAACACAGAAAATTAAAACAAGAAATTTTAAGAAAAAAAAATCAGTTGGCATGTAAAACAATTGCATTCCATTTAGATCTCTACGTACTCATATGTATAAAAATATATGTATGTATATGTATGTATGTATGTATTTATATATATATATATATATATATATATATATATGTATATATATATATATATATATATATATATGTTTGCAATAAATAGTTGTAATATCAAAGAGTACCTAATTTTCAGTAATATTTTCGGAATCTTTGCTCAGCCGTGCAGAGCTGTTCTCATTTAATAAGAGCAAAGCTTCTATTTAATATACATACATAAAAGTGAAAAAAAAACACGGACAAGAGAACGAATGCAATTGTGTTACATGCATAAACATTGTCAAGTGAAATATAATTGAATTGGAAGAAGAAAAAAAAAGACAGTACAGAAAAGACAATAGCAATACCAATTCTAACATCAACATTTGGTTACATTAATTCTGATATCATTTTTTACGAAAGACGTGTTTTATAGTGCTAGCGATAGATCATTTAAGCTGAGATTTTATTGATATAATTTTACAGCGAGCGATATTAGAATCTCTACCTCTTGATAAAAGCTGCTACACTCTTCGAAAGATCTTTCGTCGTGGGGGCAAGGAGTAATCTAATGTAAGTTTCTCTGATTTAATCATAGTTTTTTTTTTTATAATCTTTATTCCTTAATTACAATCATTTAAATTAACTTTTATCAAGTAATGATTATAAAGATAATTTAGAAAGTCCAAGAATTACATGATAAGAAAATCCAGCTATGGCATTATAAAGCATAAATTAGTTATTAGTCACACTCCTTTAATTTTGTTTAAGTATATAAAAAAAAAATCAAAAGAAAAAAAAATTTATATATATATATATATATATATATATATATATATATAATATTTACTTTTCTTTTTTATTATTTTCCAATTAGTGCTTCAATCATTTGTTTCTATTCAGTTTATTTTAAAGTCTGCTAGGGTAATGTTTTTTTAGGTGTAAGAATTTAAACAATAGTAAGATTGTTTCCCTACACTAAAAATATGAATATTGTAGTTAGTTCTAAGTAATGCAGGTTGCCGTGAATTGTAGAAAAAAAAATAAAAATGTATGCCTAAACTAAATTGCACTGTTTGATTTGTTTGTACATGTGGCAACACTTACACTGTGATTCTCAAGGGGATTACTAAGAGAATTTGCCCAGGATGGAGTTTAATTAGTAACCAAGGCAGGGTGGCCAACGAATTAGGTGGATAACATCTAAAACCTAGTTCAAAACTTCATATTTAGAACCTTTCATTAATACATAATCTGATCCCATATTATATATAATCCCTTTCAATACTTAAGTACGATAATCAATGAGTATCATAACTATATATGTTTGCATGCAATTATTTAAATTTCACTGTAGCGAAGGCTGTATGAGGCAACAGGCAACGAACCCCCCCTACGACGAGCAATAAGGCTGGTTAACATGCATGCATTGTACTTGTGAACGCTTCTAAAAAGATATCTTCATTCAACAGAATACCCGTTGTATGCTACATTAGCAAAAAAAAAAAACGACGTCAGTTGCCGTTTTGATTAGTTTTATGAATGAAAAAAACCAATTTCCCACCTCTGAAAACGAAATTTTAATTGTTTAATTATTTTGGTAAAGATGATCACATCATTTGTTGATGTTCTCCAATATATATTATATATTTACATAAAATGTATTTTAATAAGAAATAATTTTAAATGACATTAACAGATGTTATTTTTGCTCTAATTGTGTCTTAATAGACGAATTAATGCAAGGAATTCTTTGTGATAAGTTCGTCATATATACATATATATATACATATATATATATATATATATATATATATATATATAATGTATATACATACTCGTATATACATTCGGTCTTTTGCCACATAGTTGTTGACTTCATTAAAATGTTTTTATTATTTCAATTTCTCTGAAATCTAATCGCTTTACGATGGTTTTGCTGATGTCGTTTTTTTCTCCTGATTCAGTAAAGATTTTTCTTTTGTCATTTATGATTATAAATTATTATATTTTGTGCTTGTGTATAGCACAGTGTTAAATGAATGTCTCTTATCGCTTGTTCCTATATTGTATGGCAGTATTCCTTGTTGGGGGATGATGATAATGATTGCTCTCCTTTGGGTTGGTTTTGAGACAAACTGGGACGGAGAATGAAAGCATAAATCTCAGTTTGTTGGGTTAACTAATTGATATTGTTTACGTTTAGGGTATTAAATTTCCGAACAACTAATTAATCGAGATTTTCTTCAAACCCGTAAAGTTTTAAGCAATAGCTTCATAAATAATTTCAATTAATAACACAGCCTTACAAATTTTAAATATGAAAAAATACCAAAAACACCGCATGCCTAGATAATTGAATTCGCATCTCCTGAACATGAAAAACACTGTAATATTTTTTTCCTAAGTACCATATTTTAGATACCGGCACTTTTATGTTTTTCGGTGTATGGCCCTCCACAAACCCTTGTGGAGTCCAACAGAAGATTCCGAAGGATATAAATTATCGTTGAAAGGGTAATTGAATGCCTCTTCCGTCGATATGCTGCAAATTTTTATGAGACAAGAACTCGCTGAGTTATGGCATCTCAAAGTTCAAAATTTGAGATGCCATTTGCCTTTTCAACGATATGCAATATATTTCGATCAGACTTTTGGGTTGGGCTCCACAAGGGTTTGAGTGAGGCCATACACCAAAGAACACATAAGTACCGTTATCTAAAAAATGGTACTTAGGAAAAAAAATTACAATGTTATTCATGCTCACGAGGTCCCAATTAACTTATCTAGACATATGGCGTTCTTGGTATTTTTTGGCTGTAAGCCAGTGTAATTACTTTAAAAATTAATATGTGTAAATTATATATTAATCTTATATATTTTTAGTAAAACACTAGTAACTAGTATGCAAATTAATACTAATGTATATATATATATATATATATATATATATATATATATATATATATATGTATATATATATATATATATATATATATATATATATATATAGTATATATATATATATATATATATATATATATATATATATATATGCATATATATATATATCCTTTTATTAGGTAATTGCAATATGTTTTCTCCAAATGAATAGCACATATGAAAATTTTCTTTATAATAAATACAAATTATTTCGATCTTGATGCTTAATTATCTTAATTATTATGATATTATTGGCTTTGTCATCTTATTAATCAAAATCTCTTTACCTCCCTAGACATTACTTATAGTTGCATAAGCTTTATTAAGTTCGTTAAAACTGCGTCCATCGAGTTCAAATATATTTAACGCAAAAAAATAATCACACACATAAAAATTATTTCAAAGTTTCACAAAATAATTTTAATTAATTTTGTTAAGTTGGATGTTTCGTTAACGGACCGAAACTAGCCGGTTTAACTGTGGAGAGAAAAGACTAATTAATGGTTAACCGAATGTAGGTTAAAGAGTTGAATAACCTAATTTCGTGACTTTCAAGTTGTGTTCAATTCATTCATTTCATTTTGCAGATCCTGATGAGAGCAGCGACTGTACTAGCAGAACAGAGATGATAGAATAAGTAAAATTTGTGTCCTTACTTGTCTAGTTTCTTGGCATTGATTATAAAAGTATGACCGAATTCGGATAGAAGCAGAATGCTAATATCAATATATATATATATATATATATATATATATATATATACATATATATATATATATATATATATATATATTTATATATATATATATATATATATATATATATGTGTGTGTGTATGTGTGTGGAATAACATATATACAGAATATAACAACATATATACAGAATAAAGAATTTTTTTTCATTCGTTATGTCCTTAAATTAAGCAATTGTCCAGCCACTGAGAGCACATATGAAACCAAATTTAGGATAAATACTTCATCTTAAATATTAAAAAAATATAGCCGTATGCAACAGTCGAAACAATCAAAAGCTTCTTTTGAAAAGAATCAAGCATTAGTATATGGAATGTTCTGACTTGAGAGTAGTATATTTTATGTACCATAATATGACAATCTGAAGTATAAGGATAAATAACATATATGCCTTTTACGAAGGCATAAGCTATTGAATTGGTAATTATGAAGCCAAAATTAGCACCTATATGCTTGATTATATATATATATATATATATATATATATATATACATATATATATGTATATATATATATATATATATATATATATATATATATATATACATATATATATATAATTTATATATATATATATATATATATATATATATATATATATATTTATTTATTATATATATATACATATATATATATATATATATATATATATATATATTTATATATATTTATATATATATATATATATATATATATATATATATAATAAACTAATTTTTTGACATATTGGCATTGTACTATTATAATATGAAATTTATTTGTTGGGTGGTTAAGCAATGTCTATATCCATTTCATTGGCGCTTCTTACCAAACTGTGGTTGAAGTCTACTGACGATTTGGTAAGAAGCGCCAATGATATGCATATAGACATTGCTTAACCACCCAACAAATAAATTTCATAATATATATATATATATATATATATATATATATATATATATGTGTATATATATATATATATATATATATATATATATATACGAGCGAACACCCTGCACACTTCATAGTGCAAAAAAGAATATAAAAAAATTAATTCGAATTCATTTTAATCAGTGATAAACTGCTTTTATTGTAATGCTCTGTGGTAAACAACATTTGTTGTTTTTCCATTTTCGGTGTAAATATACAAAACCGATAGTTTGCCAACGCGCGAACAGGCTACATAGAACTGTCCATGTGAGAAAACTGGATACACTAAATTCAGTCCACAAATTTCTACAGATTGGCCTTGCGCCTTATTAATGGTAATCGCAAATGCAAGGCGAACAGGAAACTGAAGTCGTTTAAATTCAAATGGTATATCAGAAGGAATCATTGGGATGCGTGGAATGAATACATCTTCGCCTTTCAATTTTCCAGTTAAAATAGTAGCTTCAATTACATAAGCCATCAACCTTTTAATAGCAAGTCATGTACCATTACACAAACGGGGTTGATTGATATTACGAAGCATAATGATAGTGGCTCCAACTTTCTATTGGAGATTATGCGGAGGCAATCCTGGTAAGTCCAAAGAATTCAAAAATTCTGTTGGATAATTCAAAACATCTTCTTCATTGGTAACAGTATCGAAAGACTTGTACAACACAACTTCGCCAGAAATCTTTGATTTTATAGTCATGTTTAATTCAGTAACATCTTTGTTTTTTGCCGCTAAAATCGCTCTGGCACTAAACCATGCATGGCATGTATATTGTTGTGCTATGTTAGTAAAGCACATTGAATAAATTCCTCTTTTGACTGTGCGAAACGGCAAAAATCATTTGGCAATGTTATCAATCCAGTGTCATCAATAGGCATTGCACCGTTCCCAATTTTCGGCAATTGCTTAGAGAACTTATCAGCAGATGGATCATTCTGCAACTGAATATGAACGTTGATAGTGAGTTTCGATATTTTTAAAAAATCTCCATAAATATGAAGACTTTAAGCAAGCGTTAATTTCATCGGCAGCTGGCGATCTAGGAATGACGGGCAATGTTTGCCTAAAATCGCCTGGCAATAAAATCAACGCACCACTAAACAACTCAGAGTTATCTCGGAGATCTTTCATTGTTCTTTCCAAAGCTTCAACAGATTCTTATTCGCGTGGGCTGTGCATGGGCCGTGTATCATATTTTGCACAACAACATCATATAATTCAGGATCACTTATTTGATCTGGAATTTCAGAACATATAACATTCTCAACTTCATGCCATGTTATTTTATTCACCAACCATATTGAAATGTAAGCGTGTGGCAAACCACGCTTTTGCCACTCCACAGAATACATTCAGAACTTCACTTCACCAAACACTTTAGATCTCACGCTAAATCCCATAAGCGCTTTCAATTTCTGTTTAAAAACGCGGGAAGTGATATCATGGCGGTCGGTAGGACTTTGGCCAGCGAATAAATTATCTTTAATGTCACTCCATTGCGGATTACACGTAAATGTTATAAATAAATCTGGTCGACCGTAATGACGCACATAAGTCATTGCATCCTGCGCATACTCATGCATATGACGTGGACTGCGCATAAAGTATTTAAATATTTATGATTTTAGTGTTGTATTTATATGTAATTTATTTCATAGATCTCCGAAGTTGTGATTTAGAAAAGCTAAGTATATAAATTAAATTAATGGTTTGACCAAAATTTAATTGTAATGAACTTAAAAACAAATTGTATATCAGTTTTTCAAAATATTAACTAAAATATTTCAAAATGATTACAGTGTTCATTAAATGGCTATAACTCATAAACCAATACATATACAGAAACTGTATTTACATAAAAACCTTGATATTTATGACACATTTCATATAAATTTTGCAGAAATAAAATCGGTTCACGCATTCCGGTGAACATCAATTACTAACACAATGCAACTTATATATATATATATATATATATATATATATATTTATATATATAATTAAGTATACATATTTTCTACACGCTTTACAACTGATACAAACGCAAATGCTGGTGAATGATATATTAAGACAAAACTTGGTACTGAATTATCCAATGATTTGAAAGTTTTTAAATTAAATACACGCAATAGATCGTCTTTTTAAATAATTGTTCCTGAATGCCTTTTTGATAAAATAGTAAACCCAAGCTTTTGGCGCGAATATTCAATAGTTAGAGAGTTTGTTTTTAGAGACGAAAATAATTTAACTCTTCCCCAGGCTACAGCCTCTAGTTCAAAAAACTAGAAACAAATTCTTGTACATGAAATTATCTTAATCTGTGATCTATTTCTATCGCTTACCAAAACGTTCGTGGTATGAATACCAAACTAAAATCGTTATACCTTCAAAGTTTTGATATCGAATACAATATTATTGCATTTACGTAGACTTGGCTTCGCAATAAACCTGAAAAAAAGATCCATTACTCTGAAATAATGTGCAACAAATTCCATATATATAGATGTGATAGAGTTAAAAAGATCGTGGTGGAGATTTAATTGCGGTTTCTACTTGCTTACCATCTGAAGAGATTGTTTTAAATATTGCAAGTGATATCGAATTCGTAACTACATGTATTAAGTTGAAGTTTACCACAATGTTTATAACATGTTCGTACAGTCCTCCTGCTTCAAGTACTCAGATTTATGAAACCCATTTGAAATGTATAGAGCTCGTCGTGAAACAATCAAAACCTGCCGACATCGTTATTGTACTAGGTGATTTTAATATTCCAAATATCAGTTGGTGCAAAGAACCACACTCAAATTTTTTAATCCAGCAACTGGCCATGCATCAAACATTTTTCTAGTCGACTGTTTTGCTGATCTTGGGCTTTTTCAAATAAATGGCATACGGAACATATTAGAAAAACTACTTGTTTTGGTATTCGTTGTTCATCCTGAAGATTTTTTCGTTAAACGTGTGATTCCAGTGTTGTCACCTGAAGATCCTTCTCACCCTACATTGGAAATAAATTTCTCCTTGCAAACTCAATTAAATCAACTTGCGGGTTATATAATGACAGATCATTTGATTTTAAGAAAGCAGACTTTAACAAACTAAATAGCCTTCTATTTATGGTAAACTGGTCTGAGTATAATACAGACAATTCTTTAAATCCACAAGAAATTGATAAAAAGTTATCAAAATTTTACGCAGCATTATTTGACCGCTTTCAGA
>OY776276.1:82013898-82066398 GCA_963675445.1 Linnaemya vulpina | reverse complement strand
TTTGTGTTTCCTTCTCCTTGCTTTGGCTGATCGATCATTAGACGTAGTTCTAAATACATATATTTAATTTGCTGGCTTCTTTGCTTGCCTGTTTCTATATTAATATTTATATAGGCTAATTGTTCTAACTTAGTTAAAATCTCAGAAAGACATGATGATAAATATTCCTAGGCACAAAGGAAGTCAACATCATTTTAATTCAACTTACACAGCAGAGCAGAACAGCTGTTTTCGAAAGTCGCTACACTTTCATCTTCTGCTCTGCTGTGTAAGTTGCTCTATTGCAACTGATGGTATCATTCGCTGTCGGTAACGTTCAGCGAGCGTGCTAAGCTTTTTTTATTGAAACATACCGAAAACTAATAACATTACTATGAAGATCAGAATATATGATCTCAATCTGATCGGAATATCTGATTTCGCAGCCTTGTGTTAAGGAAATCAGTCAATAGGTGCAACTTCCGCTTCTTGAATTCTATTTGTTAATACCATCTTCGATGTATACCAAATATTTAAAAACACATTCCTTATAGTTGTGTCGACTTCAAAGCTACTTATGTTTCTTATTGTAGCTATTTTTTTATTACATATTGAATTTGAAAACGATCGTTTTGGGTTTTGACCGCATTTAAAACTAATTTTCTGTTAGCAATTTTCTTTTGTGAATATTCCGGTAAACATATATTTGTTCTATTTGATGATGTAGGGCCCATATTGCTAATATCTATTGGTTTCAATTAATTAAAAGATGTTAACAAAGCGATGTTTTTTCAAAACCAAAAGTCAAGAACGAATTTAAGTTTACTCCGAATTACATTTATATATTTAAGTATTGGCGCTCTGTCATACAATTTCGTTTGAAGCATAAACAAAGTTTTGGAATAAATTTGTTAAAAACATCGCTACCATGCTAAGAATCCGTATATACTATACAAATATATATATATATATATATATATATATATATATTTATATTTATATGTATATATATATATATATATATATATATATATATTTATATTTATATGTATATATATATATATATATATATATATATATATACATAAATATATATTTATATACCTATATACCATATTTTACTCTTTATATTTTGAAGTAAATTGAAATATGTCTATGATATTTAGTTTTTACTCACAACTACAGTCGAACTTCTATTTGAATAGTGAACTTCTATATCTACATTAAAGCTATGCCCACTTTGGTTGATTTCAAATATACAATTTTTCGCTTACACTTTTCTGAATTTTTATATCAAATGTACACACAATAAGCATTTCTCTATATTGCAAAGAGTTTGTGTATATAATTTTAACACTCTAGGATATTTGTCTCATCACATCAAGTAAGTTTTTCATTTGTAGCCCATCAATATTGTCTCTAAGCAGGATATACATATTAATAAGGGTATCCAATAGAGATAATAACAAGAAGAGAATAGAAATAATACAAGATACTTCAATCAATTAAATTTCTAACTGTAGTTCGCCATGTAATAATAATAAATATAGTTGAAGAAGGACTAGAAAGACAAAATTACATCTTTTGTCAATAAAAATTGCAAATTTTAAACGTGAAAAAAATCAACTTTATAAGTCTTCCAACAAATTTAAAAACAACTTTTTTAATATTTTTAAATCAACGAACTATTTTTAAAGGAAAAATATGGATAATAAACTGCGACTTCTTCCACATAGATTTTTAAGTCAGATCTTATCGGAGCCGTTCGTTTTTTTATTTATAATCATTACTTGACGATAAGATATGACTTTGACCTCTCCATATATGTGATGTTTGTTTATGTAAAGTACATATGTTGAGAAAACAAGTTTTTTAATACTAAATTATGTACACGTCGCACTCGTTGAACAATACTGGCTTACGATAATTTTTTTATCTAATTTCGTTGGCAAAAATCAATACACAATGTACATATGTGTCTGGCTATGGTAAAAAATTCTCATTGTACAAATTACTCTTTCTTCGCGAAGAGCATGTTGTGAGCTTTTTCCTGCTGAAATGGCTTATTTCAGAGAACTAAAGGCCGAGACACATAGAATCCGTCATACGTCATCCGTTGACTTTTGCAACTGCCGTGAACGCATTGGCGGGGAAGGCTGTCACAAGAACTTTGTACTTTGTATCTGTTCGAAGTAACTACTGTGCAATCTCTGCTGCAGAACTTTATTATATTATTTGCTTGCATAAATTATCAATAAAGGTATTTACATATGTATGTTTGTTACATTTAAGTCTACATTAAAATAATTTTTAGAAACAAGTAACAACAACAACCATGCTTTAATTGCAAGAATTTTTATTACCTAGCGGTTCATACTTAATAGTTGATTTTATTAAGATAATAATGATGTTATTATGCAGTATTTATGCCTTTTCTTTCTTTATTAAACCGATCTACTTAATAATAAACATTTATTAATTTTGCCATTCGTTTTGAAGAAGTGAATCAATAAAGTTCAATTTTATTTTGAATGTTTGGAATTTGTTTCAACTCTCTATATCGCAACAGCTTGTAAAAAAGCTTACAGGCTCAAACATTGGTGACCCCGACGTGATTCGCCAAATCACGTTAGTAACTTCTCGAAACTAATATCAAGTCGGATATTAGTAAAATTTCCTGGATCAATTGTCAACCATAAGGTCATGACGTCAACCAGCCAGGCTGAAGGAGGTCCTGAAGAGTTACAGCTTTCTTCTAAGGTAAAATCGATTGGTAAGCTGTTGGAGGACTTAAGTATCGACTTAAATTCCGAAAGCTTGAACAGCATGGACGATGCTGATCTTTTAGTTCGCCTTGACTATGTTGATAGTTTATATTCGCAGTTCGAACATACAGCCATACAATTGGATGAAAAATACTCTGGTGATAGAACAAGCTGTTCCCGTTCAAGATTTTTAACAACCTTTTTTGATGTAAAAGCAAAACTCAAACGAAAAATAAATCTGAATAAAACTACTCTATCGGTGCCGCATTCGTCAACCGTTCGTCAATTCTCGCTAGAGGAGCCAACATGTGTTAGAAAAACTAGATTGCCTGAATTAAAAATACCAAGGTTTTCTGGTTCTTATAGCGAATGGCCTGATTTTTTTGCAATGTTTACAACAGTTGTAGCAAACGCCGTGGATTTAAGTAAAATAGAAAAATTCCAGCATTTACGTTCGTGTTTAACAGGATCAGCACTGGACACGATTTCTTCGTTAGAGCCGAATGATGAAAATTATGACAAAGCTATTACTTTATTAAAGAAGCGTTTTGACAACAAGTTACTTAATTTTCAGTCGCATATTAAAGGCATTTTCGGTCTAAACAGTGTAGATAAGAGTTCACCTTCTACTTTCAGACATTTAAGTGATAAACTCAACGCGCATTTGAGAGCTTTGGATACAATATCAACTAAGGATCAAGTCGCTGATGGACTGCTAATACAACTCATCGTTTCCAAGCTTGACGCGCAGACGCAAACAAAATGGGAAGAGGGATTGTTGAGTGATCAATTGCCTACTTTGTCATCTATGACAGACTTTTTAGAAAAAAATGTCGCATGCTGGAAAACCTTCAAAACTCAGCAGTAATCAAATGCAATCAACAGGTGAGCAAAAAATCTAGTGGTCACGTTCGCAACGTTTTAGTAGCGTCAAATGCTAATACTATTCACTGTAATTTTTGTGATTCAGCCGATCATTTCATAAACGATTGCAGTAGTTTTAAAGGTTTGTCGCCTATGGCACGTTTTAAAGAAGTAAAAAAAATTAATTTATGCATTAATTGTTTACGGAAGGGCCATAGATTATCAAAGTGCAAGTCAGGTCCCTGTCGCCATTTTTCAATGAGACATCACTAATTGGGAAAGCAAAGCTGCAGGTTCATTTGAACCTACATCCCCACCTTCTATTTCTCCAAATTTCGATCCAATTTGCACTCCAAACGAACAACAAAATTTTCCTGAACAATCTTCGCTTGTTTCGTCGTTATCGTCAGCTGAAATCACAGAGTCCTCAGGTGATTCAAATGTGTTGTTAGCAACTGCAATGGTTCTGGTAAAAAATAAACTTGGCTTATTCGTTCCATGCCGAGCAATCTTAGATTCTGCCTCGCAGCTTAATTTCATTTCAAGTCGTTTTTTAGCCCAATCGCAGCTAAAATTTAAAAAATCGTTTGTTTCAATTTCTGGTATTGGTGATGGAAACCTTGTAGCTGATAAATTAACAAATGTTTTGATTAAGTCATCCAACAATGATTACTGCGTTTCGTTTGAAGCAGTCGTAATTCCAAAGATAACAGGCTATCAACCAAATACGAACAATAAAACCTTTAAAATTCCTGATAACATAAGACTGGCAGATCCATTTTTTAATAAAAATGGACGCATAGATATTTTAATTGGAGGCAGTTTATTTTTCAAGTTGATGGATATAGGTCAAATAAGGCTAGGCGACAATTTACCAATATTACAGAAAACTAGATTAGGGTGGGTAATTTCCGGTGGAGGTTTTTCCTCGAAAAGCGTTTTTTCTCTCGTCACAGCTAATGGACAGATACAGCCTACTGAAAATGATTCTTTGGCTGATGTTATGAAAAGGTTTTGTCATACTGAAGATAATTTCGAAAGTAACTCAAAATTATCAATTCAGGATGAATTTTGTGAAAATCATTTTTGTCAAAATGAAAGTCGATTGGAATCTGGTGTTTATTCTACCAAAAAGGTCAAACACTACCAAAAAGGTCAAACAGTTCTGAACTTGGTGAATCGTATGATATTGCTTATAGACGTTTTTTATCACTGGAAAAGAAATTAATCAAAAATCCCGACATTGGAAAACAATATATTGCCTTTATGAATGAATATCTCGAACTTAACCATATGTCACTGCTAACATCTATACCCTCTGAAATAAAAATTAATTTTCTTCCTAATCATTGTGTTCATAAAAAAGATAGTACGACAACAAAATTGAGGGTAGTTTTTGATGGGTCTGCGAAAACCACAACAGGTTTATCGCTCAACGACACTCTATACACCGGGCCATCTATACAACCAAAACTATTTGCAACTCTATTAAAATTTCGATTTTTCAAAATAGCACTGAGCGGAGATATTTGTAAAATGTATCGTTGTGTTCGCATGTCGCATCTTGATGACTTTCTTCAGTGCATATTATGGCGAAAAAGCCCACATGAAAATATTAAAATTTATAAACTTAATACCGTAACTTATGGAACAAAACCAGCGGCTTTTCTTGCAATACGTGCAATGCATCAACTTGCTTCAGATGAAGAAAATACCTTTCCAATTGGAGCTCACGTTGTAAAAAACAACTTTTATGTCGATGATTTGATTGCTGGTGGAAATTCAGTTGAATAGGTTAGAGATATAAGGCAACAAGTGACAAATTTGCTAGCGCGTGGAAATTTTCATATAAGGAAATGGTGTTCAAATAATGACCATATTTTAAACGAAATTCCCATATCTGATCGAGAGGGATATTTAAAATTTGATGACGGTACTGACATAAGAAAAACATTAGGTTTATTATGGGATCCAAGAACCGACTCGTTCATTTTTACATTTTCTTGTTTTGGAGATGCAAAGCCGCTTTCGAAACGCTCAACTTTATCAACTATAGCACAATTTTACGACCCTTTGGGACTTTTGGGGCCAGTGATTACTAAAGCAAAGGTGTTCATGCAAACTTTATGGAAATCTAAATTAGATTGGGATGAAAGTTTACCTCAGCATTTACATTCGGCTTGGACGCAATATGTTTCGTCTTTTTCAGCTCTGAATAAATTTATATTTCCTAGATATGTTTCCCTTCCAGATTCAGAAATGCAAATACATGGTTTTTGTGATGCTAGTCTAGCAGCGTATGGTGCCTGTATATATGTAAGATCGAAGTTAAGTGATGGCGTACGAGTAAATTTATTGTGCTCCAAATCAAGGGTAGCACCCCTCAAGGCTCTTACAATACCTAAGCTTGAGTTGTCAGCTGCATTACTTCTAGCAGATCTTTTGCACGAGTTGACGGAAAAATTCGGTCATAATTACAAATATCACTGCTGGTCAGACTCTTTGGTGGTGCTGTCTTGGTTAAAACACGACTCAGCAAATTTTAACGTATTTGTGGCAAATAGAGTTAGCCAAATACAAAGTTTAACGCAAAATATGCTATGGCATCACGTTCCAACTGCACATAATCCTGCTGATATTTTATCAAGAGGAGCTACTCCAAAGGAACTTTTCGACTCGAAAAGTTGGAAGGAAGGTCCAGATTTTTTACGCAAAGGCGAAGAAAATTGGCCAGAAACCACAAATTTTATAGGTGAGCTTCCTGAATGTCGCCGAAATGCCTTATTAACTTTAAATGTATGCTCAAGTTCATACGATTTTTCAATAAATTGCAAGTATTACAATTCTTTTGGAAGGCTGCAACGTATATTCACCTATGTAAATAGATTTTTAAAGTATAAAAGAGGAGTTAAATTTGCTAATGAATTATCACCCGATGACATTAAAATGGGAACATTTATATTACTTCGCAATATACAATTTGTAAATTTTGCAGCAGAGTATAAGTGTTTGAAAAGTAATGAAAATTTGCAATCATCAAGCAAATTGCTTCCACTATCGCCCTTTATGGACTCTGAAGGTCTAATCAGAGTTGGTGGTCGCTTACAACATTCATTCTTGAACTTCAACGCCAAACACCCAATCATTTTACCAAAACGACATCCAGTAACATCATCAGTAATTTTGTATTTCCATAATCAGTTATTGCATGCTGGCCCACAGTGTTTATTAGCCAATATAAGGCTGCAATACTGGCCAATTGGTGGCAGAAAAACAGTAAGTGCTGTCATAAATAAATGTGTTAGATGTTTTCGTTTAAAGCCAAAAATGGCTCAAAATCTTATGGGAAACTTACCGGCAGATCGTGTGCAACAACATAAGACTTTTTTTACAACAGGAATTGATTTTTGCGGACCATTTTATTATAGATCCGAAGTAAGAAATCGAGCACCAATAAAAACTTATGTGTGCATCTTCGTCTGTTTTATAACAAAGGCAACACATTTGGAATTGGTGGCAGACTTATCGACGTCATCCTTTTTGTTTTCGCTCAAGCGCTTCATTTCAATTCGTGGAAAACCAAATACCATATGGTCTGACAATGCGACAAACTTCATTGGAGCAAAAAATGAGTTGCCAGAACTACGTCAGTTATTTTTTGATCAGGCCAACATTAAGCAGATTTGCCAACAATGCACAGAAGATGGAATAAATTGGAAGTTCATACCACCAAGGTCTCCGCATTTTGGGGGCTTGTGGGAGGCAGCTGTAAAATCAGCAAAATACCATTTTTATAGAACTGTAGGTCAAACTATACTAACATTTGATGAGCTTCGAACTGTAGTTTGCCAAATAGCAGCTGTTCTGAATTCGATTCCATTATGTCCACTTTCAGAAAATCCTGAGGATCTCGAGGTGCTTACACCAGCACATTTTTTAGTTGGAACATTGTTAACAGCAGTCCCAGAACCTGATATAACCGAGCTGAACCCCAGTCTTATGAACCGTTGGCAAAAAGTAAGTTTCATGCAACAAGTTTTTTGGAAAAAATGGAGTCTATCCTACCTAACGTTATTACAAGAGCGGTCAAAGTGGAGGTCTTCATCAGAAAGTCTTTCAAAGGGCACAATGGTACTCATAAAAGACGAAAATACCCCCCTTTAAAATGTCAGCTTGGACGTATTTTAGAAGTTATTCCTGGAATTGACGGAGTTGTTCGAGTAACAGTAGTTAAGACATTCAACAGCATAATACGACGAGCCATTTCAAAATTAGCAGTCTTACCAATTCATGATACAGTTGAAAGCCATAGCCTTCCAACGGGGGGAGGATGTTCGAAGTAACTACTGTGCAATCTCTGCTGCAGAACTTTATTATATTATTTGCTTGCATAAATTATCAATAAAGGTATTTACATATGTATGTTTGTTACATTTAAGTCTACATTAAAATAATTTTTAAGAAACAAGTAACAACAACAACCATGCTTTAATTGCAAGAATTTTTATTACCTAGCGGTTCATACTTAATAGTTGATTTTATTAAGATAATAATGATGTTATTATGCAGTATTTATGCCTTTTCTTTCTTTATTAAACCGATCTACTTAATAATAAACATTTATTAATTTTGCCATTCGTTTTGAAGAAGTGAAACAATAAAGTTCAATTTTATTTTGAATGTTTGGAATTTGTTTCAACTCTCTATATCGCAACAGCTTGTAAAAAAGCTTACAGGCTCAAACAGTATCCGTTCAAGTAAATCCGCTGTTTTTTGTTTGGCGCGTGTTTTGCATGTTTATAAAAAAAAGTGTAGAGTTTTTCTAACCCTGGTGTGAGTATAAACATGTCTATATAAATACTTATTAGATTATTTTTATATTTGTACATTTTTAAAGTTATTTGGCTCTTGATGCACACGATTTCAACGCTATGTGGGATTTTCCAAACTGTGCTGGAGCCATCGATGGCAAGCACATCACGTTGACATTCCCACCTAATTCCGGATCCCAATTTTTCAATTGCAAAGGAACCTAATCCAAAGTACTTTTTGCTGCTTGTGACGCTAATTATACATTCACAACAATCGATATTGGTGCATATAGTTCACAAAGTGATGGAGGTGTGTTGTGGAACTCGGGTTTTGGGCAGAAGCTTTTTAGCGATCAATTGGATTTGCTTGAATACTCTGTTTTACCTGGAACGAATTTGAAATTTCTTCTTTTCATCGTTGGAGATGCAGCACTTCCTTTGAAAAGATCTTAAATGCGACCATATCCAGGTTTGTGTAAAGCTAGTTATCTCTTAATACCTATTTTAAATAATTTTACATTAAGCTACAAATCTGCATATTAAGCGGGAAATATTCAACAAACGGCTATCGCGAGCTCCCCGTGCTATAGAAAATGCTTAGTAGCCTGCTGGAGAATGCCTTTGTTACCTTTGCAAATGCACCCATCATCAGCAGAAAAAGTACTGAAAGCTGCAGTCCTCTTGCATAATTTTTTGAAAATGAATGATGTCCACCTGACTATGTAGACCATTACGAGGGAGAAAACATAATTAATGGATTGCGGCGTAAGGAATTTTCAGCTCCGTTAAGAAAAAGTGGCCGACTGTTGTCTAATAATGCATCAAGAGATGCATTTAATTTAAGAGATGAGCTGATGGAATACATATTCTCATACCCTGTTTAAATAACTATTATAAAACTATTTCATTTATTATTTTTATATTATTACTATTATAAAACCATCCCCTTTTATTCTTCCATAGAACATGTATGTATGAAACCATGATCAAATAAAACCAAAATATCTTTTTTTAAAACTTCAATTGAATTTTTTATATTTCTTAAAAAGGCGAACACTAAAACAGTAACAAATTTAAATAAAAAGGCATTTTTAATTCAGCCTTTTAGGTGGAGTTTGAAGTAATAATAGATTAATAAAAACAAAACAAAAAAAAAAAAAAACAAAAATGTACTTTCAAATACATAAATATATATATTTATTTTCTATAACACGGGGAGCTCGCGATAGCCGTTTGTATATATATAAATATATATTCAAACAAAAAGAAAACAAAATAAAAAGAAAATAACAAAAACTAAACTCATTACTAGGACTATATACAAAACTTATTACTAGCACTATGTACATATGTATAAGCGTTTAGCTTTTACTTCTTGTTAGAAACTAGATTTAAAATTTCAATTTTCAATTTGTCCTGGTCCTCCTACGAGTGTTTTAGCAGGTAGGAGTCCATAACCTTAAAAAAATCAGCATTACCGCTTTTTCGCAATTTTCCCTTATGGCAGCAATAAAATTATTGACAGCACCGCATAGTATGTCAAACTTTCTCATGAGCTTTTTCATTGGTTTTGCGCCTCTTTGATGTGCTTGGTATGTCTTCAGCTTCAGTTGAGTACTTATTTGCGAAGTCTTCTAAAAAAGAATTCGATGCCATATTGAAGGAAAATAAATTTTTATATTCAATATCCGGTTCAACCAATATGTTCTGCTCCGGCGAGCACCATTGCATATTGGAGATCGTTCTGAAATAGAAAAACTGTTTAAATATATAAACGTATGTTTGTTGATACATGACCTGATTTCCAATGCAATGCATAGCTCTATCAAGGGACTCAGCCGTAAATGCATTTATATTTTCTTACAAACCTTCGCGGTGCAAAGTGCTTTTGTAAAATGAACATTGAATCATAGCACCACTTGCGCTTCTCTTAAGCATCTGTTCCACATTTTGGTTTTGCTGACGCCATTTTCCGCACAAAACTGTCACGAAGTGATCTCCACCGGCTCTGACACTGTTCAACTGAAAATTTTTGAAACCTTAAACCTTTAATTAAATGTAAATGTGCAAATCTTTTTCCTGTTGCTCCTGTTGCAGCAGCTACGGAAGCCCATGATTTTTCTTTATGCAACTTGTCTCTATACTCTTGTTTACTTTTGTCAAATACACAAGGATACATTTGCTCTATTAATTTGCTCCCCACAACTTTAATTTATTAAAAATATTAATTTTGCAGCCACACAACTTAAAACAAAACAAACTTACCGCAAAATCTAGAACAATACTCACAATTACATCAACTAATAGTTGACGAAGTACTTAACGTACGTAAAAAGTAAAGTTGACAAAACTTAAACTTTGCGTTGCGTTGCCGAAAACGTATTGTATGTGATCAAAGTCATAAGAAAACGTGTATTTTAACTTAGCTGTCAGTTAAAAAGGTCGACGTATAACGTCTATATGTCTCGGCCTTAAGAAATAATTAATTGCCCATAATAGCATTTGTTTTTATATTATGGAAAAAAAAAGGATACGAGCTCCGATGAAATCTCGATTTTTGCCAAATGTGGTAATACCAATAACATCATAGAGGAAGATTTTAAAGTTTCCATATTGTTTAAACTTGAAAATTTGCGTTTTATTGCCATAAATCTTTGTTTCTTCATCCATCGAGGGGTGAGATCTATAAAATTAAGATATATATATCTTCGCATCTGGCAAACTTGACTATATATGAATGTCTAATACCTTAAGCAAATTGAAAATGAATATACATATATGTTATATTTATGTATATATATATATATATATATATATATATATTTATATATATATATATATATACATACGAGGTCTGATAAAAAAAATAACCGTTATTTTCAAATTTCGTGAGATAAGTATGTTCGATTATCGCATTTTTTTCTGTTATGTTGGTATACATGTCTGTTATATATGTTGGTAAAATCAGCCATTTTGGATTGTCAGTTTGTTTTTGACTGATAAAAAGGTTAGTCTTGTTTTGGTGTGCTCTTTTATTTTTTACTATTCGCAAAAATTGATCAATGAAACTGTATTAAGTTTTGTGTAAAAAAAGAAATTAAATGCGCAAGGACATTTGAAATGTTGACTGTGGCGTTTTGCGAGTCTACTATGAGCAGAACACAAGTTCAACTGTAGTATAACCGGTTTAAGGAAGGCCGAGAAGATGGCAATGCCGATGCTCGTCCTGGTCGCCCGATCACGTGAACAACCGATTAAAACATTGAAGCACTATCAGAGATGTTGCTGATGATGTTGGCATGTCGTTCGGCTCAAGCCAAACAATTTTTACGGATGTTTTAGGCATGAAACGTGCGACAGGGAAATTGTTCCAAAATTGATAAATTTGTTGTATGGACATCGCTCAGGAGCTGTTGGACATCGTCAACGACGATCCAGACTTCCTCAGAGAGGTCATAACTGGTGACGAATCATGGGTGTATGGCTATAACATTGAAACCAAAACCCAATCATCGCAATGGTAGCTTCCAGATGAGCCAAGGCCGAGAAAAGTACGTCAAGTTCGGTCAAATGTGAAGGTTTTGCTCACTATTTTCTTCGACTGCAATGGCGAGGTGCATCATGAATTCTTGCCACGAGGTCGTACGGTCAATAAGGAATACTACCTTGTTTGCGTCAAACAATTCGTCAAAAACTCACAGAATTGTGCGATTTGGAAAATGATAACGCACCAGCTCACACATCGATGCTTTTGCGTGACATTTTGGCCAAAAACAAAATCATTATCATACCTCAACCATCGTATTCACCGGACTTGGCCCCCGCTTACTCTTTCCTCTTCTCAAAACTGAAGACACCGATGATAGGAAAGCGTTTTTCTCCGATGGAGGAGATAAAGAAAAATCGAAACAGGAACTGTTGGCGATACCAAAAAGCGCGTTTTAGATGTGTTTCGAGGATTGGAAAACGCTGGCATAAGTGTATTATATCTGAGGGGGATTACTTTGAAGGGGACAAGATAGTTATTGATGAATAAATAAATGATTTTTGAAAAAATTGAAAATAACGGTTATAAATATATATATATTGATACAAAGATTAGAAATAGATTTAAATAAAACGACAATGTGGCTATATGTACTTGGCAGTACTGTCAATTAATCTATAGTTGTCAAAATGTTACAACCCTGGTCAACATTACATAGATAATATTCAAATTAACGGAAATGGAATACTCCAGAATATACAAGATCATTCGAGGCTGTGCCAATAAGAGTAAACCACAACAACAACAAACCTAGCAACATAAATGCTAAGAGATGTTATCCTTAATGATCTTGTATGCAAGTATTCGCTGCTAATAAAGCTAAACAGATTCACAAGTATACACAGCCATATACACGTAGAAGAAACAAAACCACACACTCATCCATACAACCACTCATAGTTACCATAGGTAAAACACACAGAACACTCATACATTCAACCACACATAGTTACCATAAGCAAACCAAACAAGTCAGCATTTTCATGTATACAAACACACACGTGTCAAGTAAAATACAACCGCCAAGCCCAGAACCTTCGCGAGGTTACCAGACGACGTCATTTTTGCTATATAAAGGCGCTGCAAGAGCTCAGCGAGAGTCAGAGTGATTTCAAATATAGACGTGTTAACATCGCTAAGTGTTGAGTAGAACAAATACTCGTGTAAATAAGCTGATAAATAAAGTGTTGCCGCATTATATTTCTAAAATTAATTTGTCCGTGTTTTAATTTGATGCAATAAAACGAATCCTTGAAGGGTAAGTAATAAAACCGTTTTTACGAAAAGGTCTAAAAACGTAACAATTGGTGTCAGAAGTGGGATTGCAAAAATAATTAAAAGGACATTGCAATTTAAGGAAAAAAAGGACATTATAAAATTAAAATAAATAATCATAAAATTTGATGAGCTAAAAGTTGAACAGCTGAAAAAGGAGCTCAGTAAGCTGGAATTGCCAACTGCAGGTAACAAGGCTGAACTTCAGAAGAGGCTGATAGATGAGTTTAAGAATCGCGGCATCGACATCGGGACATACGAGTTTCAGGACAAAAACGATGTGCAGGTATGTCCTCCTGCCACTATCAGCAGCATGGACATAAATGTCCATGTTCGCTGCTAGGATGATCGAAATGAAACAGAACTCTCAGCAGATAAAAGCAATCAGTGATGCACAAAATTCATCAAGAATCAGCAGTGACAAGCTGGTAGTCGAAATAACTGAAATAAAACAGAACTCTCAGCAGATGCAGGAAAAGCTTGTAGCCGAAAATCAGCAGATGCAGGAAAAGCTTGTAGCCGAAATAACTGAAACAAAACAGAACTCTCAGCAGATACAGGAGTCAAATAAGGCCACGAACGATATCCTGGTAGAGGTTTCTGAAGAAATCAACAGGAGGATGGATTCTATTAAGAATAAATTCTCAGAGCTGGCGGATAGAGTCCAACATCTAGAATGCGGTGGCCTGGAACAGCATGCAAAGGAGTTCGAAGAGAAATTGCATGCTCTAGAGGACAAAGTGCATAACCTGGAGTGTAGTGGCGGGCCAGTACGAGCAGTTGCGGAAGTTTCTGCGCGGACAAAAGCGCCATGCTTCGACGGCAGCGTACCATTAGGCATCTTCAAATTCCAGTTTGAGACGGTAGCTAGCAGAAATGGATGGGATGCTAAAGAAAAGGCCATAGAGTTGATCTTGTCCTTAAAGGGTACAGCCGCAGAGGTACTTGAGACTGTGCCAGTAAGCTGCAGAAACAACTATAATGAAATAATGGCAGCATTGCAGCGCAGGTATGGTGGTGAGCACAAGCGCGATTTGTACAGAATGGAATTGCGATGTAGAGTTCAGAAGCCTAGCGAATCTCTACAAGATTTCGCAATGGAAATCGAGCGTTTGGTGCAGCTCACATATCCAGGCGAGAGTCACCCGTTCCTGGACCACTTTAAAAATGAGGCTTTCGTTAACGGCATTCGCGGCTCTTATGTTAAGCTGGTGGTGTGCGCTACGCAGAAATCCACTTTCGCTGAAACTGTGTCCTTTGCGCTGGCTCAAGAGACTGCCAGGATGGTTTTCAAGCCACAGATATGTAAAGTGCGGAATATGGAGGTTTTGTCTGAGGAGGATAATAACCTAGTGGCTAGAGTTAAGGAGGCAATGCGACAACTGCTGGCAGAGAAGGCTATCAAAGAAAAGCCTAAGTGCTTTAACTGCGGAAAGATCGGTCATTTTCAGCGCAGCTGCAAAGCACAAAGAAAGAGAGGTAGATCTGTTTCGCCACCAAGAAACAGCAAAAGGGTGAACCAAACAACATCACAAGAGTCCCCGTTAAACTAAAACGAGCTAGCACTAAGGGGCAAGAGCTTGCTCTCACAAACGGGGGCCCCACAATCTCCATATCAGTGATGCAGCAGTAAAATAGCAACCTCACTGCGTCCGGACACATCAACGGGGAAAAGCACGTACTTACCATAGACACAGGGGCATCGCAGTCAATAATAAGGCCCGATATAGTAAAGGGGAAATGCGAGCGGTTAAGCAATATACGGCTACGTACAGCTACTGGAGAGCCTGCAACTGTCTATGGTAAGATTGAAGTGAAGGTGACTATAGCCAACATCAACGTGAGACATGTGTTTATTGTCGATGAGGTTATTATTGGAGCCGATTTTATGATTAATCATGGCATTAATCTACATATGGAACAACAGCTGATGATTTGGCGTAATGTGGAAATACCCCTTGATGTTGGATATGACAACAAACCGCAAGTAGCAAGAGTATTTGCTATTGAGAGTCAGACGTTACCGTCGCAGTCTGAAACAGTCATATGGGCACAGATGAAGGGAGATTGTGAGGACAATCGTTTGTGGGTTGTAGAACCGGCAGATCTAAAGAGAAAGCTTATAACAGCGAAAGCTCTAGTGAAAACTAGTGAAGGAGGAATAGTCCCTATAAGAGTGCTTAACTTGTCAGACCATGAAAAAGTCATCAAAGAAAATTCCGATGTTGGCCAGTGTACTCCAGCAGAGGCAATAATAAACTGCGAGAAGAAGATAGAGCCTACTAATTTGTCCGCAAAAGAACGTGAACAATTTGAGGAATACGTAGAGAAATGGGTAGCAGGTCTATCAGCGACAGATAAAAATAAAGCCAAGCAGTTACTAAAAAGGCATGCCACTATCTTCGCCATGGGAAGCCAAAGCCAGGGTAGAAGTGCATTGGTTAAACATGAAATTAACACAGGCGAAGCTAGGCCGATTAAACAGCCACCCAGAAGCGTACCCCTAGCAAAGCGCGTGTAAGTAAAATGGAACGTGATGGCGTAATTGAGCCATCTTCTGGTCCTTGCAGTTCGCCTGTATTCTTAGTTAAAAAGAAAGATGGCAGTACTAGATTCTGCGTAGACTACAGGAAGCTCAATGACATAACCAAGAAGGACAGTTATCCGCTCCCCAGGATCGATGACACTTTGGACACGCTAGCTGGTACCAAATGGTTCTCTACGCTGGACTTGCGAAGCGGATATTGGCAAGTGGAGATCGCAGAGAAAGACAAGGAGAAAACTGCCTTCAGTGTCGGAAACGGATTATGGCAGTTCAAAGTTATGCCATTTGGTCTCTGCAATGCTCCGGCCACATTTGAACGCCTAATGGAGAAGGTACTGATAGGACTTCACTGGAAGACATGCTTGGTGTATCTCGATGACATAATAAAGATGGGAAAAACTTTTGATGAACACCTCAAAAACATGGCAGAAATTCTTGAACGGATATCATCGGCTCGATTGAAACTCAGCTTGAAGAAATGTGCATTGTTCCAGAAAGAAGTAAAGTATTTGGGGCATCGTGTTACAGCAGACGGAATCTCAACAGATGAAGATAAAATAAAAGCAGTAAGGGACTGGCATCAACCTAAAAATCTTCATGAATTGCGCAGCTTTTTGGGCCTTTGCACATACTGCAGACGTTTTGTGCCGAATTTTGCCAGTGTAGCTGCAAGCTTGCATGAGCTGACAAAGAAGTCAAGACCATACCATTGGGGCGAGCCACAGGAAAAATCCTTCCAGAAACTCAAAGAATTATTATGTACGTCACCAGTGCTAGCGTATCCCATAGCTGGAGAAAAATATATGCTGGATACTGATGCGAGCGGCTATGGCATAGGGGGTGTGCTATCCCAAGTAGTAAATGGCACTGAAAAGGTCATAGGGTACTATAGCCGTGTACTCTCAAAACCTGAGAGGAATTACTGTGTGACAAGACGTGAGCTTCTGGCGGTATTGGAATGCATTAAACATTACCATAAGTACCTGTATGGTCAACACTATACATTAAGGACCGATCATGCTGCACTGAGATGGCTATTGCAGTTTAAAAATCCTGAAGGGCAACTGGCAAGGTGGATTGAGCGCCTGCACAGCTACGACTTCAGCATTGAGCATAGAAGGGGCACAAAGCATAACAATGCGGATGCTCTTTCGAGAAGACCGTGCTGTTTAGAGTGTAAACATTGTGTTAGAACCGAGCAAAAGGAAGGTGTTGTGGATGTTCGGCTAATGCACATCGGCCCGGATGAAGACTGGTCAGCGGCACAGAGGGACGACGATATACTAAGGAAAACTATAGCGGCCAAAGAAGAGGACAGACGACCATCCCGGAATGAAATTTCGGCTGAAAACCCACTCGCCAAACCTTATTGGGCTCAGTGGAAAAGCCTTAAGGTAATAAAAGGGTGTTTATACCGCGTATGGGAAAGTGTAGATGGCAAAACAACTTCAAATTTAATAGTTGTGCCATACTCCAAGATAAGTGAAGTTTTAAAGGAGTTTCATAATGGACCCAGTGGCGGTCATCTTGGAGTAACAAAAACACTTGAGAAACTTAAGCAGCGATTTTATTGGGTTGGATGTCAACAAGCCGTAGCTGACTGGATAGCAAACTGCCCACAGTGCATAGCAGCCAAAGGCCCAGTAAGAAGAAGCCGGGGACAGCTGCAACAATACAACTCAGGGGCACCATTCGAGCGGATCGCAATGGATGTAGCAGGCCCCTTTCCCGTCACCGAAGCCGGAAATCGTTATGTACTTGTGGTAATGGACTATCTCAGTAAATGTCCAGAGGTATATGCTATACCTCACCAGGAAGCAAAAACAATTGTAAATGCATTCGTCAACAACTGGGTATGTCGCTATGGTGTCCCAATAGAATTACATTCCGACCAAGGAAGGAATTTCGAGTCTGCCAGAAAACCAGAACGACGCCGCTGCATCCACAGTCTGATGGCATGGTGGAAAGGTTCAATCGCACCTTAGAAGAGTACCTACGAAAAGTACTAAGCACCCATCAGAGGGATTGGGACGAGCACATCCCCAAATTTTTGATGGCATATAGGGCAGCTGTACACGACTCAACATCGAGAACGCCAGCCACAATTATCTTCGGGACGGAATTAAAACTACCTGGTGATTTGGAATTTGGTGTTAAGCCAACTGTAGAAGAAGGAGCTATTACGTCCCAGAGAGAGGAGAGGACGAACTGCATGAGTTCGTCCGCAATAGAATCAAGATGGTCAGTGACAAGATGAAGGCTAGGTATGACCGCGCAGCAAACTCGGAGGGATCTATGGAAGGACAATTGGTTTTACGGAAGAAAGTATTGTCCCCAATATTACAGACTCACTGGGATGGCCCGTATAAAGTGATTAATAGAGTGAATGACGTTGTATACCGGATACAGAAGCACAATAGCCTAAGGTCGAAAATGAAGATACTACATCTCGAACGATTGGCGCACTATGGAAGAGGTGATTGTATGCCTATTCGGGTCGAACAGGCTTAAGTGGGCGGCAGTGATACAAAGATTAGAAATAGATTTAAATAAAACGACAATGTGGCTATATGTACTTGGCAGCATTGCCAATTAATCTATAGTTGTCAAAATGTTACAACCCTGGTCAACACTATATAGATAATATTCAAATTAACGGAAATGGAATACTCCAGAATATACAAGATCATTCAAGGCTGTGCCAATAAAAGTAAACCACAACAACAACAAACCTAGCAACATAAATGCTGAGATGTTATTCTTAATGATCTTGTATGCAAGTATTCGCTGCTAATAAAGCTAAACAGATTCACAAGCATACACAGCCATATACACGTAGAAGAAACAAAACCACACACTCATCCATACAACCACTCATAGTTACCATAGGCAAAACACACAGAACACTCATACATTCAACCACACATAGTTACCATAAGCAAACCAAACAAGTCAGCATTTTCATGTATACAAACACACACGTGTCAAGTAAAATTCAACCGCCAAGCCCAGAACTTTCGCGAGGTTACCAGACGACGTCATTTTTGCTATATAAAGGCGCTGCCAGAGCTCAGCGAGAGTCAGAGTGATTTCAAATATAGACGTGTTAACATCGCTAAGTGTTGAGTAGAACAAATACTCGTGTAAATAAGTTGATAAATAAAGTGTTGCCACATTATATTTCTAAAATTAATTTGTCCGTGTTTTAATTTGATGCAATAAAACGAATCCTTGAAGGATAACTAATAAAACCGTTTTTACGAAAAGGTCTAAAAACGTAACAATATATATATATATATATATATATATATATATTAATTTATATATATATATATATATATATATATATATATGAATCATATATTAAATTATATGGAAAATAGTTGAGAATTCTTGAAAGAAAAATTTTTTACTTTTAATAATTATCCAAACACCTGTTTCGAGTTTCCATATAGAAATCAAGTTTTCTAACAGAAGCTAAAAATTAAAATATTTTGCAAAATTTGAGAAATGTTAAGTAATTGCAAATACTTAAAACTCTTATACATATATGCTTATAACTATTTTTGTTAAGCTTACGATCAGCAGATATCATACATCACATATAAAGGAAATGTATTAAGTAGCAAAACACCTACGACATCAGCGACACAGGATGCGGAAGCGATTGGAGGTGATGTAAAAACTATATGATACACGACACTTTATATAACAGCAGTAGATAATCGAATTATTTAAGATATTCATTTGCATATGAAATAAATGATTTTTAAAACATCAAATATAATTTAAAACAAATTAAAATATATTTTTGGCTCTACACAGTGCCTGGCTGCTGCAGGTTGTGAGAAGTCTCCACATTAAGAAGAAACTGTCATTACGATTGGCATAATATATATTGTTGTAGGATGATCCATAGAGTAATATGTGGGTTATTAATAACTTATTATCCAAATCTAACAAAAGTACATATAATAGGGGTAGATATTTTGATTTATTTTGCGTTTCAGAGAATAACCAACGTTTTGTTTATACGACGAGATCTCATATTAGAATAGAGGAACCGTGATTTAACACAAAATCATAGTGAAATCAATAACAAGATCGAGATATATTCTTATATGAATATTTGTTTCATTAATATATTTCAAAATTCGTGTGCCTGTGCCTTAGATATATTTTTATAATAAAAATTATAAGTATTGATAGTGTAAGTAAGTTTGTGTAGATAAGTTTTACTATGTTATTGTACGATTGCAACATGTAAATATATATATATATATATATATATATATATATATATATACATGAGTGCTTTCCCAAACAGAAGTTCTGTTGTGTGAATTGAATACGTAAAACTGATGTTGACTTTCCCTTGTACTCTGGATTTTTTATTTGTGTTTCTGAGTTAAAAACACTTTTCGGACAGTTACCCTATAAAACTAAATTTCAAATGCATTTCGTCCACGTTTTTTGGTCCAACAATTGAGAAGAATTGTGTGCACAGTTCTGCAAACTCGTTCTCTAGGATATAAAAAGTGAACGTCAATAAGCCATGAATAAGTGAAGAGCTACCGTTACTGAACATCAATTATGTCTTAGAATATGAAAGTATGCCTTCGAAGTCCAGGCGCGCCTTTAGTCGATATTTTCATCTACGAAAATTTTTCAAAGATGTCTTAAAAAAAATTATTGGAATAATTTTGAGTCAACTCTTTGTTTTATTACAGTTGTCGATGGCGTAAACTTTAACACATATTTTTTTGGTTGCGTAACCGACTGCAATATATAAAATGGAGTTTATAACTGTACATGTTGTACAGAATCTTAATATATATATATATATATATATATATATATATATATATATATTTTATTAATTAAGACATATTTTACTTATAGTACGTAAGATGTGACCATGACTATTATCTACTGAAGCCTGAGAAAAGTATGACTTACTGAGTTTTAAGTTTGCAATTGAACATATTGTTTAAAAAAGCCTTCGTCAAAGTGTTTTAATAAATATAATATTTATATAATTAATATTACACAGCCAGAATATATGCTGTATAAACCTAGATAGCTTGTAGGATGTATTGCTTATGCAAATTTCATGATATGATTTTAAAAATTCTGCTATATTGCGGATCTTTCAAACAAATTTTGACTTTTCTTGCAAACAACTTGCTTGGCATATTATTTTCGTTCGCATAGTATATATTTTCAATGTCACCAATACTTCTTAAGGCCTAAACCAATATCGATACAATACTATTTGGTGTTTTAGAATAATATGTAAGTGAAATCTATATATTATATATATATATATATATATATATATATATATACCTATATATATATATATATATATATATATATATATATATATATGTATATGTATATATATATATACAAGATTGATAATCTTGCTGTCAAAATTAACACTGTACTTGTGCATATCTATATGTATTTTGTACAAAGCATATGGTAGGAGAGGCTTCAAGAAGTGTTTTCCTGATGCAACACATATTCATTATAGAGAAGTTAGACTGTATATCTATTTTCTTGTTTTGGAAATTTACATTGATTTTTCCATACGTTCATTTCAAATAAATACATTGTTTGTTGTAATACCTTTTATATAACCCCTGATTCTGAACACAAACAATGCCATTTCTTCCAGTTTGCATTCAGTACTCAAAGAGATTGTGTGCATATACATGCCTTGTAATGAAGAATTTAATAATTCGTTTGGGATTTTCAAAACCTTTTTTCTATTCATTGTCCTATAGTTATATATTCTCTTACCAAAATTTTTGTTGTTGTAAAATTTTATAATTTATTTCATGAAGCAATCTCGTTTTCCTAGCACAATATGACCAAACCTCCCTTTCCTTAGAATTCGTACAGGCAGCCACTATTTAATGCAATTTTATACAACAATAATAAAATAAGTATCATTCTTTTCATTACTTGAATTTTTTCTCTGCTATCCACCACCCTTGCAAGTTTTTATATAATTTTATTGTTTGATTTATAATTGTGATTTTTTTTTGAGAGTAGTACAGTCATAAATATACATACATATACACACCAATGTGTATATATACGCCAATATATATACATATATATATACATATATATATATATATATATATATATATATATATATATATTATATTATCTATAGACACATTCATATCATACCATATTTTCAACTATATAGTATGCATATACTATATAGTTCTCATTATTAATTTATAGTCAGTTGACATTGCAAGTATATGTAGTTAAATTTTTCACTTTTATTATTAAGGGCTTAATAAAATGGTGATATAATAATTTTTTTATTCAAAATACGTAACCTCAACTGAAAGTACCTTTTAATGTTCTCTAATTTCGTGCTGATGTTTTTCTTTCTTAATATGTTAATAAAAATTTGGAAGTGATCAATTGAGGCGTTTTAGCTAGTTGCTATGCGTATTTCACTGGGGCTAATGCAGATCATCAGGGAACCTTTACCCAACATATTTTAGAATAACTAAACATTTTATTTCAAACTTCCACTTTAATAAGAATACCTTTTAATGTATTGCACGCTTAAGTTTATGTCACACAAAGTCGTGTTCCAGTATTTTACGCAATTAAATATTAATTTTTTGCAATATGTTTTTCTTTTAATTCATATGTCAACTCTCAAGTGCCTTTTAAAAGTAGTTGCATAAGATGAGAGGTTTAAAAATAAATGTAAATTGCCAAGCAGAAGAAGAGTTTAATATGAAGTGCGAAACTCATCTCCAATAATATTATCGCTAAAGATCCACCATAACATATCATTTTCAAAATTTTTTTGTTTTTTGTAATTTTTTTATTATTAGTTTATTAAATTACTATTATATTTAGAATAATTTTTATAATTTATTCTATATATTTAGAATAATTTTTTTATCAAACAAGCAGAACGGATCAGCACTGATTTCCGTGCCGCTTCGCAATTTCGGGAGCGTTCTTTGTTATTTTTCACTTTTGTAGATGGTACTAGTCAATAGAATATTAGCTACGTAAAGTTTATATTTAAAACAATACTTTTAATAAAATAGAATATGAAAACTTTTATATAATATTTCCAGTTGAGGAATCGTGTATAAATAACAATTCAGTTGACAAAAAAATTGTATTATTATGAACACCTGTATATTCTAAATATATAACTCTTGATAAAATATTCGAATTGAATAAGAATTTAAAAAGTTTTTTTAAACTCGATGGTTGCAATATGTGCCTAAATAATAGTTCATAGGTTAGTATTTGACCTTAGAAGCTCGAATAATAACATACATATCTAGATATAATAGCTGAATATGAATATGGTATGCGATAGCTTTATCGTTAAACCATTTCGCGAGAAGGCGGTCAAACATATATAACTTATTACTGGATTGAAATTTCGATGCGCATTCTTTTTTTTGTTTGTTTACTAGGTGAGACTATAGGCTCTTAGTTAAGGTATAAACTTTTGAAATCGACTGGTTCGAAAAATAGTTATGTTGGATTTAAAACGAATTTCAATATTTTTCTATTTTTGGTACAAAAGTGACATATTAAAAGTTGTTATAAGAGTTTGGTTTACAAATAGCGTGGTATTTTAAATCAAATTTGCGATTTATACTAATTAAGAAATTAAACTTTTGTCAGAAAGTGCTAACCTTTGGCCCCTGTGAAATTTTTAATACGAATGGTTAAAAGCTCGTTTTTCGAACAAGTTTGAACTAAAATTTAGTTAATTAAGTATAATAAACAATACAAACATTGATTAAATATACTTTAGACAAAAATGTTTTAATGAAGAAGACGTAGGTTTCTATTTAAGTTCATAATGAATATTATGTGTAAGCTTTTATGACAAATTTGTAAATTTAAAATTGTCTAATATATGTACATTAAATCTTAAAACGATAAAAATAACGATGTTTTTAAGAACTTTTGTTACTTAAACAATTTTAGTAACTTTTTTGTAAATATACTAATTTTCATCTCTTAGAAGTAGTTTAATTTGTTGTTTTTGTTGCTTTATTTTTCTTCATTTTCCTTATTTTTTTCTCACTGTTGTGCCTAACGGGCCAAAATCCAAATCATAACCTAATTTAAGAATATGCCCCATAAAACGTATTTTCGCATGAAGAGGGACAATCCAAATACGTATGTTGCTTTAAAACTATAATCTTCTGGAATGAGATGCCTTAACTGACTTGATGTCTTTTGGCATACAACGCAGTTTGGCGATGCTTTTGTATCAGTTAAAGCTTGTGCAACTTTTACATCAATCATTGTGAGACACATTTTAAAACTTACCTCGATTTTCTAATCATCAACTGTAAATACAGCATGTTGAGGGGCATCAATTTAATCTTTTACTTTTTTGGACTTCTTTAATTATGGCACCTTTTTTTTAATGTAAATTTTATTGCTCTGCAATACTTTGTTGATGAGGGTATTTCTATTTCCATACATCAATTTCTGTTGCTATGCTGGTTGATGGCTCTAACCCGGTGTAACTTTTTGTTAAGCGCAATGGAACGAAAGATACCATATATAAGCCATCCTCTGATGTATATTCAGCATTGCATTGCTTTTATTGTCTTTAACCAGAGGACCCATCACCTCATCACCTCATCATCCATATTTAGAATTTAAAGTAATGCTGCCATTTGCAAGTTTTTTAAGCGATCACCAACAAGAGTATTTAACAACCGTTCGGCAGTGCGTTCAAGATCTTGCAATTTGATTTCTGTTGAAGTGGAAGTGACAGTTATAACAGTCTTTTTTGGCAGAGACTAAATCCCTATACTCTGGGAAAATCCCAGAATTCTTTTCATTGATATTTATATTCTGAATTTTGGGTCGTTCTTAAATCCTTTTCTTGTTATAAGAGCGTGATATTAGTCTTTTTCCAAAATTTATAATTTTTTGTTTGTGTGGTTCAATATCTTCTGTACGGTATATTTTAAAAATTTTATTGCCTGGTATATGCAATTCAATATCGTGTAAATAATATTTTTGAAAGAAAATATCGGCGACATCCCTGTAACCATAGTTGAAACTTTAGTAACTAACAATTATGAAGAAGTTACTTTAAATAATCTTACTCGCAAATAAACAAAGAAAAAATTCAGGTACACAGGTAACATCAAGAAACGAACACTTTAAAACGCGCATATATGAAGGATAAGAAGACCACAGTACAAACAATAGACGTGAACTCTTAACGTATAGTTTTTCCAGGAATTTCCCTATTAACTTTTAATGGGTTTTGATTTTGTACTTTTATCTGTAACAGCGCTTGTTATATATCAATTGTTTTTACCATTATTATATGCGATATGTTCCTTATTAGACGCAGTTGTGAATATAAACATATACACTATGCCCAAACAATTCCGAAAAAAAAACTATTTTGTACCTTTATAGTAAAGGCAAATTAAATTAAAAACTAAATTACTTTTCCATCTGAAATCCGTCTTTCATAAAAGCGATCTGATAAAAAAGTACTTCAAAAATGAGCACAAGAGAAAACACATATTTTACAAAAAAAAAATATTTGACCTTGTATCATAAAAATTGCTCTGATGCTCACGGTCGGATCGTGCCGGGTATACAATGGGGTATAGGAGTAAAGAGGAGAGTTTGGACTATAAGATATTACTAGTCTCTAAACGAACTTTTACAAATTTTAGAAGTTATGCTCTATTAAGTGGGAGGATTTAGAAAAATTTCGGACCTGAAAAAAATAAAAAAATTAATTCGCTTCAAAAAGTTATAAACATATTTTTTGCTACTAGTATAGCTAACGAATTGGGCAATTATAAAATTTTTTTTATTTTGAAATCTTTTAAAACAAAAAAAGTTATAGGTGTTTAAAAATTAAAAACTTATTAAGAAATTTTTCATTTTAGCAAAATAATGAAAATGTCCATTTTGAATCACCCTGTTCACTGTGATATAGTTAAAATAAAGTTTCCATTTTTTTCCCCGAGTTATTGAAACAAAATAAATTTAATATAATTGCCCAACTTGCTAGCTATACTAGTAGCAAAAAAATTTTTACAACTTTTTGAAATATATATTTTTTAAGGTCCAAATATTCCTAAAACCTTCCACTTAATAGCCCATAACTACTAAAGTTCGTAAAGAGACTACTACTTTCTTATTTCCCAAACTCTAATCTACACTCTGATACCCCATTGTACACCCAGCACGATCCGAACGTGAGCACCAGAGCCATTTTTCTGATAAAAGCTCAAATAATTTTTTAGTAAAAATATGTGTTTTCTGTTGTGCTCATATATAAAGCACTTTTTATGAAAGACGGATTGCAGATGGAAAAGTATATTAGTTTTTAATTTAGTTTACCTCTATTATAAGGGTATAAAATATTTTTTTTAAGAATTGCTGGGCCATAATGTATATGTTGATATTCACAACTGCGCCTAGTAAGGGACAAATCTCAACTAATTATGGAAATAACCATAACCATATAACAAGGTAGAAGAATCAAAACCCATTAAAAATCAAAAGGGAAATTCCTGGAAAAACGATATTTCAAGGGTGCATGGGTACAGGTCTATTATTCGTATGAGCGCATGTACACGTGCTCGTTTCTTGATTGTAATGTTACCTGTCTACCTGAATTTTTTCGTTGTTTATATGTGAGGAAGTTTATTTAAAGTCTCCATAATTAATATTCATAACGATTTTAACAATCGCTAAGGACTCTTACGACGAATTATTTACGCGATATTCGATTGCATATACTAGGCAATAAAATTTTTAAAATATAAAATACAGAAGAAATTAAACTACACAAAAAAACAAGTAAAAGTGCTATATTCGGCTGTGCCGAATCTTATATACCCTTCACTAACGTACGTCTGCTTTCTAACTTATAAAATAGTTTCAGTTAGCAAAAAATAAAAACAACTTCAGTTGTGTTTTTTGGTTACTTAAAAAATATATTCCAAATTTCCCACCCTTGGAAAAGAAATTTTAATTTTTCAAATTTCTTAGCGATAGAAGTACTCATAATGTGTAAAGCGGTTTTATTTATGCAAAAGTACAAATTTTTAACCATTTTGGTAACGTTCATGTTGTACAAAATATTGCAGTATCCAACCCTGGAATCGAAATTTTAATTTTTTTTTAAATTTTTAATACCAATTTTGTTTTGCCGAAATAAAAAATAACTTTAACTTGGAAAAAAACGACATTAATTGATTTTTGGTTATGTATTGCATAAAAAAATTTTAAATTTCGGAACCCTGGATGGGAACTTTAAATTTTTAAATTTATTATTAATCGATGCAAATCTTAATGATACCAAAATTGGTTTTATTTAAGAAAAACTTAAAATTTTTAAACATTTTAGTTACTATATGTACCACAAAATACCGAATGTGAAAAAAAAAATTTCCACCCCTGGAGACGAAAACTAAATTTTTAAAAATAATGTTTTACCAATGCAAGTCTTTATGATGTATAAAGCGGTTTTATTTAAGAAAAACTAAAATTTGTAACAATTTTTGTCATTTTCATGTACTACAAAACATTGCAGTATCCAACACTGGAAACGAAATTTTGATTTTTTAAAATTTTTGATACCAAATTTGTTTTGCCAGAATAAAAAATAATTTTAACCAAGAATAAACGACGTTAATTGATTTTTGGTTATTTTATTGTATCAAAAAATTCTAATTTCCAAACCCTGGATGGGAACTTTGTATTTAAAAATATTTTCTCATCCATACAAATCTTCAAGTTACCAAAAACGGTTTTATTTAAGAAAAACTTAACATATTTATATATTTTAGTCATTATATGTACCTCGAAATACCGAATGTACCCAAAAAATATTTCAATTTCCGATCCCTGGAGGCGAAAATTAAAACTTTTTAAAATTATTTTTTACCCATACAAGTCTTCATGATGTATAAAGTGGTTTTATTTAAGAAAAACTACAAATTTGTAACCATTTCTGTCACTTTCATGTACTACAATATATATCAGTTTTCGAGCCCTGGAATCGAAATTTGTTTTTTTTTAATTTTTGATACCAATTCTGTTTTATCAGGACAAAAAATAGTTTTAACCAGGATAAAACGACGTTAGTTGATTTTTAGTTGTTTTAATGTACAAAAAATATTAAAATTTCCTAGCCCTGGATAAGAATTTTTAAATTTTTTCCATCTATGCAAACCTTCTTGATGTATAAAACGGTTTTATTTAAGAAAAACTTAAAATTTTTAAACATTTTAATTATTATAACTATATACCACCAAATACCGCATGTGTAAAAAAAATTTAATTTCCGATCCCTGGTATCGAAAATTTAATTTTTTCAAATTATTTGTTACCAATGGAAGTCTTCATGATGTATAAAGTGGTTTTATTTAAGAAAAATTACAAATTTTTTACCACTTTCGTTACTTTCATGTACTACAAAAATTTGCAGTACCGAACCCTGGAATCGAAATTTTGATTTTTTTTTATAATAAAAAGTAAAATAAAAAGTAATTTTAACCAGGAAAAATAACGTCACTTGATTTTTGGTTAGTTTATTGTAAAAAAAAATATTTCCTAACCCTGGATGGGAACTTTAAATTTTTAAATTTTTTTTCATCGATGCAAATCTTCCTGATGTATAAAACGGTTTTATTTAAGAAAAACTTAAAATTTTTAAACATTTTAGTTATTATATGTACCACAAAACACCGAATGTACCAAAAAAAAATGTTTAATTTCACATCCCTGGAAAAAAATTTTTTTTTTTAGTTTTAAATGGACAATTGAGGAGTCCCAAGGCATGAAATGGGTTCAATTTTCAAATAAACAAAAAAATAATCGGTTTTTGGTGTTTATTTTGCTCCGAGAAATAGGTGTAAGCCTCCCAGTTCTGGAACCGTCCTTCCGATTTTTCTAAGTTAGCTCACTTCCAATCGATCAGTCCAAGAATGAAGTCTCCAGCTCTTCTGATGGCTTGGGAAAACCGATTTCACGTACAGACAGACTGACAGACGGACATCGCTCAATCGTCATCGCTATTCATAAGGATCCGAAATATATATACTTTATGGGGTCGCATATTGATATCGAAGAGATTACACACGGAATGACAAACCTAAATATACCCTTTCACATTTTTGTGAAGGGTATACAAATTATAAATTTTGGAAAGAGATTGAAAGCACGCTATATTGAATGCTCATATAACAAGAAAACGATGTATGAACGTAACCATGGATGGTTTTAAAGGAACTTGTTTCCGATATATCTACAAATAGCAAATGTGGAAAACAGGGTCGACCAGCAAAACTAACAAACTGCCGAAAGGTTGTTGAATCCGCTTGAAGCTGATCGTTTTTCTTTAATTTCTAAGTAGGTATGTGATAGGTGCTCTGATCAAAGACAATATAAGCAATATAAAGCCGAGTGACATCAGAAGTGTATTTAGAACTAGGTCCAATGATCGATCAGCCAAAGCAAGAATTAGGCAACACAAATGATAATAATACTGCAAGGAAATTTTTTCAGGTCCAGAAACTGCAGCGTGTACCAAAGGTGTCGGTTTGGAACTAATAAGGCTATTCAACATTATATTATAAGTTCTAAGAAAATAGAAGCAAAAAAATTTGGAGAAAATGCGAAAAATAAGCTATACTTTATAACGAAAAATTCTCTTGGAGATCTATTTCATCCACTGTCCATAATATTGTGTGCCATGTTGAGCAAATAATTAAACATAATATGATGCCAAATAAAGATCTATCTGAACAAGCGCACGAAAAAATATATAAAGACTACAGATTTTTTCGCGTGTACAACGAAATTTCCAGACGTTGTATTAATTAAGATCTTATTACTATTATATTATGCACATCAGATCCCTATATGTCCAATATTCGACAAATATGAAAAACCAACTCTATTCAATTACATGTGGAAGCTATACTACTTTTAGAAGATGAAAACCAAGGTTATTTAGAAGAAATATTTACTAAAATATTTGATACAATACTAATTTTTCAAAACATCGTTATTTTTATCGTTTCAAGATTTCAAATACATACATTTGACAATTATAAATTTAATAATTTATAATAAAACTTTGCATATAATGCTCCTTTCTGAACTTAAATAGAAACCTACATATTCTTCATTAAAACCTTTTCATCTAAAGTAAGTTTAACCAAAGTTTGTATATTTTGTGCTACTTGATTAACTAAAATTTAACTCAAACTTGTTCAAAAAACGAGCCTTTGATCTTTCGTATTAACAAATTCACATTGGCCAAAGCTTGGCACTTTCTGACAAAATTTTTAATTCTTAAGGGCCATTATTACAACTTGACGACAAAGTTGGTGGTAGTATATGCCAACGTTAGCATAACAAGTCGATAAAGTGGCCGGTAGCAACTTTTCACTATTACAACTTGCCGATAATAATAAATGTATATTTCTTATTGTGTGGCAATACCACTAGCAATTACCGACTACTTTTGAAAGATTATTTAGGTCGCGAAAAATTGCACTGGCAACGATACACTTGTTTTTATATTTTAAAAATATATGCATCTTTTATTTGTGAAGATATAACTTTATGTTATAAAATAACAAATGTCAGCAACTAAGGAAACAATCGTGGGAGCTGTGAGAAGACGGGAAAAAAAACTTTTCAAGTGAAGAAGAACTGTTTGGTGCAACCATATTAAAAAATAAGAAAATATGGTAATATAAACATAAATCCTCCTGGTAAAACTTATCGCAAAGTCGAACTTGCCTTTAATATATCGCGCATACTTAGATTAATGGAAAGTTATAATAATGAAAATGTGTTTATCTGACCGATAAAATCTCACTTTAAGATAACACCAATTTGTTATAATGGCCCTAAGGAGTATAAGTTGTAGACGTGACTCAAAATGTTAGGTTGCGTGTAAAACAAACTTTTATAACTAGTCTCAATAATTCATTTTGTACCAAAATCAGGTAAAACTTAATATGCGTTTTAAATACATCATAAATATTTTTCTATACAAAACAAATATATCAAAAATTCTATCAAAATTAATATAAACCTTTTTTATGACAACAACAACATAAATCATCCTTTTTGTGAACTAAAAGTTTCCACTAAGTTTGAAGCTCTTTCAATTAGTAAAAACTAATGCAAGTGGTCTCTTTCGTGACCACAATCAATAATAAAAAAACACTACACATATTTAAATATATAAATATCAATACATGTAAATCACTTGAAATGACAATATCAGCAAATTAAAACATCTCTTTTATACACATTTGGGGGCTTCATACTGTAGTCATAGAGTTATAAACCATCATATAAAAACCCATCATAACTTGGTCTGCAAAAATAAATTTGTATATATAAACTAACAGCTGTTGCCTTGTTATGGGTTGAATAAATTTTGTTTGCGGCGGCATACGGACAAACTTTCAGTGGCTGCCAGCTACGTAAATTAAACGAGAAAAATTTTTCACTTGTATATATTTAGTTTTTGCGATTTAGTACTCCTTTAATATTGCATTAGTTGATGTTGTTGAAGACCTCAGATCAAAAATTGATAGTAATACGGTGGCTTTCTTAACTCTTCTGGATCACCGCAAAGCGTTTGACACAGTGAATCATAAAATCCTGCTTTTAAAACTCCAAAAGCTTTTTCAATTATTCTAGCTCTGCGTGTAAGCTTATATCATTATATCTCACTAAACGATCGCAAATAGTTCAGCTTAAAGACAAAATATCAAGAAAACTTATAGTAAAAAGAGACGTTCTACAAGGCTCAATTCGTGGGCCCATTCTTTTATGCTTATATTTTAATGATCTGTCTGACATCACTATGGACAGTACAATTCATATGTATGCTGATGATGGACAGCTCTATAGCTGTAACAATATTGCTGACTTAAATTACTGTGTTAACAATATCAATAATGACCTAAGCAAAATTGGGATATGGGCAAAGTCAAATGATTTATGTATAAACCACTCCAAACCAAAATATATCTTGATTTCTAAATCTGAGAGAAATTTTGAGGATCCTTAGTTAAAAATTAATGGAGATAATATAGGTTTTGTTAAAACAGCGTCTAATCTGGGAGTAATCTTCAAAGATAAACTAACTTGGTCTAACCATGTAAATGCGCAGCCTTTGGGCAGCAAAATATTCTACACCATCTACAATACGTATGTTACTAGCCAAAACCTATCTTATACCATCTCTTCTATACGGATGTGAACTTATTACAAACAGTAGTTATGAAGGCAAAAAAAGCTTAACGTTGCTTATAATAACATTGCTCGATATATATTTAATAAAAGACGCTTTGAGCACATTTCGTCATATGCCTATCAGATTTTCCAAATAAGTTTCGAGAACCTATTAAAACGCAAATGTCCGATGTTCCTGCACAAAATTATTGTATCGAAATACCTGGCATAAATTTATAATAGAATTGTGTTCACAAGATCTAACCGCGGTAGGAATATTATACAACTGAAATATAGGATCCTTATATCCAAACAACAATTCCTAATCTTTACAATCAGTCTTTGGAACACCTTGCCAAACAATATTCAAAAATTAGGCAACGCCAACATATTTAAAAGAGAACTATTTGAATTTTTTATGTAATATTACTTTCTGTTCTCCTTCTTTCATTCATTAATTTTTCCCCATTTTTTCAATATTATACCTTTTATCCTTTATGCTTTTTATCGCTATACTGCAGTTGATGGTTCATTTGCTCCTACCTTGCAAGCAATAACCCAACCCAAATATGTGTTTCGAAGAATTGGCAAATTACGTTCTAGGTTGATCTGTCCTACTGACATTAATTGGCGATAAAACTCTGCTCCTTGTAAAATGTCTATTTTGAAGATTGAATTCTGGATAAGCAAGCACTATATTCTTCGAAATTGGCCAATGCTCAATATTGAGTGACTGCGACAGTTGAGGAGCAACTATGTGTGTTAGGAATGCAGCCTCAAATCACGTATTAAGGTTGTTGATGCGCTATTTTAAGGCTACGTTTACTTCATGTTGCAATCTGGTATTGGTTGATCCGAAACCGCTGAAGCGTATTGAAGTTCGTTTTGGTAAAATTCCTAGACGTTTAACTAGTCATTCGCTGATGGGATTTAGCAAGGATTGATCTGCATTGGATCTTCCTACCGCTGGACATTGTAGTGATTCTTGTTTGAGAGTGGTTGGATGCGCAAGTGATGCTGCGTTTTGGTTACTTGTGTCTGCTGCTGATTGTTGATATTCTGCATTCTGATTCTGTGGAGCTCGTGCTGCTTGTTGTGATTAGTGCCTTCGTGATGGAGAGAGCATTGTATTTTTTGTTGCACTTCACGCATCTGCTGAGTTTCTACGCCTTTGCATTAAGACCAGATCTTAGACAGTTCACACAATAGTTTTGTTTCTGAAAAAATCGAAGGTGTTTTGCGATTTGATGTTATAGATGGGCACATTCTTGGTTTGGATTGTGCTTTCCTTTCCCGTTCAGCCATCGATTCCATGGACTGAAAATAATTTTCCAGAAATTTTAAAAGCTCCTTAGTTGTTGGCACTTCTCTTGGTTGTGATAATGATTGCTCGTATTGTAGACGCGTAGTTTGGTATAATCGTTTAAGTAATACATGAAGCGATAGTGGATCCCATGATGAAGTGTCAATGTGAAGAATAGGAGACACTCTTGGAATCTATACTGGAACGATTTGGAATTATCACTTATTGTCTTTGTTAGAGTTTCACCCAGCTCATGGATCAGTTTCCACACAAGAAGTCCTGTAACATGTAATTAAGGCTGACCATGCCGCTACGAAGTTCTCTTCAGTGCAATTAAAAGGTTTGATGCTTCCTCTAGTACATACAATTTTAAATACCATGTCCGGAAATGACTGTATGATGACTAATAATGAGAATAAGTCATGAAATTCCCTCCACTTCATGTAATTTCCATAAAATTTTGGAATAGTAATTTTTAGGAATAGGTAATGCCAATGCGTCTAAATGCCCGATGTTTTGCTCATTAATACTCTGAACTTTGTTGTCTCTAAGCTTTCTCGCTTCGTGCAGGATAAACCTCTCCGTATTGTATACATTCTGACTTCCTTCATCATATATATCTGAGATTTTGTAGTGTAGCTCCGCAATGTCTTGCCATAACCTGGTCGTGACTATTACATCGTCATGACCAACGTCATCTGTTAATAGTCGAGTGACCCATCATGGCTGCCTGCCTTCGCATAAGTTTTACCTACTCACCATAGTGTAGCTTCAAATGTCTCGAATGGGCTTTCAAACTATTCATTTGTTTTTTAAATCAAATCATAATTTGTTTTTTTAGGTATATGAAATATGTTTCGAAACAAAATAGACACCAAACAAATCAAATAAAAAAATAGAGTAAAAAAAAATATTAGAGTTAAAAAACAACTCGTCAATTGACTATTCTATTCATAACTGGTTGTGTTTCACAAAACGAAATGTTTTGTGAATCAACACTAAAAATTTTTTAACAAAAAAATATCTTATATTTATATACATATATCTATGTTTATATACATACATACATACATTATAATTTTAATATATATTTTCACTCAAAATAATTTTTATTATAAACAATAGTTATTCTTACTTATAAATTTCTTTCCAATTAAAGAACGAATGACAATTGTCAATTCTATGTTTCGGTTTTTTTAGAATCATTTGTGTTTTCTTATTAAAACATACAAATATAAAAAACCTTCGAAAAAAAGGAATCAAACATTGTTTCGTTTCAATTTTTTCTATTTCTTTTCGAATGGTCTCGTTACAATAAACCTGTTTGATTCTATTCATTCTATTTCGTTTGTTTTAAATTTTTGTTTTGAATTATTCGACAAGTTTCATGAAACATCAAACCATTTGAAGTCGACTGCCATTCTTTGCAACAGTATGCTACTCACCAACTGGTACCACACAGTGCCACTATCAGTGGACAAAAATTAAAAAAAATTATCTCCGCAAATTTTATTAAAAAATAATTAATTTCAATATATTCAATATACAAAAGAGTTATAGTGGGCCAACAAAACACCACCATCAACGTTATTTTGTAGGCCAATAAAGTTTGCTTTAGAAAAAGAAAAGCCCGATCTTGCTCGCTATACTTTCTATAAAATTGATACCGATATAAAATATTTGGAACGCAATGTAATTGAAAAAAGAAAATGGAATAATTACAGACTTTTCATATGACATGACAGATGGTTCAATAATATTCAATAATATTTTGAGTACCACAAGTGCAGCAAGTAGGTTTTCTATTTGCAATGTTAGTCCGTTAGAAATGAGTTTTATAAATATGCCGAGAGTCCCAAAACCAGATAATTATAAGTATGGACTATTAACCCTAAATTGCTGGATACATTTTTCTTATTGTCTGTTAAAAAAAAAATTTATAAAAGGTGTGTAATAATAAAAAGGTATAAAACGACAATTCCCAAAACATGTACATGTACTTTTAAATCCAAGATCCATGCAAAATACCGTTGTACTTTAGTTCATTTACCTGTTCACATAACGAAATGCTATCGTCACGCATATGAAAGATTGGTAGCATTACAACATTGGGTACCTGCGGCAAATTGAAAATTAAATCTAAATTTTATAACCGATTTTTATGGTTTATGCAAAGTGTTGAATATTAGTTTCAAACTTTTTTTCAATTTCAATTTTAATCTGAAAAAAATTAAGAATTTTGCACGAAAATAAAAATTTTTCTCGATTAATATCTGCATATTTCCAAAACGATAAGAGATAAAGTAAAACTGTATGGAACTAAAATAAAAACAATTTTGTTACACATCTTTTAGTGTTTTACTTTTTAAAATCGGATGACTCGTTCCCGAGTTAGGGTGAAATATGTCTACGTAGCTGGCTAACTTAGGGGCAAAAAATTGCAACGCCCATAAAATAAATCTGGACCTATAGTGCACATAGTTTTATTTAAAGGCGGATTTGGCTGCTGAGCAGTGTAATTGTTTACTAAAAGTTACAACTTCGATAAAAATAATTTATCTTCTTGGAAAATTGGATCTTATATGATTGTTGCTGTTGCCCCCTATATCAAATTTAAATAAAGATAAAGCTATCAATGTTTGGTGCTGCTAACTATCTTTCCGAAACACATGTAACGTTCGTTAACCGTTTAAAAAGCATGGAGTAACCAAATCTAAGCTTTGTGTCTTACTTATTGTCATTGCGAATTTTAATCTAATTGGGAATTGAATAGGGATCCGCGGCAATAATATATTTTTGTCCCGACACGTGCCATTCAAATGCTGACTTCGTTAACGTTTGGCATTGGGTTTATATAAAGAATCGAAGGAAGCGGAAATCCAACATTAAATTGAAAATGGTACCTCGTATATCCACTGAATTCAAAAACTCAATTGGATAACATACAACTTCGTTGGCATCGCAAACTGCATCTATAGATTTTTATGACACCAAGTCTCCCCACAAGAACTTTTGTTTTGATATTGAGCTTGGTGAAAATTATGCTGCAATATTTCGCAATATTTCTGTTATTCCAAAAATGTCATTTGGCTGAAGAAACATGCTACATCCTGGATCCGCACCATTAAGTAGTCATTCCAAAGTGTTAGCGACCACTTTGAAATGATTAAAATGTTTAGCATCAGGCTCATACTGGAATGCTCTTCGAAGGAGATAATCTAATATAAATGCTGGAAGTACGAATCTGCGCATTTCTCTTGGTTGTTATCGTCTTTGCTGTGCCTCTTGCGGTTATAGCGACGCCTAAAGCTCTAAACACTTAGACGACAGCAGACAGCAAGCAGCAATATGTCAAAAGTAAAATCCACGTGTTTAAATGAAAACGATTGTTTTGCGGGCAGCACAGCAGTACGACTGCCAACTTATTATATTTTGACGGCCAGCAATAAGCAAATATAGTGTTGCCATTATATATATATATATATATATATATATATATATATATAAATTGGAAATATAAGAACAAAAAAATTTTTTTATATTAAACATAAAAGAACATTACAAAAACACAATAAAGAAATAAACTCTTGTTTTTATAGTTTTTTTTATCAATAACTTTAATATTATTCATTATAAAAAATATATGCGGCATCCCTAAAATTCTTATTTGCTAAAATACACAGCTGTTGTTGCTGTCTTCAAAGTAACTACTAAGCTGACTTTAGAGCAGCATTTTAAGTTGGCAGCATTTGAAGCCGTGAAGTTGTGAAGTATGCTGTCGTCTAAGTATTTAGAATTTAAGTCTCAATAGAAAAATCCAAAATATACCATGTGCATTTATTCACGGTTCGTAATATATATCCCGATTGGACTGTAACAAAATAATATGCTTAGTTCTTATGAACCATTCTTATATATATATATATATATATATATATATATATATATGTATGTATATGTATATATATATATATATATATATATATATATATGTATATATATATATATATATAGATATATATATATATATATATATATATATATATATGTATATATATATATGTATATATATACATATATATATGTATATATATATATATAAGTATATATATATATATATATATATATATATATATACTTATATATATATATATAAGTATATATATATGTATATATATATTTATATATATATATATATATATATATGTATATATATATATATATATATATATATATATATGTATATATATATATATATATGTATATATATATATATATATATATATATATGTATATATATATATATATATATATATATATATATGTATATATATATATGTATATATATAAATATATATATATATATATATATATATATATATATATGTATATATATATACATATATGTATGTATATACATATATATATATATATATGTATATACATATATATATATATATATATATATATATATACATATATATATATATATATATATATATATATACATATATATATATATATATATATATATATATATATATACATATACATATATATATATATATATATATATATATATATATATGTATATATATATTTATATACATAGACAAATTTTTTTGAAAAATGTTATTGTTTTTCAAAACATGTTTTCTTATTTAAAGTAGTTGCTACATATACTCCCACACCAGAAAGCTCTTGTGAGCTTTTCTGGGAAGCCTTTATTCGGTTCGTGATATATTTAGATTTTTTCGTTGCGATAAGTTTTGTGTTTTACATTGAATTATTATGGTCTTTGGCGCTTCACATATGGAACATAACAGCAGGTTTCACACGATCAATAGATGCAGCTGTGCTTCAGCCTTTGATTTCTGAAGTAAAAACTTTGTTTGTTCTTTTTAAACGCGCTAAGGACCATCATATGTTTGTTGTAGTGGTTTCTTTACTGCATCATTGCGAACAAAAACATGAGAACAAGTTTCCAGAATTTTGTGAATAAACACTGATTTATTAACCGGATTCAGCATATTCATTTGGGTTTTAAGACTTTAAACAAAATAACTTTTAGGTAATAATTCAGTACAATTTCGGAATATATCACATGGTAAACGAATGTTCAACCATATGCTTGCTCTGCGGCAGTTGCATTAACATCATCCCTGTTACTGGAACGAAGTCTTAGGCAGGTATTTCTAACCAATTCTTGCTATTATGACACATAAGTGAAACTTTCAGAGAACGATGTCATCGCTGTATTATACCATTGGAGGGCTTAACCATTGTTCTAATGCGTTTACAAACAAGAATAATAGTGAATTCTTTGAAAAGACGTGACTCAATTTGATGACCTTGAGTATTAGTTATATATGACGGAATACTAAAACGTTGTATCTAACCTTTATATAAGCTTTCAGCGACTTCTTTAGGTGATATATTTTCAACTAAAATTAGAGTCGAAAAAAAGCCAACCAATTATAGAATGAAGTAAAAACGTAAGTAAATTAAAAAGGGAAGGTGATTAGTGAGTTGTTGTTATGACTTTGATATTTATTATTAAACTTCTCATTTGTTAAAATGAAATTTCGAAATAAATATCTCAAGTTATTTTTAGAAATTTTGGGTAAAGGTTCCCTGATAATCTGCAATAGCCCCAGAGGAACTAGCTAACATCCAATTGATAACTTTGAATCTTAATATAACTTTGGGGAAAAAATCAAGTAGTTATGGTTGAGCTGCATCTTCTCCAGCTCGCGAGTTCGGATGTTATTGTCTTTCTGGACGCTGCATCCTTTTTATAGTTCCGGATTATGTTATAAAATAACAAATGTCAGCAACTAAGGAAACAATCGTGGGAGCTGTGAGAAGACGGGAAAAAAAACTTTTCAAGTGAAGAAGAACTGTTTGGTGCAACCATATTAAAAAATAAGAAAATATGGTAATATAAACATAAATCCTCCTGGTAAAACTTATCGCAAAGTCGAACTTGCCTTTAATATATCGCGCATACTTAGATTAATGGAAAGTTATAATAATGAAAATGTGTTTATCTGACCGATAAAATCTCACTTTAAGATAACACCAAGTTGTTATAATGGCCCTAAGGAGTATAAGTTGTAGACGTGACTCAAAATGTTAGGTTGCGTGTAAAACAAACTTTTATAACTAGTCTCAATAATTCATTTTGTACCAAAATCAGGTAAAACTTAATATGCGTTTTAAATACATCATAAATATTTTTCTATACAAAACAAATATATCAAAAATTCTATCAAAATTAATATAAACCTTTTTTATGACAACAACAACATAAATCATCCTTTTTGTGAACTAAAAGTTTCCACTAAGTTTGAAGCTCTTTCAATTAGTAAAAACTAATGCAAGTGGTCTCTTTCGTGACCACAATCAATAATAAAAAAACACTACACATATTTAAATATATAAATATCAATACATGTAAATCACTTGAAATGACAATATCAGCAAATTAAAACATCTCTTTTATACACATTTGGGGGCTTCATACTGTAGTCATAGAGTTATAAACCATCATATAAAAACCCATCATAACTTGGTCTGCAAAAATAAATTTGTATATATAAACTAACAGCTGTTGCCTTGTTATGGGTTGAATAAATTTTGTTTGCGGCGGCATACGGACAAACTTTCAGTGGCTGCCAGCTACGTAAATTAAACGAGAAAAATTTTTCACTTGTATATATTTAGTTTTTGCGATTTAGTACTCCTTTAATATTGCATTAGTTGATGTTGTTGAAGACCTCAGATCAAAAATTGATAGTTTAACGGTGGCTCTCTTAACTCTTCTGGATCACCGCAAAGCGTTTGACACAGTGAATCATAAAATCCTGCTTTTAAAACTCCAAAAGCTTTTTCAATTATTCTAGCTCTGCGTGTAAGCTTATATCATTATATCTCACTAAACGATCGCAAATAGTTCAGCTTAAAGACAAAATATCAAGAAAACTTATAGTAAAAAGAGACGTTCTACAAGGCTCAATTCGTGGGCCCATTCTTTTATGCTTATATTTTAATGATCTGTCTGACATCACTATGGACAGTACAATTCATATGTATGCTGATGATGGACAGCTCTATAGCTGTAACAATATTGCTGACTTAAATTACTGTGTTAACAATATCAATAATGACCTAAGCAAAATTGGGATATGGGCAAAGTCAAATGATTTATGTATAAACCACTCCAAACCAAAATATATCTTGATTTCTAAATCTGAGAGAAATTTCGAGGATCCTTAGTTAAAAATTAACGGAGATAATATAGGTTTTGTTAAAACAGCGTCTAATCTGGGAGTAATCTTCAAAGATAAACTAACTTGGTCTAACCATGTAAATGCGCAGCCTTTGGGCAGCAAAATATTCTACACCATCTACAATACGTATGTTACTAGCCAAAACCTATCTTATACCATCTCTTCTATACGGATGTGAACTTATTACAAACAGTAGTTATGAAGGCAAAAAAAGCTTAACGTTGCTTATAATAACATTGCTCGATATATATTTAATAAAAGACGCTTTGAGCACATTTCGTCATATGCCTATCAGATTTTCCAAATAAGTTTCGAGAACCTATTAAAACGCAAATGTCCGATGTTCCTGCACAAAATTATTGTATCGAAATACCTGGCATAAATTTATAATAGAATTGTGTTCACAAGATCTAACCGCGGTAGGAATATTATACAACTGAAATATAGGATCCTTATATCCAAACAACAATTCCTAATCTTTACAATCAGTCTTTGGAACACCTTGCCAAACAATATTAAAAAATTAGGCAACGCCAACATATTTAAAAGAGAACTATTTGAATTTTTTATGTAATATTACTTTCTGTTCTCCTTCTTTCATTCATTAATTTTCCCCCATTTTTTCAATATTATACCTTTTATCCTTTATGCTTTTTATCGCTATAATGCAGTTGATGGTTCATTTGCTCCTACCTTGCAAGCAATAACCCAACCCAAATATGTGTTTCGAAGAATTGGCAAATTACGTTCTAGGTTGATCTGTCCTACTGACATTAATTGGCGATAAAACTCTGCTCCTTGTAAAATGTCTATTTTGAAGATTGAATTCTGGATAAGCAAGCACTATATTCTTCGAAATTGGCCAATGCTCAATATTGAGTGACTGCGACAGTTGAGGAGCAACTATGTGTGTTAGGAATGCAGCCTCAAATCACGTATTAAGGTTGTTGATGCGCTATTTTAAGGCTACGTTTACTTCATGTTGCAATCTGGTATTGGTTGATCCGAAACCGCTGAAGCGTATTGAAGTTCGTTTTGGTAAGATTCCTAGACGTTTAACTAGTCATTCGCTGATGGGATTTAGCAAGGATTGCTCTGCATTGGATCTTCCTACCGCTGGACATTGTAGTGATTCTTGTTTGAGAGTGGTTGGATGCGCAAGTGATGCTGCGTTTTGGTTACTTGTGTCTGCTGCTGATTGTTGATATTCTGCATTCTGATTCTGTGGAGCTCGTGCTGCTTGTTGTGATTAGTGCCTTCGTGATGGAGAGAGCATTGTATTTTTTGTTGCACTTCACGCATCTGCTGAGTTTCTACGCCTTTGCATTAAGACCAGATCTTAGACAGTTCACACAATAGTTTTGTTTCTGAAAAAATCGAAGGTGTTTTGCGATTTGATGTTATAGATGGGCACATTCTTGGCTTGGATTGTGATTTCCTTTCCCGTTCAGCCATCGATTCCATGGACTGAAAATAATTTTCCAGAAATTTTAAAAGCTCCTTAGTTGTTGGCACTTCTCTTGGTTGTGATAATGATTGCTCGTATTGTAGACGCGTAGTTTGGTATAATCGTTTAAGTAATACATGAAGCGATAGTGGATCCCATGATGAAGTGTCAATGTGAAGAATAGGAGACACTCTTGGAATCTATACTGGAACGATTTGGAATTATCACTTATTGTCTTTGTTAGAGTTTCACCCAGCTCATGGATCAGTTTCCACACAAGAAGTCCTGTAACATGTAATTAAGGCTGACCATGCCGCTACGAAGTTCTCTTCAGTGCAATTAAAAGGTTTGATGCTTCCTCTAGTACATACAATTTTAAATACCATGTCCGGAAATGACTGTATGATGACTAATAATGAGAATAAGTCATGAAATTCCCTCCACTTCATGTAATTTCCATAAAATTTTGGAATAGTAATTTTTAGGAATAGGTAATGCCAATGCGTCTAAATGCCCGATGTTTTGCTCATTAATACTCTGAACTTTGTTGTCTCTAAGCTTTCTCGCTTCGTGCAGGATAAACCTCTCCGTATTGTATACATTCTGACTTCCTTCATCATATATATCTGAGATTTTGTAGTGTAGCTCCGCAATGTCTTGCCATAACCTGGTCGTGACTATTACATCGTCATGACCAACGTCATCTGTTAATAGTCGAGTGACCCATCATGGCTGCCTGCCTTCGCATAAGTTTTACCTACTCACCATAGTGTAGCTTCAAATGTCTCGAATGGGGTTTCAAACTATTCATTTGTTTTTTAAATCAAATCATAATTTGTTTTTTTAGGTATATGAAATATGTTTCGAAACAAAATAGACACCAAACAAATCAAATAAAAAAAATGAGTAAAAAAAAATATTAGAGTTAAAAAACAACTCGTCAATTGACTATTCTATTCATAACTGGTTGTGTTTCACAAAACGAAATGTTTTGTGAATCAACACTAAAAATTTTTTAACAAAAAAATATCTTATATTTATATACATATATCTATGTTTATATACATACATACATACATTATAATTTTAATATATATTTTCACTCAAATAAAAAAAAATAGTTATTCTTACTTATAAATTTCTTTCCAATTAAAGAACGAATGACAATTGTCAATTCTATGTTTCGGTTTTTTTAGAATCATTTGTGTTTTCTTATTAAAACATACAAATATAAAAAACCTTCGAAAAAAAGGAATCAAACATTGTTTCGTTTAAATTTTTTCTATTTCTTTTCGAATGGTCTCGTTACAATAAACCTGTTTGATTCTATTCATTCTATTTCGTTTGTTTTAAATTTTTGTTTTGAATTATTCGACAAGTTTCATGAAACATCAAACCATTTGAAGTCGACTGCCATTCTTTGCAACAGTATGCTACTCACCAACTGGTACCACACAGTGCCACTATCAGTGGACAAAAATTAAAAAAAATTATCTCCGCAAATTTTATTAAAAAATAATTAATTTCAATATATTCAATATACAAAAGAGTTATAGTGGGCCAACAAAACACCACCATCAACGTTATTTTGTAGGCCAATAAAGTTTGCTTTAGAAAAAGAAAAGCCCGATCTTGCTCGCTATACTTTCTATAAAATTGATACCGATATAAAATATTTGGAACGCAATGTAATTGAAAAAAGAAAATGGAATAATTACAGACTTTTCATATGACATGACAGATGGTTCAATAATATTCAACAATATTTTGAGTAGCACAAGTGCAGCAAGTAGGTTTTCTATTTGCAATGTTAGTCCGTTAGAAATGAGTTTTATAAATATGCCGAGAGTCCCAAAACCAGATAATTATAAGTATGGACTATTAACCCTAAATTGCTGGATACATTTTTCTTATTGTCTGTTAAAAAAAAAATTTATAAAAGGTGTGTAATAATAAAAAGGTATAAAACGACAATTCCCAAAACATGTACATGTACTTTTAAATCCAAGATCCATGCAAAATACCGTTGTACTTTAGTTCATTTACCTGTTCACATAACGAAATGCTATCGTCACGCATATGAAAGATTGGTAGCATTACAACATTGGGTACCTGCGGCAAATTGAAAATTAAATCTAAATTTTATAACCGATTTTTATGGTTTATGCACAGTGTTGAATATTAGTTTCAAACTTTTTTTCAATTTCAATTTTAATCTGAAAAAAATTAAGAATTTTGCACGAAAATAAAAATTTTTCTCGATTAATATCTGCATATTTCCAAAACGATAAGAGATAAAGAAAAACTGTATTGAACTAAAATAAAAACAATTTTGTTACACATCTTTTAGTGTTTTACTTTTTAAAATCGGATGACTCGTTCCCGAGTTAGGGTGAAATATGTCTACGTAGCTGGCTAACTTAGGGGCAAAAAATTGCAACGCCCATAAAATAAATCTGGACCTATAGTGCACATAGTTTTATTTAAAGGCGGATTTGGCTGCTGAGCAGTGTAATTGTTTACTAAAAGTTACAACTTCGATAAAAATAATTTATCTTCTTGGAAAATTGGATCTTATATGATTGTTGCTGTTGCCCCCTATATCAAATTTAAATAAAGATAAAGCTATCAATGTTTGGTGCTGCTAACTATCTTTCCGAAACACATGTAACGTTCGTTAACCGTTTAAAAAGCATGGAGTAACCAAATCTAAGCTTTGTGTCTTACTTATTGTCATTGCGAATTTTAATCTAATTGGGAATTGAATAGGGATCCGCGGCAATAATATATTTTTGTCCCGACACGTGCCATTCAAATGCTGACTTCGTTAACGTTTGGCATTGGGTTTATATAAAGAATCGAAGGAAGCGGAAATCCAACATTAAATTGAAAATGGTACCTCGTATATCCACTGAATTCAAAAACTCAATTGGATAACATACAACTTCGTTGGCATCGCAAACTGCATCTATAGATTTTTATGACACCAAGTCTCCCCACAAGAACTTTTGTTTTGATAATGAGCTTGGTGAAAATTATGCTGCAATATTTCGCAATATTTCTGTTATTCCAAAAATGTCATTTGGCTGAAGAAACATGCTACATCCTGGATCCGCACCATTAAGTAGTCATTCCAAAGTGTTAGCGACCACTTTGAAATGATTAAAATGTTTAGCATCAGGCTCATACTGGAATGCTCTTCGAAGGAGATAATCTAATATAAATGCTGGAAGTACGAATCTGCGCATTTCTCTTGGTTGTTATCGTCTTTGCTGTGCCTCTTGCGGTTATAGCGACGCCTAAAGCTCTAAACACTTAGACGACAGCAGACAGCAAGCAGCAATATGTCAAAAATAAAATCCACGTGTTTAAATGAAAACGATTGTTTTGACGGCAGCACAGCAGTACGACTGCCAACTTATTATATTTTGACGGCCAGCAATAAGCAAATATAGTGTTGCCATTATATATATATATATATATATATATATATATATATATATATAAATTGGAAATATAAGAACAAAAAAATTTTTTTATATTAAACATAAAAGAACATTACAAAAACACAATAAAGAAATAAACTCTTGTTTTTATAGTTTTTTTTATCAATAACTTTAATTTTATTCATTATAAAAAATATATGCGGCATCCCTAAAATTCTTATTTGCTAAAATACACAGCTGTTGTTGCTGTCTTCAAAGTAACTACTAAGCTGACTTTAGAGCAGCATTTTAAGTTGGCAGCATTTGAAGCCGTGAAGTTGTGAAGTATGCTGTCGTCTAAGTATTTAGAATTTAAGTCTCAATAGAAAAATCCAAAATATACCATGTGCATTTATTCACGGTTCGTAATATATATCCCGATTGGACTGTAACAAAATAATATGCTTAGTTCTTATGAACCATTCTTATATATATATATATATATATATATATATATATATGTATGTATATGTATATATATATATATATATATATATATATATATATATATATATGTATATATATATATATAGATATATATATATATATATATATATATATATATATATATGTATATATATATATGTATATATATACATATATATATGTATATATATATATATAAGTATATATATATATATATATATATATATATATATATACTTATATATATATATAAGTATATATATATGTATATATATATTTATATATATATATATATATATATATATATATATATGTATATATATATATATATATATATATATATATATGTATATATATATATATATATGTATATATATATATATATATATATATATATATATATGTATATATATATATATATATATATATATATATATATATATGTATATATATATATGTATATATATAAATATATATATATATATATATATATATATATATGTATATATATATATACATATATGTATGTATATACATATATATATATATATATATGTATATACATATATATATATATATATATATATATATATATATACATACATATATATATATATATATATATATATATATATACATACATATATATATATATATATATATATATATATATACATATACATACATATATATATATATATATATATATATATATATATATATATGTATATATATATTTATATACATAGACAAATTTTTTTGAAAAATGTTATTGTTTTTCAAAACATGTTTTCTTATTTAAAGTAGTTGCTACATATACTCCCACACCAGAAAGCTCTTGCGAGCTTTTCTGGGAAGCCTTTATTCGGTTCGTGATATATTTAGATTTTTTCGTTGCGATAAGTTTTGTGTTTTACATTGAATTATTATGGTCTTTGGCGCTTCACATATGGAACATAACAGCAGGTTTCCCACGATCAATAGATGCAGCTGTGCTGCAGCCTTTGATTTCTGAAGTAAAAACTTTGTTTGTTCTTTTTAAACGCGCTAAGGACCATCATATGTTTGTTGTAGTGGTTTCTTTACTGCATCATTGCGAACAAAAACATGAGAACAAGTTTCCAGAATTTTGTGAATAAACACTGATTTATTAACCGGATTCAGCATATTCATTTGGGTTTTAAGACTTTAAACAAAATAACTTTTAGGTAATAATTCAGTACAATTTCGGAATATATCACATGGTAAACGAATGTTCAACCATATGCTTGCTCTGCGGCAGTTGCATTAACATCATCCCTGTTACTGGAACGAAGTCTTAGGCAGGTATTTCTAACCAATTCTTGCTATTATGACACATAAGTGAAACTTTCAGAGAACGATGTCATCGCTGTATTATACCATTGGAGGGCTTAACCATTGTTCTAATGCGTTTACAAACAAGAATAATAGTGAATTCTTTGAAAAGACGTGACTCAATTTGATGACCTTGAGTATTAGTTATATATGACGGAATACTAAAACGTTGTATCTAACCTTTATATAAGCTTTCAGCGACTTCTTTAGGTGATATATTTTCAACTAAAATTAGAGTCGAAAAAAAGCCAACCAATTATAGAATGAAGTAAAAACGTAAGTAAATTAAAAAGGGAAGGTGATTAGTGAGTTGTTGTTATGACTTTGATATTTATTATTAAACTTCTCATTTGTTAAAATGAAATTTCGAAATAAATATCTCAAGTTATTTTTAGAAATTTTGGGTAAAGGTTCCCTGATAATCTGCAATAGCCCCAGAGGAACTAGCTAACATCCAATTGATAACTTTGAATCTTAATATAACTTTGGGGAAAAAATCAAGTAGTTATGGTTGAGCTGCATCTTCTCCAGCTCGCGAGTTCGGATGTTATTGTCTTTCTGGACGCTGCATCCTTTTTATAGTTCCGGATTATGTTATAAAATAACAAATGTCAGCAACTAAGGAAACAATCGTGGGAGCTGTGAGAAGACGGGAAAAAAAACTTTTCAAGTGAAGAAGAACTGTTTGGTGCAACCATATTAAAAAATAAGAAAATATGGTAATATAAACATAAATCCTCCTGGTAAAACTTATCGCAAAGTCGAACTTGCCTTTAATATATCGCGCATACTTAGATTAATGGAAAGTTATAATAATGAAAATGTGTTTATCTGACCGATAAAATCTCACTTTAAGATAACACCAAGTTGTTATAATGGCCCTAAGGAGTATAAGTTGTAGACGTGACTCAAAATGTTAGGTTGCGTGTAAAACAAACTTTTATAACTAGTCTCAATAATTCATTTTGTACCAAAATCAGGTAAAACTTAATATGCGTTTTAAATACATCATAAATATTTTTCTATACAAAACAAATATATCAAAAATTCTATCAAAATTAATATAAACCTTTTTTATGACAACAACAACATAAATCATCCTTTTTGTGAACTAAAAGTTTCCACTAAGTTTGAAGCTCTTTCAATTAGTAAAAACTAATGCAAGTGGTCTCTTTCGTGACCACAATCAATAATAAAAAAATACTACACATATTTAAATATATAAATATCAATACATGTAAATCACTTGAAATGACAATATCAGCAAATTAAAACATCTCTTTTATACACATTTGGGGGCTTCATACTGTAGTCATAGAGTTATAAACCATCATATAAAAACCCATCATAACTTGGTCTGCAAAAATAAATTTGTATATATAAACTAACAGCTGTTGCCTTGTTATGGGTTGAATAAATTTTGTTTGCGGCGGCATACGGACAAACTTTCAGTGGCTGCCAGCTACGTAAATTAAACGAGAAAAATTTTTCACTTGTATATATTTAGTTTTTGCGATTTAGTACTCCTTTAATATTGCATTAGTTGATGTTGTTGAAGACCTCAGATCAAAAATTGATAGTAATACGGTGGCTTTCTTAACTCTTCTGGATCACCGCAAAGCGTTTGACACAGTGAATCATAAAATCCTGCTTTTAAAACTCCAAAAGCTTTTTCAATTATTCTAGCTCTGCGTGTAAGCTTATATCATTATATCTCACTAAACGATCGCAAATAGTTCAGCTTAAAGACAAAATATCAAGAAAACTTATAGTAAAAAGAGACGTTCTACAAGGCTCAATTCGTGGGCCCATTCTTTTATGCTTATATTTTAATGATCTGTCTGACATCACTATGGACAGTACAATTCATATGTATGCTGATGATGGATAGCTCTATAGCTGTAACAATATTGCTGACTTAAATTACTGTGTTAACAATATCAATAATGACCTAAGCAAAATTGGGATATGGGCAAAGTCAAATGATTTATGTATAAACCACTCCAAACCAAAATATATCTTGATTTCTAAATCTGAGAGAAATTTCGAGGATCCTTAGTTAAAAATTAACGGAGATAATATAGGTTTTGTTAAAACAGCGTCTAATCTGGGAGTAATCTTCAAAGATAAACTAACTTGGTCTAACCATGTAAATGCGCAGCCCTTGGGCAGCAAAATATTCTACACCATCTACAATACGTATGTTACTAGCCAAAACCTATCTTATACCATCTCTTCTATACGGATGTGAACTTATTACAAACAGTAGTTATGAAGGCAAAAAAAGCTTAACGTTGCTTATAATAACATTGCTCGATATATATTTAATAAAAGACGCTTTGAGCACATTTCGTCATATGCCTATCAGATTTTCCAAATAAGTTTCGAGAACCTATTAAAACGCAAATGTCCGATGTTCCTGCACAAAATTATTGTATCGAAATACCTGGCATAAATTTATAATAGAATTGTGTTCACAAGATCTAACCGCGGTAGGAATATTATACAACTGAAATATAGGATCCTTATATCCAAACAACAATTCCTAATCTTTACAATCAGTCTTTGGAACACCTTGCCAAACAATATTAAAAAATTAGGCAACGCCAACATATTTAAAAGAGAACTATTTGAATTTTTTATGTAATATTACTTTCTGTTCTCCTTCTTTCATTCATTAATTTTCCCCCATTTTTTCAATATTATACCTTTTATCCTTTATGCTTTTTATCGCTATACTGCAGTTGATGGTTCATTTGCTCCTACCTTGCAAGCAATAACCCAACCCAAATATGTGTTTCGAAGAATTGGCAAATTACGTTCTAGGTTGATCTGTCCTACTGACATTAATTGGCGATAAAACTCTGCTCCTTGTAAAATGTCTATTTTGAAGATTGAATTCTGGATAAGCAAGCACTATATTCTTCGAAATTGGCCAATGCTCAATATTGAGTGACTGCGACAGTTGAGGAGCAACTATGTGTGTTAGGAATGCAGCCTCAAATCACGTATTAAGGTTGTTGATGCGCTATTTTAAGGCTACGTTTACTTCATGTTGCAATCTGGTATTGGTTGATCCGAAACCGCTGAAGCGTATTGAAGTTCGTTTTGGTAAAATTCCTAGACGTTTAACTAGTCATTCGCTGATGGGATTTAGCAAGGATTGATCTGCATTGGATCTTCCTACCGCTGGACATTGTAGTGATTCTTGTTTGAGAGTGGTTGGATGCGCAAGTGATGCTGCGTTTTGGTTACTTGTGTCTGCTGCTGATTGTTGATATTCTGCATTCTGATTCTGTGGAGCTCGTGCTGCTTGTTGTGATTAGTGCCTTCGTGATGGAGAGAGCATTGTATTTTTTGTTGCACTTCACGCATCTGCTGAGTTTCTACGCCTTTGCATTAAGACCAGATCTTAGACAGTTCACACAATAGTTTTGTTTCTGAAAAAATCGAAGGTGTTTTGCGATTTGATGTTATAGATGGGCACATTCTTGGTTTGGATTGTGCTTTCCTTTCCCGTTCAGCCATCGATTCCATGGACTGAAAATAATTTTCCAGAAATTTTAAAAGCTCCTTAGTTGTTGGCACTTCTCTTGGTTGTGATAATGATTGCTCGTATTGTAGACGCGTAGTTTGGTATAATCGTTTAAGTAATACATGAAGCGATAGTGGATCCCATGATGAAGTGTCAATGTGAAGAATAGGAGACACTCTTGGAATCTATACTGGAACGATTTGGAATTATCACTTATTGTCTTTGTTAGAGTTTCACCCAGCTCATGGATCAGTTTCCACACAAGAAGTCCTGTAACATGTAATTAAGGCTGACCATGCCGCTACGAAGTTCTCTTCAGTGCAATTAAAAGGTTTGATGCTTCCTCTAGTACATACAATTTTAAATACCATGTCCGGAAATGACTGTATGATGACTAATAATGAGAATAAGTCATGAAATTCCCTCCACTTCATGTAATTTCCATAAAATTTTGGAATAGTAATTTTTAGGAATAGGTAATGCCAATGCGTCTAAATGCCCGATGTTTTGCTCATTAATACTCTGAACTTTGTTGTCTCTAAGCTTTCTCGCTTCGTGCAGGATAAACCTCTCCGTATTGTATACATTCTGACTTCCTTCATCATATATATCTGAGATTTTGTAGTGTAGCTCCGCAATGTCTTGCCATAACCTGGTCGTGACTATTACATCGTCATGACCAACGTCATCTGTTAATAGTCGAGTGACCCATCATGGCTGCCTGCCTTCGCATAAGTTTTACCTACTCACCATAGTGTAGCTTCAAATGTCTCGAATGGGTTTTCAAACTATTCATTTGTTTTTTAAATCAAATCATAATTTGTTTTTTTAGGTATATGAAATATGTTTCGAAACAAAATAGACACCAAACAAATCAAATAAAAAAAAAGAGTAAAAAAAAATATTAGAGTTAAAAAACAACTCGTCAATTGACTATTCTATTCATAACTGGTTGTGTTTCACAAAACGAAATGTTTTGTGAATCAACACTAAAAATTTTTTAACAAAAAAATATCTTATATTTATATACATATATCTATGTTTATATACATACATACATACATTATAATTTTAATATATATTTTCACTCAAATAAAAAAAAATAGTTATTCTTACTTATAAATTTCTTTCCAATTAAAGAACGAATGACAATTGTCAATTCTATGTTTCGGTTTTTTTAGAATCATTTGTGTTTTCTTATTAAAACATACAAATATAAAAAACCTTCGAAAAAAAGGAATCAAACATTGTTTCGTTTCAATTTTTTCTATTTCTTTTCGAATGGTCTCGTTACAATAAACCTGTTTGATTCTATTCATTCTATTTCGTTTGTTTTAAATTTTTGTTTTGAATTATTCGACAAGTTTCATGAAACATCAAACCATTTGAAGTCGACTGCCATTCTTTGCAACAGTATGCTACTCACCAACTGGTACCACACAGTGCCACTATCAGTGGACAAAAATTAAAAAAAATTATCTCCGCAAATTTTATTAAAAAATAATTAATTTCAATATATTCAATATACAAAAGAGTTATAGTGGGCCAACAAAACACCACCATCAACGTTATTTTGTAGGCCAATAAAG
>OY776276.1:81893898-82008898 GCA_963675445.1 Linnaemya vulpina | reverse complement strand
TTATTGAATGTTTTCTTAGTTGAATAAGTTTCCTTGCAAGCAGATTCCCTTGAAGGATAAAGTTATTTCTGTGATGCACTTTAACCTGCAGAAAACGTGGATTAAGGGTAAATAAGAACACAAGGGCAACCTTTTCAGTTTCAAAGTACTGCTTCCCACAACCGGCTAAGGAAATTGGTGCAGACCAATTTGCTTAACTTCAATATAGCCGCAAACATTGGGTCGAATCATAAATGCAATGTTAAAGGAGAGAATACGACTAGATATAAAAAAATTTAAGGAACCTGCATATATTACAGACTTTCTTGAGATAACACTGTAAGAAGTTGTTCGTCATATCGAAAAATTTTTCGATCTACGTGGCTATACTGTGACTGTAGTCAGTGATATAGTAGTGGTTTTCAATAACGTATCGATCTTGATCCTTACCAAGTTTGGATAAAACATATGTTCAGTAATAGGCTAATAATCTACCAAATAAAGGATACAAATATTTTTGCTGTGAAATACAAGAAGGGGTCTATTGTCTCAGATTTTTTTTGTCTACAAGATAGCGAGACATTCCAACTTTTGATTCAAATACCTGGGAGTGATACTGAAACCGAGGTTGTAGTGTGCCGTTCTCGATTTCTGTGAAATTATCCAAATGTGGGCCAAACAATTTTTCTTTAACTATTTTAATATATCTGTGATATCTCCTCCATTTAAAAATATGCGATATTAAATATAAGCTTGTGAGCACACACACATTTTCTTGTTTTTTTTGTTATTATATTTTCAAATGCCAGGTATGTGGAATGTCAATTAATTTTCATTAAATTATTTAAATGAAACAAAAAAACTATTTGTATCAAATTAAAAATTATGACAAGTGAGTCTGAAATGAGTAAAATAATTACATCCTTATGCTACCAATATAATATCGAAATTGAAGAAAATTTTAGAATTACTGGAACATATCTTCTTTCAAAACATATATACATTCACATTGAGTTGCCAAAAGTACTATTTTCTCCTAAAGGGGTAAACTTATAAAAAAAACATATATCACGTTATTGAACACCATAAAAGGAAGCCAGGATAGGACACTTCAATTATATTTGAAAATTATATTGATAGGAAATCAAATATGTATATATTTATTAATAATATTTATATATATTCCGACATATTTGCATATTTAAAATCATCTTAAATGTTAATGTGGAACTATTAAAATATATACAAATTTCAATTACAACACAAAATTGATGTGACAAATACGAACAAAACACCTCAGCATTCTATAGTTCTACGGATCAACTTTTGAGCCGAACAATTATTTTGCCTGCAACTTAAAAATTCTCATTTATTTTGAAAACTATTACAATCCGTGAATTGCATTTCGTTGGCTCTTACATTAAAACATCAGTACACTTCATTCTAATTCTAAAATAGCAAAATATCTCACCTTACTTGATATTATATCTACACTCTCTTTGAATAAAAGCTCAGGACATGATAATTTATCTCCCAGAGCATTAGGTGAATGTAAACATGAAGTTTCTCCACATGTGACTAAAATTTTTAATTGTGTTATTAATAACTCCCAGTATTTTGAAGATTTCTTAAGTGATTCCAATACCAAAAACTTGTTGATAAGTACAGACCAACTGCCCTTTTATCTGCGATTGATAAGATTTCTTAAATCATGAACATATGATTACTTTTTTGGAAAAAAGTGCAGTAATAAACGTTGTGAATAATATACGTAATGGGTTTGATAAGGATTAGAGTGGAGTTGCTGACATATTTTATGATTTTTCAAAGTCTTTTGCTCTTGTACATCATAATAAATTAACTAAAAAGCTAAAATTTTAATGTATTTCGCGGTAAAAATTTTAATTGATTAGGTGCTACCTATGCAATAGAAAACAATATGTGGAACTGAGTAATTTTCAAAGTTCTCTAGAGGGTAAATAATGTGGAGTACCTCAAGGTAGTGTATTGCGTCCTCTGTTTTTCATAATATACATATATAAATTATATATGTAGCTAATCTCAGTTTAAATGGGAAAATGTATATGTACGCTGATGATGTCTCTTTATTTTATCCATATAAAGATGAAAAAGCTTTAAAAGATTGCATGGAAAAATATTCAGCTCGTATCTTTAAATATGCCAACAAGTTAGTAATAAACAAAGGAAAAACAAAACTCATAAGATTAAGCCGCAATCAAGACATTTGGATGATATCTTTATATGTGTGGAAGATGATGAAATTGTGGAAACTCAGGCAACAAAATATCTAGGTATTACGCTGCAGTCTAACTTAACACACATATTAAAGATTTAAAGTCAAAAATATCTTTTGTAATTGGTGTATTGTGTTTTTCTGTTGGGTTATATTTAGTCTGCCTACCCGAAAGTGTAGCCGGCGCTAATTAACGCCACTGGCTCTAATTTGATGCAATGGCAATTAACTCATGCTACAAATATTTAAGGAAAAAGCAGATGAATCCTTTTAAGTATATTCTAACGAGCAGCTGAATGCTCTTAGCAATAGGAAATACTGTCAGCTTAGGCTAAATTTATTATTGATTTAATTTTTTCAAAACGATGGTTTATATACTAATCTCACGGGATTAAAACATTATGTTATTTACATTCTTTAAAACTAAACAATAACAATATTAATAAATTTTCCTTGTACTACTGAACTACAAAATAACGTAGTAAACCTTAACAAAAAATAACATTATTTATAATTCCAGTCGGTAATATGTAATATGTAGATGCTCTACACCCTAACCCTCTAGAAAAAAATTCACAATTTTTTTTTGTATTAAAATTTTTTTAAGTTGTTGTTATGGTATTCTTTAAATGTGTTCCCTAAATCTAGGACAGAATTTACTCCTTTGCTTTGTATTATTTTATAAGGACCATGGTACGGGGGTTGATTTTTTCTTCTATTGCAGTTTCTGACTACAACCATGCCGCCTACATTCAAACTTAACGGATTTATCTTTTTAATTTGCTCAACTTGTTTTAATTTTGTTAGTTCTGTTAATTCTTTCGCTTTTTGTAAGGAAAATTGTAGTCTTGCTTTTAATTTATTTGCATATTTATCTATATTGTAAACGGGTTTATTATCTAACCATTTATCGTTTGGTAAGTTTGGCAACTTTCCAAATATCAATTCGTATGGAGTGTAATTGGTAACTATATGAGGTGTCGTGTTGTATGCGAAACAGAAATAAGGGTTCCAATAGTCCCATTCATCTAGTTTGCAAAAGTTCAAGAAAAATTCATTAAGTACTCTATGATTCCTTTCTATAGCACCCAGAGTCTCATGGTGGTACGGTATGCTAAATAATTGTTTTATTTCTAAAAATTTGCATACTTCGGACATTAACTCGTTCACAAATTCGGTACCGTTCTCTGATTTGAGAATTTTTCAATGACCGTATATTAAAATTAAGTTTTCTACTATAGCCTTTGCAACTGTTTTAGCTTGTTTGGTCTTAATAGGGCATGTTATGACGTATTTCGTTAAGGCATACTGCATAGTTGATATATATCTGTATCTATTTGAATACCGAAGTGGTCTTACTTTATCTATTGACACCACTTCAAAACTTGTATCTTATGTATCTCTTATCGTTAGTTTTTCTTTCGTATGTCTCGCTTGTTTGGTAACCCTGCATTATTTGCAATTTAGCATGTATTTTTTTATAATTTTGCTAAAATTCTTCCATATGTATCTTTGCTTGAGTTTTAGTGTTGTTTTCCTGACACCTAAATGTCCTCCTAAAAATGAGTTGTGGTACTCAGCGATAATTGTGTTCTGTAATTTCTTCTCGATTGTTCTTTATGGTTCTCTGTAAATTAAAATTTTCAAGTTTTCTTTGTTCCTCTTTTTTAATGCATAGAGCATATCCTTAAATTCTCAACTATTTTAAACACATCGTCGTTGTTCGTTAACGCGAATTCTTCTATTCCTAATGATAGCGTTTTCGATAGCAGCTTCTTCAAAGACATCTGTGGGCTGATTGTATTATCACCACTTCTAATAATTATTTCTATATCATTTACAATAATTTGAGGTATTTTTAGACTACATTTTTAATATCCGAGATTGACGTACACTCCCATATTAAAAGTTGATCACTTTCTTTATTAGAAGTGCCGTCCCCGTGCTTGTTTTCATTTTGTGTTTCTAAGTTCTTTCTCATATTCTGTGTTTTTGCTAGTATTTCCTTTGGTTTTCGCTTTTCTTCTATGGGAACCAATGCTTTTAGCGTATTAGTATTTATTACTGTTCCAGAATATGCGTATGCGTTTGTGTTTACTTTGCCTTTTTTGTATGCTATTTCAAAGTCGTAGCCACACAGATCCAATTTGATCCGAGGGATCTTGGATAATGGGTTCTTACGAGAGAATAGTAACACTAACGGTCCATGGTCGGTTGCTATACAAAATCTTCTGCCATAAAGATATGGTCTAAAAAAATGTATGCCCCAATGAATTGCTAATAGTTCTTTTTCTATGATTGGCTTGTTTGGATAATGTGTTACTAACATTAGATATCGGTAAGTCTGTTCCAAACTTGCCTTGTGACAGAACAGCTATAAATGCTAAGTTAGCGGCATCTATCGTTAATATGAACGAGTTTTTAAAATCAGGGTACTGTAGGATGGGTGGTTTCACTAATTTTGTTTCAATCTTTCAAATGAATTTTGACAACTTACGTCCCACTCAAAAGTTTTATTTTTCCTTAGCAGTAAGCTTAAATATCTCGCTGGTACGAATCGCCTGTAATAATTATAAAATGCTTTGAAACGTCTAACGTCATCAGCATTTTTGGGAATGGCCATTTCTTTGTATCATTTACAGATTTCTTCGGTATTACTAATAGTGGTGAATTGTAGGGACTGACGGAGGCTTCAATAATATCATCTTTTAGCAGTTTGTCTATTTTTTAATTTATTTCACTCATCTACGATTAAGGTAGTCTATATGGTTTTATGTATACTGGCATTGAGTCTGTTGTTTGAATATGTTGTGTGTAAAAATTATTCACTGACAATTTTTCGTTATCAAAATGAAAAGTATCACTGTACTCGGTAACTATATTAATTAAAGATTCCCCGGCTGTTTGGTCTATAGACTCAATATTTAAATCTTTTAGTATATCCTGTACTCGTTCTTTATCCTTTAGTTGAACTCTAGAGTGGTAATGATATATTTGGTACTTTGACAATTGTTTCGTTTCTAATTTCAATTCATATTGTTACAAAGATTAGAAATAGATTCAAATAAAACGACAATGTGGCTATATGTACTTGGCAGCACTGCCAATTAATCTCTAGTTGTCAAAATGTTACAACCCTGGTCAACACAATATAGATAATATTAAAATTAACGGAAATGGAATACTCCGGAATATACAAGATCATTCGAGGCTGTGCCAATAATAAGTGTAAATAACAACAACGAAAAACCTAGCACCATAAATGCTAAACAGCAAAACCCAACATAAATGCTAAACAGGTTCACAAGTATACACAGCCGTATACACATAGCAGAAGAAGAAACAAGACTACACAACACACAGAACACTCATACATACAACCACACATAGTTACCATAAGCAAAACACACAAGTCAGCATTGTCATGTATACAAACACACGTATATAGCTACATGTTAAGTAAAGTACAACCAACAACAACCAAGCCCAAAAGCTTCGCGAAGTTATTAGACGACGTCCCTTTGCTATATAAAGACGCTGCCAGAGCTCAGCGAGAGAGTGTGATTTCAAATATAGACGTGTTAACATCGCTAAGTGTTTAGTAGTACTAATACTCGTGTTAATAAAGTAATAAATAAAGTGTTGCCGCATTATATTTCTAAAATTAATTTGTCTGTGTTTTAATTTGATACAATTAAACGAATCCTTGAAGGATAAGTAAAAAACAGGTTTTACGAAAAGGTCTAAAAATGTAACAATATAATGTTACATTTTTATCAGTCGTGTTAAATAATTTTACATGTTGTATGCCAACAGCTAGTACTATACTGTTTCCTAAGTAAATTCCTGAAGATATTGCTTTGTTTAAAACGATACTTTCCTCATTCTTAACTGTGCTAACTGGTACTATAGGTTCAGATCATATTTCTATTGTAAATACGTTTTGATGATTTTGGTAAAATAAACTCTTCGTTGGCCTTACAGAAGTTTATTGTGTACGTCTCTTCTTAGAATTCCACGGTATTGATTGGGAAATCATTTCCAACTATATAGAATTGATGATTTATAAACTCATTTTCAAATTGTAGGCTCAAACTTGCTGTACCAATACTGTCTGTTGTATCGAATGTGATAGCACTTAGTAAAGATATACAATTTATATATATGTTTTCTATGTCCCATAACTTACAGACAGAGATATCAGCTCCTGTATCTACTAAAAATTTGAGGTCTCCTTTTATGATTTTACATGTTATTGTCACTGAATTGTCAGTGGTAGTTGAAAGTTTGAATATTTTTCGCCCTTCTGGATAACAATCTCTGTTATCCGACGCCCTTAGTTTCCATGATTACGACCGTGATTCTTTCCCCTGTAAGATTTTATTCTATTCGTATTATTTCTTGATGAGCTGTCTACCTTATAATTGTTATTAAGTTTATTATAATTATTATTTCTGTATCTATCAGTGTTATGAAACCTATTATAGTCTCTATTGTAGTTGTTATTATTATTATTATTATTATTATTATTATTATTATTATTATTATTATTATTATTATTATTATTGTTGTTGTTGTTGTTGTTGTTGTTGTTGACTCTACTGTGATTCTTGTTGTTTGTACGATTGTTATAGGCATATGAGTTGCAGACATTGTGTTCGTCTGCAAAATTGCTATTGTGTCTTTGCCTGTAAAAATGTCTATTACTTCTTTGTGAAGTATAATTATATCCATTTTGCCGTCTCCAAATTCTGACGTTGACCCTTTTTAAGAATACGTAGAGAGCCATGCTCTAGCTCATATTATAAATTGCGTTCTTCGCTTCTTGTGTCGGACTTTCTAATTCCTATATCTCAAATTTACTTAACCGTTCAGATAGCAGTGCAACTTTTTTCTATACGTCGCTATGCTCAGATTTCCGTGCCTAATTGTTCCAAATTCAGTTAAAACTTGTTGCAGGCTCTAGGATTAGGGCATGTTCTGTTAATAACCTCTTCAATTCTTCAAATGTAGTCGGTCTGTTTGAACGTCCTATAACACTTCGAACGTGTGATGTAAGCTTAAAATCATAAACATACTTAACGAAAATCTCTCTATTCTCTACTCGCAAAGTATCATGGAGTAATTTGGTTTGCACTATAAAATCCTCCAATGCCTCATATGGACCTTGTAGGTTTTTGCTTACTACAGATATGTCAAAATGTGCCACAGTTTCGAAGATGTTAGTATCCGTTTTTGCTTCAGTTATTGAAGTAGTTTGTTCGTATCTTTTTGCTTCTTTAAATTCTTTAGTACTTAATTCTTCTATTGTAAAGAGCAGCCTCTTATATAAATTATCAAATTCAAGTATCAGCGACATGATTTCCTCCTTTTCTATTAATTCCTTAGAAATATTATCAACTTCCTTTCTTATTTGCCTTAATCGTTTTAATTTTTCTGATTTGAATTCAGAGAGTAAGCTCCATCCTTACTTTTCCTTAAATTTTTGTCAAATTTTTTATTTCATTATAATATATTTTTAATTCTTCCATAAATAATATTTTGTGATTAATAATTCATAAAAGTAACTTTATATGTATAAAAAATTTACAAAAATGGTAGTATTGAAAAATTTCTGTACTGACAACACCGAAATTTCATTTGTTTTATTTAATTGTTTTCACCCTGTGCTTAATGGCAATATTTTATAATTTATAATTCAGGGGCAATATTATTCCAAGCAGCTGGAATTGACAATTACTTTTGTTTTCCATTTCGTGTTTCTTATTTTCATATGTGTTCTTTTTTTATAAATTTAATTCTTTTTTTATTGTGACTAATATGAAATATAAGAAATATTCTTATAAAAATAAGAAAAATAAAGTTAGTTTATGCGATGATTAGCCATTTCGTTCTCTAATTCATTAATCTGTGACCAAATCTCCGAAGTTCGTTGCCAAGATGGTGGAGGGTCTGCTTCTAGTATGGCCTGCAATACAGCTAGTTTCCTCCTGATTCGGACTATTTTACAGCCTCTTGGGTGTCTTGGGTTGGTTACTTTTGGGATAGTGGCAAATACCTCTTCTGCTTTTTTTCTGCTGTCTCCCACGATATTCCTCTATGCTCAGAGGCCTAAGGCCTGCATAAGTTGGAGTTTCAGTGTATGCCGGTGCTTATTTTTCTGTGTCTGCAGGTTTGTACTCCTCCGTAGGGATTTTATTTTTTGTTGTATTGGACAGGATCGACATGTAATGTATTTTTCTGTTGGTTTTTATTTAGTCTGCCTACCCGAAAGTGTTGTAGTGGCGCTCATAGCTCGTAAACAACACCAGTTGACACAGAACCATTCTTAGATTTCCATCCCTGTGTTAATGTATACATAAGCTTATGTGTGTCTAACCGCTGATATATATGGTAATTACAGTTTAATGGCGCAGGTATATATCGTTTGTTAATGCGGGATATTAGTATAATTCAGTTCAAACACTTTAATTTTAACTGTACTAATTTTGTATTTAGGCCTTTAAGCACTTGTAACTTAAAGGTTGATGGGTGCAATAATTTAGACAAAAGAGTTTTTATTACTAAACAATATTGTAAACTTTTATTGTGATATTTATACTAAAATTATTATAGAAAAATGCTGACAAAGTAAAAATACAGAAATAAATTTATATGAAAGTGAACAATCAATTAACGTTGCTAAAGACAAAATTGCAATTAATGCAATTTTGTAATATGATATCCGTTTGTTAATATTTTTGGCCAATCACATCAAAGAAAAGTAACATTAAGTGTATTAACTACGACAAATTGAATGAAAGGTGTATTCATGTTGTTTTTATTATTAGTTTCTAACATTCTCCCCCACGTTGAACGGATGTTCAACAGAATTTCAATGTTTAAAAGAATTGATCCCTGAAGCCTTTGTTGTCTAAACATCTAGATTGAACCTACTTAATTGGCTACGTGGCCTTGGTGTAGGTTTCATGTGGTGGGGTTGTTGTTCAACTGATTGCAGTTCGATGTCTTCTTCAGGATCTTTAATAGCTATTGTTGTGTGTGGGTTTTGTTTGCTTCTGCACACCTTATGTCGAACAGTTATAATAATGAGTGCTGACACGCTTAAACAAATTGTAAGGTAACCTATTGTATAGCTATGCTGCTGGTGGGACTTCAATTCATTGGGCAGGTCCAGTATGTTCTGTTCTTTTAGTGATTTTTGTAACGCTGATAGTTCGCTGATGTTGTCACTCTATAAGTGAGGTGAGTTCAATGGATTGACGGTTACGGGGTGTGTAATAATTTGCTGTGTTGATTAGTCTGAGATGTTACCAAGGCTGGTATATGATGAGCATATTGTACTTGAGATAGTTTGTCTTCCCTTAATAGTAGCAAATTCATGCTACAGCACGCAGTCCAGATCCAGCGTGAGCAGGCCAGAGCCCTTTAAAGAAATATGAGTAATTTCTCTATTACACACGACTGTGGCCCGAGATGGTGCTGTGGTAGCATATATCCATCGATTTCTTTTGTTGAGTGGTACCCACTTAGTAGTAGTATTTTCTAGAGTACAAGTTGGTGCCGTTTTGTTATTGTACAAATTGATTTCACACTTGCACACTTCTGAACCATAATTGTAACGGGTCTGACTGTTGTGACACAAAAAAACGTTTTGTTTTATTACGTCGCAAGCGCTTAGATCTGCCTTTGTCATAAGAATGTATTGCTTGTGGGATGCTGTTATGCCCATCAATTCAGTACATGGTTTAATGGCTACCATTGTTTTGTTCAGCATGTTAGGTACAGGAAACATCTGAAAAATTTTAAATTGTTCAGGTTCAACCAACGGTAAAGTTATTTTGAATACTGCATGTTGATGCGTAAGTCTACCTTGAACCTTCATTAGTTTGAATAACTGTAGTAGTCCATCTTTAGTAGCAATGGGCTGATTTTTCCATGATGAGTATCGACGAGGGCATCAAGAATTGATGATTCTATTTTTCGTATATTATTTGCAACTAAATTCAATTCTAAAACCGCACTATCAAATAGTTGAGTTAAGGTGATCTGGAACAATACCTTATTGTTTTGCTTCGTTGCTTCCGAAAGAGACCCAATTTTTTGCTCCAACTGTTAAAATCTTACCTTGGCAAACAATTGGTTTTGTCGTATGATATTAATGGTGGAGTCAGCAACTGTTGTTTGATTCTTAAGCAATATCAATAAATATGACATTGTATATTGTATTGTATTGGTCATCTGGTCAGCATATTCAGAATCCAATATGCCAAATAAAGAATGAGCAACATTTCCAACTATATCCAGGGCGCCTCTTTTACTCCGCAACAGTTGATTCTCCAGTTGCAGATCATCCTCCATGTGTTCAAAATGTTTAATAATGCTGAGACATGATTCGTTTAGTTCTATAATTTTGTACAGATGTCGTAGGGAATTCGTGCCGTTGATTAAAATTGCTGTTTCAGACCAATATGCAGCTAAATCATAGTATACAAAAATATTCCATTCAGTGGCTAAAATTTTAGTTTTACCAATTTCTTCAAAATGGATGCCTATTTTCATTCCACACTTTTCGGTTTTTATCGGTGTTCCAAGTGCCATTGGTAACAACAATAACATGGTTATTAATGCTAGAGTGAGATTGTTTAAAAGTGTTTTCTTCCTTTTGGTACAAGGCTCCCCAGTTGGGTCACTAGGCTTGTCAGTTGAGTTATAAGTGCTGTTGTTAATGTTTAGATTGTTGTCATCAGAAGTGATGGTTTCTTCAGACTCTGGTTCGATGGGTAAAAGAGCGATTCGATGTATTGGGCGTTTGAATAGTCCATTGGTTGTTTTGACTTCCACGACTCTGACCACATTATCAGGATAAATTTTGACTATTCTTGCTAAAGGCCATTTCATGACTGGTAAATTATCCTCCTTGACTATCACCATATCATTAATTTTGAGATTATCAAACTGCGCATTCCACTTGTGACGCTGCTGCAATTGATTCAAATATTCAGTGGACCATCTTTTCCAGAACTCTTGTTTGAGATGAGCCACGAGCTTCCAATGAGACAGTCTTGAAGCTTTTACTGTTGTTGCGTTGCTGTCGATTTGTGATACTAGTGCTTCGCCAATCAAAAAATGGCCAGGAGTCAGAGCTTCAAGATCATTGGGGTCACTTGACATAGGAGTTAGTGGGCGAGAATTGAGTATCGCCTCGATTTCCACTATAATTGTTTCCAGTTCTTCCTGAGTCAGTGATGCAGTTGCAACACTACGTAGTAACAGATGTTTTGCAGACTTTACTGCTGCTTCCCATAGTCCACCAAAATGTGGTACACGTGGTGGTATAAAATGGAAATTTATTCCTTTTGAGCTAGCGGTTGAGATAATTGATTCCTGCCCCTTGTCGGAATAAATACTGTTGGCCAGTTCTGCTAACTGGGTTTTTGCTCCTATAAAGTTAGTTACGTTGTCTGAATAAATATTTTGACAACGACCACGACGGCTAATGAATCGTTTTAGAGCACCGATAAATGCTTCAGTTGAAAGATTAGTTACCAATTCAAGATGTGACAAAACAACAAAATACAGCTATATATGCTTTTGTTGGTTTTTTGCCTCTGACATTGTAATGGATCCAAAATGGTCCACAGTAGTCAACACCTGTATTAATGAAAGGGCGTGCTGGGGTAAGTCTAATCTGAGGCAGATTGCCCATTACTTGTTGGCATAATTGTGGACATCTGACGCATTTTTGTACAGTAGAGCGCGCCATGGTTTTGCCCTTTATTGGCCAGAATCGTTGTCGTATTATGTTTAACAGTGCTTGTGGTCCACAATGTTTGTTCTCTTCGTGGACCATTGTGAATAAAAGTTTTATGAGGGGGTCGTTGTACGGAACCAGGATTGGGTGTTTTGCGTCGTATGATAACGGTGATGCTTCCAATCGCCCTCCTACCCGTATGATATTTTTGCCATCTATGAATGGAGCCAGACTGATGGTGCAGCTCTCTTTTTCGATTTCTTTGTTTTTTTGAAGCTGGTTGATTTCTGGTAAAAAGACGGATCTTTGAATGGTTCTTATAATTGTATATAGTGCGTTATCCAGTTCAGCCGACGATAATGCCTTGTGTGTAGGACGCAGCTGTCTATTTATTCTTGAATTTTTATGTATCTCAGGACATACCCCACTATTCTTTGCAGGGTCTTAAATGAGTTCCTATGTGGGATGTTGTATATGACTCATTATTGGTAAAGGTAACTGCTGAAAGGTGTCTTCCTTTTCTCGATGTCATAAGAATTGAAAGTTGGCTTAAAAATGGGGATAGCCACATTTCTTCTTGTTCGTGCAGGAAAAGTGGTCCATATAACCATAAGTTGCATTCCGAAAGTTTGTACGCTGGTAGACCTCTGGATAAGATGTCGGCTGAATTATCTTTCGATCGGATGTGGCGCCACTGGTTGGGCAACGTTAATGATTGAATTTTGGAGACTCGATTAGCCACAAAAGTATGATACAAGGAGGATTGAGAGTTTATCCAAGAGAGTACTATTTCGGAGTCAGTCCAGAGGCATACATGTAGATTTTTGATTTGAAGATCCATTTTAATTCTGTGCATGAATTGAGCAGCCATAACAGCAGCACATAACTCTAGACGCGGCACTGTTTGTTGTTTCAATGTTGTTGTTTCAAAGTCTTTTCTGAATTTCGTCCAGCTAACGTGATGTTCTTCGGGCAATGGTTCATCCCAATCTAGCTTTAGTTGCCACAACTGCTGAATAAACATTTTTGCCTTGATGACTACAGGTGCTAGTAGTCCAAGAGGATCAAACAATTTTGCAAGATCTGATGTCGCTCTCCGTTTTGTGACATTTTGCAAATGATGCACTTTTACCTTGACGCAAAAATGATCTGTCTTAGGCAGCCATAATAATCCCAACGTTTTTATGGCGCTAGCGTTGTTACTATTAAAATCTAAGTCCAGTTCCTGATCGCCGAGTGGAATATTTTTCAATAGTTGTGGGTGGTTTGCGCACCATTTTTTTAAATTGAAGCCATGACTTCGCAACACCGTAATAAGTTCATTTTGCGTTTGAAGTGCGATGCTGAGACTATCGGAGCCTCCAAGACCATCGTCCACGTAGAAATTATTTTTGAGCATTTCTGACCCATATGCATATTCTATCGAGCCCTCTTCAGCAATTTTTTGTAGGCACTTCGTAGCTAAATATGGTGCTGCTCAAGTACCATATGTGACCGTATTGAGTTTGTAATAGTTAACAGGAAGTGATGGATTTTCTCTCCAGATTATTAACTGATACTGCTGATCGTCCTGATGAATCGCTATTTGTCTGTACATTTTTTCGATGTCGGTGGTGAATGCAAATTTTGGAAGTCGAAAACGCAGCAATATTGAGAACAGTTCCCTCTGGACGGTTGGCCCGGTAAACATTAGGTCATTTAAGGAGTAACCTGACGATGTTTTCGCTGAAGCGTCAAATACTACTCTGAGTTTTGTTGTGGTGCTTTCTGGTTTCAAGACGTAGTAATGAGGAATGATATATCTAGGCTCCAATATGGTGTCGATATCTATCCTCTGCATGTGACCCAATTGTTCATACTCTCTCATAAACTGTATGTATAGTGATCGAATGTCTTCGTTTTTTTGGAGTCGACGCTCTAAGCCCACGAATCTATTGTATGCCTCCTAAAGCGGTTGGGTTTTCACGAAAAGAAAGGCTAACTACGAAACGGCCATCTTTATTGGTGTATGTATGTTGGGTAAAATGTGCTTCACATTGTTTTTCTGACGGCGAAAGACCCCTTTCATTTCCTTCAATCTCATCCAATTTCCAAAGCTGCTCAATGGCTTCTTCCAATGACGGGGAGTCTCCAAATACTGCACACGTGGTTGCACATGACGGGTTAGGAGGTAGATCTTTCCCGATCGTACCACCTACAATCCAATCAAGTACTGTATTCTGGAGTGTTGGAAGGTCGTCAGCAAGGTGTATAGTGCCATTTTGGGTTAATTTGAAGAAGAATTCTGCTCCAAGCAACAACATCTATCTTCTCCTGCTGATAGAAATGAGGATCTGCCAAACGGATGTTGTTGGGAATGTTCCAAGTAGAAATGTCCACATGCTTATTTGGTTGTGGAGGAATTATGCTTGGTAGAACATATGCCTCAACGTTTGCAGAGAAGTTGCGATTCTTCGACTTAATCCCGATATTTATGCGATATTTTGACTTCTTTTGAGTTTCGCCAACGCCGTCAATACAGAGTGAAGTCTCAGATGGTGAAAGGGATAATTTTTGGCAAAGCCGTTGAGATGCAATGTTTACTTGTGATGCAGAGTCTAATATTGCTCTGAACTCATCTGATAGGCCATTTGAGGCTGTAATTATCACTTTTGCTGTTGCTAGCAAAACATAGCTCTGCCAGCCCGCTGCGACGTTCGTTGTTGCTGACGTAACTGCTGTTACTTCTGACGCAGGCTTCTGTATTTTTGGGTTTGTACACAACTGATTTGATGAATCCTTTATTGCTTTGGTAGTGCCTCTTTTTTCTAAGTGAAGTAATATATTGTGTTTTTTGTTACATTTTCTGCAGCTACGTGAACTGCAGGTGTTCGAAACATGATCATTCCCGAAACAGTTGACGCATAATCTGTACTGTTGTACCCATCGTAATCGTTCTGCTGCTGATAGTTGCAAAAATTTACTGCAGTGATATAGTTTGTGGTCACTATTATTGCACGCTTTGCATGTGCTATTACCGGTTTTGCGGGATGTGATAATTGTTGATACCACTTTATGTGTAGATTTTTCGTTTGGACCGACTGCCTCCAAAGTTTGGAATTGAACTTCCAGGAATGATAAAAACTCAGTTATGGTTAGCACATCCCTTGGGTTTGTCAGTGATTGCATGTATCTGATATGAGTATTTTTATCGAGTTTTTTAATCAATATCTGTACGAGAATAGCATTCCAAGAGGATGTTGTGACACCTAAATTGTTTAGAGCGAGCAAGCATTCCTTGGTGGTGTCATGCAGAGCTTTAACAGACGGCTGCTTGAATATTTTGTCCACCAAGTTAGCTACTAGAATTCTCTTGTTGTCGTAACGATCCTTTAATGTTTTCCAGGCAGCCCTATAATTTGTGTCGGATAAAGAGAATTGACTGATTAGATGTTCAGCTTCTCCTGACAAATTACTTTTTAGGTACCACATCTTCTGAATGGCGGAAATCGATTTTTTATCCACCATTTCGGACAATAGGTCATGGAACTGGCGCCATTTTAGGTAATCGCTATTAAATTGGGGTATTGCGACTTTTGGTAAATGTACTGAGCTAGTATTGTCTCTTGCAGGTAGCGTGTCTCTATTCTGCGTGTGAGACTTATCTGCATTAAGTCATTTACATTGTCATATTGTTCCTGATTTAGGCCACAAGCAGCTGGCTTATTTAATTGATCATAAGCTTCATCGTGCAGCATCTCGATTTGATCCCATAGTCTTTTGATTGTACTGATGTTTATTTCGAAATATTGTAGAGGATGGTCATCTGTATATGTTAGCCCCTTTAAGAACGGCCCGAGCGCACACAGACGGGCATGTAACTTTCGCAGTGTACTGCTTGACGTTTCAATGTCAGGAGCTGCTTCAGTCAGTGTGCTGGATTTTTCGGATGCGAGGGGCTTAGCTACTGTTTTAGGATGCTTCTCCGTTTGTGCTTTGACACGGTTAACTTCATTAGTAAACAACTTGCTGTATTCGTCAACTATAGAGCTTATTTTGTCATAATAACTTTCAGCAAAATAATCTAATCTCATTGGCTCGTCATCACAAGCGTCTCGTATTTCTGTGTCTGTTGCTTGAAATTCATTCCAAGACTCTTGCAGCTGCCGCAATCGTTTCTCAAAATAACCAACTGTTGCTTTTCTGTCGGATGAATCCTTCTTGAAGTTTCTTATGATCCTCTGGATTTCTTCACCAGTCTCTCTTTTGGCATCTAAAAGCTGTTCCATATTGGGCATTTTGAAAGTGAAGCAGGATTTTAATTTGTACTGATGTGTTGAGAATTGTTGTTTTTGGCTTGGTTAATACCGGTTGCCTTGCTCAACGTATTGCGATCCCGTCACAGGATAACGAAATTCGGGTCAATGTTTTGAACGCTAATGTTATCCCCTTGAGAGCGGGATTGAACTGTTGCGATCCTGTGCCTTGTTACAGGATCACGTTGATCGTAATAATTTTTTTTTCTGAGTGGTTGCGTGTTGATTTCTTTAAAGTCCCTTACCACTGGTGGGGGGAAACTTTTTAAAAACTGGGGTCACCAAAAATGTTAATGCGGGAAATTAGTATAATTCAGTTCAAACACTTTAACTTGAACTGTACTAATTTTGTATTTAGGCCTTTAAGCACTTGTAACTTAAAGGTTGATGGGTGCAATAATTTAAACAAAAAGGTTTTTATTACTGAACAATATTGTAAACTTTTATTGTGATATTTATACTAAAATTATTATAGAAAAATGCTGACAAAGTAAAAATACAGAAATAAATTTGTATGAAAGTGAACAATCAATTATCGTTGCTAAAGACAAAATTGCAATTAATGCAATTTTGTAATATGATATCCCTTTGTTAATATTTTTGGCTTATTGGCCAATCACATCAAAGAAAAATAACATTAAGGGTATTAACTACGACAAATTGAATGAAAGGTGTATTCATGTTATTTTTATTATTAGTTTCTAACATCGTTAGTAATAGTGAGGGAGAAGAGAACGTAGTGGTATACGAGTAGGTTCGTTAGTGTTGCGCAGCCATAATAATAATTTGCAATATAAAATAAAACCACACCTATCATACATAGGAAAATTTTTGTATATGCTGAATTAACGGTATAATGGCCTCATACGTTGTGTAGAATGTTCTAGAAAACGCCATTTCTCATCGCATACGCTAAAATATTTAATTAGGTGTTAACTAGTCAAACGGAAAGGATCGTCAAACAAGTGGTTATATAAATTTTGGTTTTGCATTTTCTTGGTAAGTTTTTTCAAAGTGGTACAATTGTGGTGTACAAGGAATAAAGCTATGATTGCCTCTTCAATTTTAACAGTGGTCTTAAACGGCATCAAATTATCGGAAGGTGGAACAACTTCTGCAAAGCTGCATTGTCTTGGTCGAATTGGGAGGTCTGTAAATCTGGAGCTTGGGGTGAGTAGATTAACTAGATGCCCAGGCGGATGACATCTTTCCCTAGCTTAACCCACACCACGCTAGAAAATATTGCACCAACTCCGACGTGTACCAGCACTAGGGCATAAAATCGGGATAACGCTCAACTGTGATTTGACCCCCATCGGCTTAAAGAAAAGAAAAAACCTGTAAAGCAGTCGCATACCTGAATATATATGTAAGTCAACCAAAATTGTTTTTATTAGCAAGAAAGAAAGAAAGGAAAATAAACCTGTGAGGCTGTATACCTAAATATGCATATCAATTTAACAAAATTTTTTTGATTAGCAGAAAAAAAGAAAAGTAAATTACATTGTGAAGAAAATTTATTTAAGATGATATTTTAAGACATACAAAATAAAAACAAATAAATCGTGATATCTGGAAGGTGGTCGCGCGAACTGGTTTTTTTTGGGTATTACCAAACTGACAGTGTAATCAGTGGTAATTGTACCCGGTCATCGTGCATTTTATGGTGTAGGTAAAGGTGACGCCCACGGGATACATAAGGCATCAATGCTGGTGACGTAGAAAGCTAAATCGTTTTTCCATGGCGTCCACTAAATTGTGTCAATAACATAACATCACCATGAAAGATCTTTCATCGTGGGACATTGAAGGCGGGGTAAGTGATAAAACAAATTATTATCAGTGTTGTTGTAGCCGGCAATAATAACTAGCCGGATATTTTCTATTAATGGAAATACATTGAAACACGAATATAGCCTCGTATATCAAAATTTTTTGTTACTCCTTACGGATTACTATTGGGTCATATAAGAAAATCTGCTGTGTTTCAAAGTAAGGACAGAGCCTTAGATAAACTCATATCATAATGAGTAATTTAGCAGTTGTCGTACGGTAATTTTCTTATCCGACACATTAGTGCTGCTCTCGATTTTTTTTAACCTTATCGTTTATGATACCAAAACCATTATATCTTTTTTCGTATGCTAGTATTCGTAACCTATTGTAAGAAAAATACTTGTCCCTAGTAGCCGAACGGGTTATAGATCTATACCTATAAAAATTTATCTCGCAAACCTTTTTTTGTTGAGAGACCTTTATATAAAAAAAATTTACAATTTCGAGCTTAAGGAGCTACACTGTTGGCCCCGTTAAAATATCTGGGTAGATCTGCAACTTAATCATAAATTTAAAATAAATATAAAATTTTACGTAAATAGAATTAGAGACTTACAGATTTGAAAAAAAAAAACAAAGAACACTAATAATTAATATAAATTGAAGTTTTAATCAATTGAAGTTTTAATGACTTCGAATATATATAATTCATACAACAAGAAACCAGAAAACCTAATAGTCCATTGTAATTAAAGAACATGCAAAAGCCTTTGCCAATTTTCTCGTATGTTTTTTTAATTTTACTTACTTTTGTTTCGGTAAATAAAATGAACTAATGAAGTAACTAAATTTAGGTCTCTTGATATATAACCGGGTAGGGTAAATACACTTTTGGGATCATGTTGGTTCAGGCTGGTGTGCGTCGAGATGATCAAGGTTGGGAGGGAAATTAAAGATGCTGCGCCAACAACTAAGCACGCACTATTGCCATACAAATTACTTTGACGTCACTGAAATGTAATTTTCTCTGCTTTCCATTATCTACATACTTTCTTCGTAACACGTGTATATAAAAAAAAAATAAATAATAGTCTCTGCATGAGAATAGCTAACTTTTAAAAACGAAACAGTTCCCTTTTATTAGTCTTATTATCGATTCTAATAAGAAGAAATAGAGGGCATAATTCGCCCACCCCAATAGCCGACGAGCAGTAGTCGGAACCAGATACGTGCGTGAGAGGTAATAAGTTGAATAACATCTGTTGTCGCTAAAAGAAACGCCATAGGTTCTAATTTAATGCAATAGCAATTAATTATGCCACTATTATTTAAAGAAAAAGCAGATGAATGCTTTTAAGTATATTCTAAGGAGCAGTTGAATACTCTTAGCAAAAGGAAATACTTCCGGTTTAGGCTAAATTTATTATTGATGTTATTTTCGCAAACGATGGTTTATATACTAATCTCACAGGCTTAAAATATAATATTATTTACATCCTTTAAAACTAAACAATAACAATATTTATACATTTTCCTGATACTACTGAACTACAAAATAACCTAGTAAACCTTAACAAAACAATAATATTGCTTATAATATCAGTCGGTAATATATGTTAAACTTGGTTTGCTATACAAATTTAAGCACAAGTTTGATACAAGAACTAAACTTAGCAATTTTATATGCGTGTAGAAGTTCTGAGGTTTTGCAATCTTTAACAAGGCTACAAAAAAAAAGCCTTAAAACTTGTTTATAGCTTGCCGCTTATGTTCCCAACACTTTCACCCCATAGGGATGTTGCAAAAACAGTCTTGCTTATAAACGGCTCATACCAAATGCAGTTATTGAATTTCTGTTTTGGTTTCCAAGAAACCAAATTGCATGTAATACGGGGAACAGTTCAAACTTACCGATAACCAGATGCAAGCTTGAAACAACAAAGCAAAAATTAGAATACAATGTGGGTTAGAATGCAATAATTTTTCACAAGTTCTAAAAAATTTTGAAAGTTTTTCAGTTTTTAAATCTGAAAAAGTTATATATTTTTCTTTTTGTAAGTTTGTAGACGTTGCGGCAATATAAATTTGTTAAAACAGAATTATGAATAATAAAACTTATCTAAATAAAAATAAATCTATCTACACAATCACACGCATATAATTTCAAATTTTATGCTTTTTTTCCTATAATGTTTTCCTTTATCGTTTTGCAACACTAAATAGGTGCACCATTTTCAACAAAAAAGTTTAAAATATACTGCTTTTCATATATGTATGTGTATATAATAAAAAGTATATATTTTTGTGTCTACTTTTGTAGGTAATTTTATTATACACGTACATATGCTGAATCGGCATCTGTTCGACAGGAATCACACTGATTTAGGCTTTGAAAAATATTCTCTCAGCTTTGCTATTGATATACAGGCTATTTTGTTTCATCGCACCGTGTTACAAGTCAATCAAAACAATGGCAAGACTACATGAACTGAACTTCGAATTACTCCCACATCCACCGTATTCGCCAGATTTGGCTCCCAGCAACTACTGGCTGTTCGCAAACTTGCAAAAAATACTCGCCGGTAAGAAAATTCCCGCGAATGAAGAGGTTATTGCTGAAACTGAGGCTATTTTGAGGCAAAAGATAATTCGTTCTACAAAAGTGGTATTGAAATGTTAGAGCGGCGCTGGAATGATTGCGTTGCTTTTGATGGAGATTACGTTGATGAATATAGCTAATTTTGAACCAAAAAAAATGTGTTTTCTTTGTTAGGCCCGGGACTTTTCAGCCCATGTGTTATATCGCGTAGCTTTGTCCGATACAACAGTGATTGTAACTGGAGATTGGTTAACAAGAGTACACATATCCAAACACCAAAATATAATAAATATTTCACCAATAAACAACGTATGCACTTTTTAAAAATATGTATGGTAAAAAGTAAGTATGTAAAACTACACAATTACGCCTGTTCTTTGGTGCTCTTAGCTTCTCAGTTGGTCTATGCTATTAGTTCAGGTGTCAACATGAGCAAATTTGTACAACTTTGGTAGTTCGGAGTTTCAGTAAATAGATTTAAGCGACTAAATAGGTACAAAATGGCCATACCTGTACACGGGTATAATGGCTAGGGTTAATCTAGCATGTTTTAATTCGTCTTAATAACTCGTGGAGTAATGTAAATCATTAGTGTCCTGTCTTTCGGTTCGGGGATTCGGTAAATTTAAAAAACAAATAATGGTAATACTTGTTTGGATCTTTTAGGGCTCGCTTAAATTTGGTAATCTGGCAATTCGTCAACAGCTTTCCGCTGCTGAAATAGAAGCAGATGTCTCGGATGCATATATTGATACTTCGCGGCGTATGTGGTGCTGTTATATGGGTAAGCGCATGTACTCAAACCGTCTGACACTGAAGGTGGTGTGGGGGTGACACAACAATACCTACAGCGGACACGCTGTACGTATTGTTGGCGGATTTGTGGCGCATTACGTTTAAGCTCATGTTGATAGTGCGCTGCTATTGCGGCCCGAAAATGATGCTGATACTGTTGTTGCTGCTGTTGTCGTCCAATAGGTAGACCTTGTTCCTGTTTTTAGGAAAAAGCTTCACGGAAGGACGCAGTAAATATAAGTCGCTGGGGAAGTTAGCCCTCAATTTGGTGCTAGGGTCCATGTTATTCGCACTCCCTCGGTTGCAGTGAAGAAGAAGGTAGCTGATAATGCTAAATTTCCTCAGTTTGGGTTGGAGGTGACGAGAAACGAACAGCTTAGGCCACGGATCGCTATACAGCGTGTACTTTTGTAGGTTTATCCCTTTGAATTCTCGGTGGCGCTGTATGACTTGAGTTTAAAGGAGATGTCTCACGAGGAAATCATAAAGAGCGTTCGTCAATGAACACGCTCGAAAAGGTTAGTGTCAATGTCATCCTGGAGGTAACATATATGGTTACACATCTTGACATTACTGTCAAGTGATTCCGTATTGCTGTGAGGCCACAGGATCCGGTAATGGCGTGTTTCCGATGGCTTGGTGACTTGGTTTATACCTTTGTGCTCGCTTTATGGTTTGACAAGCATTGAGCACCGGAAAGTGCGACACCCAGGCACTGCAAAAGCTGTGCGTTTAGAAGACTGGCATCGGACCATACGATTATGTCGAAAGCATGACCGATCATAGCTGTTAACATTATGGCGACGAGCCCTTTCAATTAAGCAGCATTATGACTACATCGTAGGTACTGAAATTGAATTGCCAAAGGACACATGCAGCGGTTTGTGAACTGGCTGGCAATATACAATGTGGATGCTGCTTTTGTAATTTTGCATTTGAATTTCTGCTAAAGGGGGGTTCGGGAGGATGTTTTTGGCTATCATCTATTCTAGGCTCGGAACACCTTTGCTCCAAGTAATATAGACCTTGTGCTACTTCTTGCGACTAGCTTTCCGTTCATCCAAGGCTAGACGTGGATACATCATCTCCACTGGAAGTTTGCTGCTTTGTTGGTGCCAACTGAGGACTTTAGAAAGAGGGATATAGATTTCCAGATTTACATGGTAGATCAGTGAATATACTTGGTGAATAATGCAGTACTGAGATATGTACGATACGCAGGAATACTAGGCGCCTCAGAAACAGGTTCCAGACGGCCAGGCATTCCAATGCTGATGATGTGGGTCAGCGTTTGAGTCAAGTAAAACTACCCAGTATTCGGATGTATTTGTCTACAGATCCGACTTTTCATCAGGCTCAAATAGCAGATATCATGATGTGGCCTCGATTTGAAGAAATTACTTCCAATCTGCACTTTTGCGATAATGATCAGGCTGAAGTCAACCACCGTGGATACAAAATCCAAAATATTATAAGCCACATTAACGAAGCTATGCCAGAAGCATACACATATTTAAAAAAGTGTTAATTGACGAGAATATGGTGAAGTTCAAGGGACATAACGCAATGAAGCAGTATATGAAGACCAAGCCAGTGTCATGTACAACGTGAATATATACAATGGAAAAAAGGCATCTGTGGAGTACGGTCTTGGAGAATCAGGGATTTTGCAGTTATATAAGCCACTAGGAAAAAAAAGAGTGGAAATTTACTTCGATAACTTTTTTTGTTAAACATTCCACAGCAAATGATATTATGGCATGTGGAACCATTCAAACAGAAAACACATGCCAAAGCAGTTTCCAGACGACAAACATATAAAACGTAGGGACATATGTAAGCTATTATACGTCCAATAGCATATCAATAGTCAAGTGGATGGGCAATCGACCCAACAACGGTATGCAAAGTAAAAGAGCGTGTTGCAGGCGAAGCAGCTAAAATTGATATATATTGTCTCTTGATTGTTCAGAATTACAACAAGGGAATGGGAGGTGTTGATCTGATGGATCAAAAAAAATTTACTATGAATATGATCGCATAGGCAAATGGCCGTTTGATATTCGATTATACTTTGATATAAAGTACAATCATATATGATTGTACTTTGACTAACAGCTTTGCGACAAACATGACTTCGATTGATATTCAGACAGCCTTAGCAAAGGAATTGATCGGTAGCTTCTGTTGAAGATCGCGCAGATTCCCAGAAGAAACCAGAACTGAAAGTAACTCCCTAAGCAAGCCAAAATCTTTCCATAAAATGGAAAACCGCGAAAATTGGAAACGACGCGAACGGTGCACCAGCAATGGCAAATATAACCGCACAAATGTATTTTGCAGGGTATGCAATCTTTCCTTTCGTCATCTTTCAATACATTCGTTGTAAATCGAATTTCAATAATTCGAGAGAAAACCCAGGCAGAAAAATGGCGCCATGTAAGTTTCAAGTGCAACCCAGCAGATATATTATATCGCGAAATGTCTCCAAAGGCCCTAAAGGTTCTACGGTCCCTCGTTTTTACATGGCTTAGAGAATATATGGCCACCGAAGTTCGATCCAAGCTCTAGGACTCTAACAAACCTCGAAAGAAAAACGAAACTGCTCGAATCATTAACTATGACTACACCAGAGCCTTCCTTTGTGTACAAAATTAATTACAAAAATTCTTTTCATCGACTGCAGCGAATTGTTGGATATGTTATGCGATTTATTGCCCATGCCAGATGTAAGAAGCAGTTGCGGCAACCATCATGCGGCACTAGTTCCAATTATCTCACAAATGCAACTTTCTGAATTTAAAGAAGAAATGAGACAACTAAAAACCTACGAAAGGCTGCAAGGAACAAGCAGCATTCAAAATTTAACACATTTCTTGGATGAAAACGGGCTGATTCGGGTTGGTGGTCGACTTGATGCATCTTCATTCTCATATGACTCAAAACATCAGCTTCTCATTCAATACAATGATCCCGTTTCAAAATTGATATTGCAAATGGGGCAGGAAGACCACAAGCATTGCGGCATTCATACATTTTTAGGAATTGTTCGACAACGGTTTTGGCCATTAAAGAGAAAAATTATGGCAAGAGCCACAGTGCACCGATGAACCACATGCAACAGAGCAAATCCAGACCTATTTAAACAAATAATGTGAAACCTACCTTCCACTCGTATCACTGCAGCCCGGGCGTTTGTCTATGCGGGAGCCGATTACTGTAGTCGAATTACTGTACATTATAAGCTCCGGGGAAAGCGACCATACAAAGCATACATTGCCGTATTTTGTTGCTTCGCTACAAAGGCGGTTCATTTTGAGCTTGTGAGTGATCTGACGACTGACGCGTTTATTGGGGCACTCAAACGGTTCATTTTACGCCGTGCACACTGCCAGAATTAATATTGCGATAATGCAACGAACTTCATCTTAGCAAAAAATAAATTTCCCGAACTCTCAACAATAATTTATTCGTCAGATGCACGAGATGCCATTACGAATACTTGCAATAAAAAGGGCATGCAATTTAATTTCATTCCTTCAAGGGCTCCACATTTTGGCGGCTTATGGGAAGCCGCTGTGAAATTAGCCAAATATCTCTTAGTTAGGACCTTGGGAAATGGAACTTCAACTTACTAGGAGCTAGAAACTATAGTTGCTGAAATTGAAGCCATACTCAATTCCAGACCGATTTCACCGATGTCGAATGACCCCAATGATATATGCGCATTGACTCCGGAGCATTTTTTGATAAGCAAGCCACTAATAGTCGATGCACAAGCAAGGACAACAAACTTCAAATTAGAAACACGATGGAAATTAGTATCACTTCTCAAGCACGAATTCTGGAATAGATGGTTACGAGACTACCTAAATGAATTACAATACCGGAACAAATGGCGCGAGACATCAACGAATCTTAACCCAGGGGCAATCGTCATCATCAACAAATAAGATAACGTTCCAGTTATGTGATGGCCTTTGGGACGTGTAATAAAAATCTATAAAGGAAATGACCAGGTTGTACGAGTCGCAGATGTCCAAACAGTCTCTGGAGTACTTAAACGAGCAGTACCTTATCTAGCCCCACTTTCCAAGCTCACTGACGAGCTTGAACAAGAACGGCAACAACCAACCACACAACACACAGAATCTAAGGACAATGACGAATTATTGGCAGATAATCAACGACCAAGGCCACCACCAGATGGAAGACCACTCGCTAAAAAACAGCGGACATCCGCAGGGCCATTCGTTTCCACTGTACTCGCAGTCTTACTAATACTCCCGCTCGTATTCACAGATAAAATCGAAGTAACAGAAATTTAACCCAACATTGGGATACACTTTGAAGGTCTTGGCAAAACACGAGTCTCGAGATCGGAATGGAATATAATTTCATACTAAGACTTAAGCCCATATTGGCAAGAAATAGTTACTATCATGAACGAAACAACAGCACTGAACCACGTGTGCGACCTTCTAAAACAGAAAACTACGTGTAAAAGTGTATTACAAACTGTGGAACTCAGCCTAGCACACCTAAGAGATAAAAATTTCTTTCTAAAAGGAAGGATAAAACGCGGCGCTCTCAACGTTATTGGCAACGTCACTAATTCACTGCTTGGCGTTCTAGACTCCAATTACGCCGACGAAATGTCAAAAACCATTAATGCAGTAAAGGAGAAGGAAAACCATCTCAAGCAACTATTAAATCAAACATCAATCGTTGATGCAATTCTTAATGTCTTTAAATAAAACGAAGAGAATATTAAACAAAAATTTAATAACGTCGATGACAAACTAACAGAAATGGTGTCAAGACTACATGCAACCGAAGAATATCAGCATCAAGCAACATTGTTTCAAACTTTTATATCAAACTTTGTTAAACTTTCCATAACATTAACAAGGTTACATCGAGTTCCGTCAGAAATCGTAGCAGCATTAACGGACTCACACCATGGAAAAATCAGCCTAATGATGCTATCACCGTCACAACTTCAAGCTGAGCTAGCGCAATTAAGGAACCATCTGCCAACTTCACTAGATCTGCTGTGAGCAAGGATAATATTCTACAACTCTACAAGCGCATGAATTCAACTATCTATTCAACTATCTGATCCTGAAAAATTCGAACTTCTCAAAACACATCCAATTCCTGCTCCAGTCAATTGCATGCTGCTTGCCATAAAACCTTGTGGTGACGGCCGAAAGGCAGTGGACCTCATGCATAATGATTGAAGAAGTTTAGCGCATCAAAATCCATATAGTCCACATAGCCTTTAAATAATAAAGGCGCGACAAAAAGTTATTTTTTGCAGAGTAGTGTTATCAATGTGAGTAATATGGTTTACCCCGATGAAGTTCAAGTTGAAACAGTTCACATCACATCCTTTACCGATCAAATAAAGAATATTGCGTTGGTACAGAAAAACTTACACCAACAGGTGTCTGTGGATCTCCCATCACAAATCAAACGAATGCAATATCACCACGGAACTGTTGCCTATGTGGCTATCGTTATTGCTCTAACGTGGCTCTAACTTATTAGGACGATTATCCATATCCTTAATTTTTTTAAAACAATAAAATCGCTATAAATTGTCATCGCCCTGATGAATATGTTGTTTTTAGGGATTTTTTTAATATGGACTGGAATGGAATGCAGATGTACTTAGATAGTAAGGATTTTTCCTCCTTCTATAATATGACTAGCACTTCTGTCCTGCAAGATCTTAATTGTTTTCTTCCTATTAAGAGAATTACATTAAGCAGAAGAGGTGATAAGTGGATGCAGTCTGAAAATATTGTATTGGCCAGATATTTGCGTGATTTTGTCGTTTCTGCTTGCCAATCAAATAGGCCTCAAGAAAATTGGGCTGCCTATTGTAGGTTCCGCAATAAATCGAAAACACGCAAAGAGAGAAGAAAATACTTTTCTAGACTCCTTAGCAGACTTGATTGCAGGGGTTTTTTGGCGTGTCATAAGGAACTCAGGTGTTATAGGTAGTAATAATGGTACTCATGATTTGGACCCTGACGTGGTAAATGACATTTTTGTTGGACCTAATGTCACACCTAATGATATCTTTGTATTTCCGGACATTAATACTTCCAGTATTTCACGTTTTTCCTTCTCTTGCATATCTGAACAAGAACTCTATGCAGCCTTTCATAAAATTAAATATAATTCAATTGGTTTAGATGGCATACCCATTAAGTTTTTGAAGCTAATCTTTCCCTTGGTATAGAATATTATCTTAGCATTAGTAAATTCTATTTTAACGACATCTACCTTTCCTTCAGCATGGAAACTGGCGCGAGCTACTGCCATACTAAAGTCCAAAAATATATCTTCGACGGTTAACCTAAGACTAATTTCGATACCTTCTGTTTTATCTAAAGTGTTGGAGCATGTTATTAAAGATTAGTTGATAGAGACGATATTGTAAAAAGTCTCTAAAATTCAATATGCTTTCTTAGAGGCACGAGTGTTCTAATTTCTCTTGATCTGTCAAAAGCCTTTAATACTATTGACCTTTCGAAAATGATACGCAAGCTACTCTATCTTTATAATTTTTCCAGCATGGCTTGTAAACTTTTCTTGTCTTACTTAAGCAACAGATCACAGTTTTCGATACTAATGGGATGCAGTCTTCCACAAAACCTCTTCACTCTGGTGTATCCCAGGGATCTGTTATAGGGCCTTTATATTTTATTCTTTATGTTAACGACTTAAGAGATGTTGCTACCTCACCTAGCTGTTCCCCCTTCTTGTTTGCTGATGATATCTTTCTTATATTTAGTGCTGAGATGAATTCTCCTGATATTTTTGAAGCTGAGATTAATTCCTGTCTTAGTAGTGTGACACATTGGACTATACACAATAAATTATCTATTAACTCTTCTAAAACTAAAGCTCTAATCTTTGGACCCACTTCTCAATTCTTTGTTAATCCTAATATCAATATGATATGATTCAATTTGTTGGTCCCCATAAATGCTTGGGTAATATCCTTGATAATAAACTGTCCTTTGGACCTCACTTGGATAATGCCCGGGTAGGATTTGGGGTGCCCTGCGTAAAGTTTACTATTAAAATATCTCTTTATCGTTTTATGTAAGTAAAAAGGTGGCTAATTTTTTTCAAGATATTTCTTTTTTATTATAAAGTTTGAACGTTGACAGTATGTGTGAGACACTACATCATTTAAATGACCACCACGCGAAGTGTTGCAAGCATTGATCCTTTTGAGGTAATTTTCGACCACTTTTTGATATATATTGGGCGGTACCTCAGCCAAAACTTGACGAATGTTGGCTTTTAAGTGTTCAAGAGTTAAAGGTTTATCTGCCAGCACGGTGTAATGTTGTCAAATTGTATGATATTGGTGGCCAGTTGATATCGCCACGACCAGGTATTATGCGGCCAGGAAATGTCTCTTGCAATAAAGCCATATTCGCTCGAGTTGTGAGGCATGTGGCACCGTCTTGTTGAAATCACATATTCTCCAAGTCGTATTATTCAATAGCAGGCAAGTCGGTTATCATATGACCATAACTTTCCGAATTGACGGTGACAGTCGTGCCATCGTCGTTTTCGAAGAAGGAAGGTCCAAAGAGTGCACCAAACAGTGACTTTTTCTGGATGTAATGGCCTCTCTTCAATTACTTGAAGATTCTCAGAACACCAAATACGAATATTTTGTTTATTAAGATACCCACCGAGTGAGAAATGTGCTTCATCGCTGAAGAAAATTTTGTTCAAAATTCGCGGTCCACCGCCTGTTGTTCAAGCACCCATTCCACGTATCTAGGACGTTATGAATGGTCAGCTGGCTTCAGTTGTTGTTTGAGCTGGACTTTATATAGATGTAGGTGTAGACCTAAATGCAAAATACGCCATTATGTGCCGTAAGACAGTACTAATTCCTGAGAACGACGAGGAATCGACACATTCGGGTTTTCGGTAACACTTTCACTTACAACAGCGATAGTTTCAGCGGAACGAACACGATATTTGGCTGTTGAAGAATCACTATTCTTGTAGTATGTTTTGATAATTTGTATGCGTTGTGTGATAGTTAAGCGATGCATTTTCATCAATGTCAGACTTTCAACCGAAAAGAAAAATTTTTTTAACAACTCCATTTGACAGATGTCGAATTCCAGTCCTATACTTCTAAAACCACGAAATGGATAACCCGGTATAAAAGAACCTCAGAACTCAAACTAATCTATTATTTATATGAAAAAAGGTTACGAAATTAGACAAAAGAATATATATATATATATATATATATATATATATATAGATATATATTGTTACAAAGATTAGAAATAGATTTAAATAAAACGACAATGTGGCTATATGTACTTGGCAGTACTGTCAATTAATCTATAGTTGTCAAAATGTTACAACCCTGGTCAACACTACATAGATAATATTCAAATTAACGGAAATGGAATACTCCAGAATATACAAGATCATTCGAGGCTGTGCCAATAAGAGTAAACCACAACAACAACAAACCTAGCAACATAAATGCTAAGAGATGTTATCCTTAATGATCTTGTATGCAAGTATTCGCTGCTAATAAAGCTAAACAGATTCACAAGTATACACAGCCATATAAACGTAGAAGAAACAAAACCACACACTCATCCATACAACCACTCATAGTTACCATAGGCAAAACACACAGAACACTCATACATTCAACCACACATAGTTACCATAAGCAAACCAAACAAGTCAGCATTTTCATGTATACAAACACACACGTGTCAAGTAAAATACAACCGCCAAGCCCAGAACCTTCGCGAGGTTACCAGACGACGTCATTTTTGCTATATAAAGGCGCTGCAAGAGCTCAGCGAGAGTCAGAGTGATTTCAAATATAGACGTGTTAACATCGCTAAGTGTTGAGTAGAACAAATACTCGTGTAAATAAGCTGATAAATAAAGTGTTGCCGCATTATATTTCTAAAATTAATTTATCCGTGTTTTAATTTGATGCAATAAAACGAATCCTTGAAGGGTAAGTAATAAAACCGTTTTTACGAAAAGGTCTAAAAACGTAACAATTGGTGTCAGAAGTGGGATTGCAAAAATAATTAAAAGGACATTGCAATTTAAGGAAAAAAAGGACATTATAAAATTAAAATAAATAATCATAAAATTTGATGAGCTAAAAGTTGAACAGCTGAAAAAGGAGCTCAGTAAGCTGGAATTGACAACTGCAGGTAACAAGGCTGAACTTCAGAAGAGGCTGATAGATGAGTTTAAGAATCGCGGCATCGACATCGGGACATACGAGTTTCAGGACAAAGACGATGTGCAGGTATGTCCTCCTGCCACTATCAGCAGCATGGACATAAATGTCCATGTTCGCTGCTAGGATGATCGAAATGAAACAGAACTCCCAGCAGATAAAAGCAATCAGTGATGCACAAAATTCATCAAGAATCAGCAGTGACAAGCTGGTAGTCGAAATAACTGAAATAAAACAGAACTCTCAGCAGATGCAGGAAAAGCTTGTAGCCGAAAATCAGCAGATGCAGGAAAAGCTTGTAGCCGAAATAACTGAAATAAAACAGAACTCTCAGCAGATACAGGAGTCAAATAAGGCCACGAACGATATCCTGGTAGAGGTTTCTGAAGAAATCAACAGGAGGATGGATTCTATTGAGAATAAATTCTCAGAGCTGGCGGATAGAGTCCAACATCTAGAATGCGGTGGCCTGGAACAGCATGCTAAGGAGTTCGAAGAGAAATTGCATGCTCTAGAGGACAAAGTGCATAACCTGGAGTGTAGTGGCGGGCCAGTACGAGCAGTTGCGGAGGTTTCTGCGCGGACAAAAGCGCCATGCTTCGACGGCAGCGTACCATTAGGCATCTTCAAATTCCAGTTTGAGACGGTAGCTAGCAGAAATGGATGGGATGCTAAAGAAAAGGCCATAGAGTTGATCTTGTCCTTAAAGGGTACAGCCGCAGAGGTACTTGAGACTGTGCCAGTAAGCTGCAGAAACAACTATAATGAAATAATGGCAGCATTGCAGCGCAGGTATGGTGGTGAGCACAAGCGCGATTTGTACAGAATGGAATTGCGATGTAGAGTTCAGAAGCCTAGCGAATCTCTACAAGATTTCGCAATGGAAATCGAGCGTTTGGTGCAGCTCAAATATCCAGGCGAGAGTCACCCGTTCCTGTACCACTTTAAAAATGAGGCTTTCGTTAACGGCATTCGCGGCTCTTATGTTAAGCTGGTGGTGTGCGCTACGCAGAAATCCACTTTCGCTGAAACTGTGTCCTTTGCGCTGGCTCAAGAGACTGCCAGGATGGTTTTCAAGCCACAGATATGTAAAGTGTGGAATATGGAGGTTTTGTCTGAGGAGGATAATAACCTAGTGGCTAGAGTTAAGGAGGCAATGCGACAACTGCTGGCAGAGAAGGCTATCAAAGAAAAGCCTAAGTGCTTTAACTGCGGAAAGATCGGTCATTTTCAGCGCAGCTGCAAAGCACAAAGAAAGAGAGGTAGATCTGTTTCGCCACCAAGAAACAGCAAAAGGGTGAACCAAACAACATCACAAGAGTCCCCGTTAAACTAAAACGAGCTAGCACTAAGGGACAAGAGCTTGCTCTCACAAACGGGGGCCCCACAATCTCCATATCAGTGATGCAGCAGTAAAATAGCAACCTCACTGCGTCCGGACACATCAACGGGGAAAAGCACGTACTTACCATAGACACAGGGGCATCGCAGTCAATAATAAGGCCCGATATAGTAAAGGGGAAATGCGAGCGGTTAAGCAATATACGGCTACGTACAGCTACTGGAGAGCCTGCAACTGTCTATGGTAAGATTGAAGTGAAGGTGACTATAGCCAACATCAACGTGGGACATGTGTTTATTGTCGATGAGGTTATTATTGGAGCCGATTTTATGATTAATCATGGCATTAATCTACATATGGAACAACAGCTGATGATTTGGCGTAATGTGGAAATACCCCTTGATGTTGGATATGACAACAAACCGCAAGTAGCAAGAGTATTTGCTATTGAGAGTCAGACGTTACCGTCGCAGTCTGAAACAGTCATATGGGCACAGATGAAGGGAGATTGTGAGGACAATCGTTTGTGGGTTGTAGAACCGGCAGATCTAAAGAGAAAGCTTATAACAGCGAAAGCTCTAGTGAAAACTAGTGAAGGAGGAATAGTCCCTATAAGAGTGCTTAACTTGTCAGACCATGAAAAAGTCATCAAAGAAAATTCCGATGTTGGCCAGTGTACTCCAGCAGAGGCAATAATAAACTGCGAGAAGAAGATAGAGCCTACTAATTTGTCCGCAAAAGAACGTGAACAATTTGAGGAATACGTAGAGAAATGGGTAGCAGGTCTATCAGCGACAGATAAAAATAAAGCCAAGCAGTTACTAAAAAGGCATGCCACTATCTTCGCCATGGGAAGCCAAAGCCAGGGTAGAAGTGCATTGGTTAAACATGAAATTAACACAGGCGAAGCTAGGCCGATTAAACAGCCACCCAGAAGCGTACCCCTAGCAAAGCGCGTGTAAGTAAAATGGAACGTGATGGCGTAATTGAGCCATCTTCTGGTCCTTGCAGTTCGCCTGTATTCTTAGTTAAAAAGAAAGATGGCAGTACTAGATTCTGCGTAGACTACAGGAAGCTCAATGACATAACCAAGAAGGACAGTTATCCGCTCCCCAGGATCGATGACACTTTGGACACGCTAGCTGGTACCAAATGGTTCTCTATGCTGGACTTGCGAAGCGGATATTGGCAAGTGGAGATCGCAGAGAAAGACAAGAACAAAACTGCCTTCAGTGTCGGCAACGGATTATGGCAGTTCAAAGTTATGCCATTTGGTCTCTGCAATGCTCCGGCCACATTTGAACGCCTAATGGAGAAGGTACTGATAGGACTTCACTGGAAGACATGCTTGGTGTATCTCGATGACATAATAAAGATGGGAAAAACTTTTGATGAACACCTCAAAAACATGGCAGAAATTCTTGAACGGATATCATCGGCTCGATTGAAACTCAGCTTGAAGAAATGTGCATTGTTCCAGAAAGAAGTAAAGTATTTGGGGCATCGTGTTACAGCAGACGGAATCTCAACAGATGAAGGTAAAATAAAAGCAGTAAGGGACTGGCATCAACCTAAAAATCTTCATGAATTGCGCAGCTTTTGGGCCTTTGCACATACTACAGACGTTTTGTGCCGAATTTTGCCAGTGTAGCTGCAAGCTTGCATGTGCTGACAAAGAAGTCAAGACCATACCATTGGGGCGAGCCACAGGAAAAATCCTTCCAGAAACTCAAAGAATTATTATGTACGTCACCAGTGCTAGCGTATCCCATAGCTGGAGAAAAATGTATGCTGGATACTGATGCGAACGGCTATGGCATAGGGGGTGTGCTATCCTAAGTAGTAAATGGCACTGAAAAGGTCATAGGGTACTATAGCCGTGTACTCTCAAAACCTGAGAGGAATTACTGTGTGACAAGACGTGAGCTTCTGGCGGTATTGGAATGCATTAAACATTACCATAAGTACCTGTATGGTCAACACTATACATTAAGGACCGATCATGCTGCACTGAGATGGCTATTGCAGTTTAAAAATCCTGAAGGGAACTGGCAAGGTGGAGTGAGCGCCTGCAGAGCTACGACTTCAGCATTGAGCATAGAAGGGGCACAAAGCATAACAATGCGGATGCTCTTTCGAGAAGACCGTGCTGTTTAGGGTGTAAACATTGTGTTAGAACCGAGCAAAAGGAAGGTGTTGTGGATGTTCGGCTAATGCACATCGGCCCGGATGAAGACTGGTCAGCGGCACAGAGGGACGACGATATACTAAGGAAAACTATAGCGGCCAAAGAAGAGGACAGACGACCATCCCGGAATGAAATTTCGGCTGAAAACCCACTCGCCAAACCTTATTGGGCTCAGTGGAAAAGCCTTAAGGTAATAAAAGGGTGTTTATACCGCGTATGGGAAAGTGTAGATGGCAAAACAACTTAAAATTTAATAGTTGTGCCATACTCCAAGATAAGTGAAGTTTTACAGGAGTTTCATAATGGACCCAGTGGCGGTTATCTTGGAGTAACAAAAACACTTGAGAAACTTAAGCAGCGTTTTTATTGGGTTGGATGTCAACAAGCCGTAGCTGACTGGATAGCAAACTGCCCACAGTGCATAGCAGCCAAAGGCCCAGTAAGAAGAAGCCGGGGACAGCTGCAACAATACAACTCAGAAGCACCATTCGAGCGGATCGCAATGGATGTAGCAGGTCCCTTTCCCGTCACCGAAGCCGGAAATCGTTATGTACTTGTGGTAATGGACTATCTCAGTAAATGGCCAGAGGTATATGCTATACCTCACCAGGAAGCAAAGACAATTGTAAATGCATTCGTCAACAACTGGGTATGTCGCTATGGTGTCCCAATAGAATTACATTCCGACCAAGGAAGGAATTTCGAGTCTGCCAGAAAACCAGAACGACGCCGCTGCATCCACAGTCTGATGGCATGGTGGAAAGGTTCAATCGCACCTTAGAAGAGTACCTACGAAAAGTACTAAGCACCCATCAGAGGGATTGGGACGAGCACATCCCCAAATTTTTGATGGCATATAGGGCAGCTGTACACGACTCAACATCGAGAACGCCAGCCACAATTATCTTCGGGACAGAATTAAAACTACCTGGTGATTTGGAATTTGGTGTTAAGCCAACTGTAGAAGAAGGAGCTATTACGTCCCAGGAGAGGGAGGACTTAAACGAACTGCATGAGTTCGTCCGCAATAGAATCAAGATGGTCAGTGACAAGATGAAGGCTAGGTATGACCGCGCAGCAAACTCGGAGGGATTTATGGAAGGACAATTGGTTTTACTGTATAACCCACAACGGAAGAAAGGATTATCCCCAATATTACAGACTCACTGGGATGGCCCGTATAAAGTGATTAATAGAGTGAATGACGTTGTATACCGGATATAGAAGCACAATAGCCCAAGGTCGAAAATGAAGATACTACATCTCGAACGATTGGCGCACTATGAAAGAGGTGATTGTATGCCTATTCGGGTCGAACAGGCTTAAGTGGGCGGCAGTGATACAAAGATTAGAAATAGATTTAAATAAAACGACAATGTGGCTATATGTACTTGGCAGCATTGCCAATTAATCTATAGTTGTCAAAATGTTACAACCCTGGTCAACACTATATAGATAATATTCAAATTAACGGAAATGGAATACTCCAGAATATACAAGATCATTCAAGGCTGTGCCAATAAGAGTAAACCACAACAACAACAAACCTAGCAACATAAATGCTAAGAGATGTTATCCTTAATGATCTTGTATGCAAGTATTCGCTGCTAATGAAGCTAAACAGATTCACAAGTATACACAGCCATATACACGTAGAAGAAACAAAACCACACACTCATCCATACAACCACTCATAGTTACCATAGGCAAAACACACAGAACACTCATACATTCAACCACACATAGTTACCATAAGCAAACCAAACAAGTCAGCATTGTCATGTATACAAACACATACATGTCAAGTAAAATACAACCACCATACCCAGAACTTTCGCGAGGTTACCAGACGACGTCATTTTTGCTATATAAAGGCGCTGCCATATCTCAGCAATGATCAGTGTCATTTTAAATATAGACGGGTTAACAACGCTAAGTGTTGAGTAGTACAAATACTCATGTAAATAAAGTAATAAATAAAGTGTTGCCGCATTATATTTCTAAAATTAATTTGTCCGTGTTTTAATGTGATGCAATAAATCCTTGAAGGATAAGTAATAAAACCGTTTTTACGAAAAGGTCTAAAAACATAACAATATATATATATATATACATATATATATATATATATATATATATATATATATATATTAGGGCGAGTCAAATTGAAGTGTACGATTTTTATTCATGATGCGTATTGCAAAAACGTAATTGATAGGTGATTTTAAGAAATTTTGTTCCAGAAAATGTAGCTCTAAGTTGTATTTGGAGCGCAACAAAATTTCAAAATTAAAATTTGTCCATATATACATGGATGGAATTATAGTAGATTTCTCAATCTGGGCTGGTTTGAAAGGTATCGCCTTTCAGAATCTGTATTAAAACCAATATTTTTATTTTTAGTGGAGATATTAGGAATTTTTTGTCGAAAAATAGTTTAAAATATACTTTTAACTAATAAATTCTAAATTTTCTTCGAGATTTTTTATTTAATTTAATTTATATTTTTTTAGATTAATAAAGTTCAGATAATTTCCAACAACTTTTATTACGATCAATTTTTTCAAGAAGCATCAACATCGTCTGCCATCAACATCAACAAGTTTTGACTATAGATTGACTAACATGCCTCATCAAGATATTGTTATTTTTGGTTTATCAAGTGATTTAAATGATCATAGTTTGCCTACTAAATGTGACATTTTAAAATATTATTTTTTAAGTGATCGTGCTAAATTTGAAAACAAAATGTTCTCGTATAAAACTTTTACTCCTCACGTAACAGATAAATTGATCTAAATTTGGTGTAAATTAAATATTGAAATCAGTAATAGAAAGATTGTTTTAAAAAAATTAACTGGTTTGCTTCATAAATACCAGAAACATGTACAACATAGAAATAAAAGAGATGAATTTAAAGCATTTGTTGATTCAATAAACGAATTATTTTATATTGGCAAATGTAATTGCAAAATAAAAAATGCAGAATGCTCGTGTGGATTGATTCCAGAACATCTAACAAAATTTATGATGGACCAGCATAATGATAGAAAATTCACAATACCTGAATAAACGGAACACGTTGAAAAAGTAGCTACCACAATACCAACACTTACAACGGGTACGAACCACCTGAATTACACATGGATGAAGATGAAAATGAAGCAACAACAGAAGTTCCAGAAGCAACTGTTGAAATGAGACGATACTCAAAGATACGATGCCTAAAATGTTGCTATCATTCTTCCATAACTGCATTCTCTTTGGATGGTAGAAAAGATGGCTTATTAACTACAGAAAAAATTAATGACAAATTTCATACCACTATGGTGAAAGAACCGTATTTAGTTATGCTGAAAGTTACTTGGATATGTAAATTTGGGTAGTAAAGAAGATGCAAGAACCAAACACAGAAAACTGAATGAATTTTTCAACAATAAAACATTAACAGTTGATCAATTAATTGGCATATGCAGTGATGGTGAGCCAGCAAATACTGGAACAGAAAATGGTGTTTTACGATTATTTGAAAAACTGTTAAATATACCAATTCACTGGTTTATATGTCTGCTTCATTTCAATGAACGTCCATTTCGTCATTTATATGAAGCATTGGACAAAACAGTCACCAGTGGACCACGACCATCAAGTGGAAAGTTTTTCAAAGCTATTCAAGAATTTGAGAAATTGCAGGTATGTAACACTTTATTTTATTTAATATCATTGTTGGGGGGGAGGAGGCTTCGTTTGTGGCTGCCACTGTTATTTTATTGCCACAACACTTTGCACAGATCACATTGAATCATTCAACAAGTCGAGACTTTGGTGGATGTTTTCTTCAGTTGCTTTGATGGTTGTTCTCTTTTTGCAAATAGAGCAAGCAACTGAAGAAGAACTATAAGCACAACCCACGTAGGCAGCGACCGTTCGCTGTGCATTACGCTGGTGCACATTTTGGCGTAAATATCCCGCCCCCTTGCTATAATGCAGTTGCAATAGCAATGAGACTGATGTTACAAAGAAAAGTGATCAAATGCAAATACGTTGGTGGTAAGCTACAGTGCGTATAATTATAAAATTTTAAGGACAAGACCATTAGGCCATATAAATGCATGTAAAGTTTTACTAAATTCACTAACAAATTCTAGAATTACAAGATGCGAGGAGAACAAAAGAAATGGGCATAATTTGAACAATTGGTTAAAAAGTTTATAAATGTATGATTTTAGTAATAATTTCAAACTTCAAAGTACGTAGGTATAAATTCAGTAATGTTTAATAATTATTTTAATTTTCAATAAAGGCATAAACTTAAAGTTACTATTTTAGCGGTGATGTGAGGTGATTCATGGAACTAGAAACCAAATTTGCCGATAACTACCCAACCCAGACTCGTATCCTGTGCCATAGGTGAAGCAAAGGTCGCAGGATGGATTTCATTCCTGATGATTCTTGGATATATATCAGCTCCAAGGATGATGTATAGGCTGTTGCTCCTATAAAAATCTGCTACTCTCGCGTCAAGCCGTTTTTTTTCGGTAAGGTTGGTAGATCCTTGATCACTCCAGTATAGATGGAGAAGTTTGGCCCGTCTTCAAAGCGGGACCGGAAAGTCACGTTGCACCATTTTTCGCCGCCACGGGTCTCTACAGGAAGTTTGTATTTTTCAATAAGAAATGCTGCAATAGAGCTGGACTCTACACACGGGTTAAGAAGGCCACGCACCCGGCTCCAGTTATCTGCTCGTTGGATTTGAATAACGACGGTTGGTATGACCGTCGTAATGCCACTGTCCGTGATGTGCAGTGCCGCAATGTTTACACCGTTCGATAGTACGACAGGTCGAAAGCTGATGGGAATGAGCAAGACAGTTTTCACAATACTTAACCCGCTTGACGGTCTGTAATCGATTAGAAACATTCATCTTTTTGAATTTGAGGCATTTCCTCAGTGGGGGATTTTTACGGCAGATCCGAATATCATATTTAGTTGGTTCGCCATTTGTTGGGGGGCAAGTTGTCTTGTTTTAAGCCAACCAAAACGCCGACAGCATAGTCTCGCTGGAGCAACTTCCATTTCGTTCGTTTATGAAGTTCTCTTAAGTATTCTTCTTTCCATCTCCGGGTCAAGTGATGATGGAGTATTTTCAGTTTTTGCCATCGGTTAGCATAGGTCAGTGAATTACTAGCCAAGTCAGGCTCTGGGGGGGATAATAGAGGAGTTCCGATAAGGAAATGTCCCGGGGTTAAGGCGCTTAAGTTCGTTAGATCATCACTCATTGGACAAAATGGCCTTGAGTTTAAGCAGGCTTCGATGCGCGCAAGCATAGTGGTTAGCTTTTCAAATGTAAAGCTTTGGGCGTGGAAGAGTTTTTTTAAAGTGAGCTTTAAAGATTTTAACGCCCAGAGACCGCCCATGTGGGGTGCCCCTGGTGGTATAAAATGACAATCCAGATGGGCGAATGTGGTTTGTGCCAGAATATCTTTCCGTATGCGATCTAGGGACAGTGTTTTGTCATCATGAAGAATGTTAGATGCGCTTAAAAAGCAGTGCCATTATCAGAATATATGGCTCGGGGTATCCCACGCCTGGAGAAAAATCATGCGAATGCGGCTTAAAACGCCTGGGTTGAGATTTCTCTGGTGGCCTCTAAGTGGTAGCAAAACATATAAATATCAGAGCGTAGCCTTTATGACTCCGCAACCTCGGCCCACGTAAGATTTAATGTCGAAAGGTCCTGCGAAATCCACTCCTGTGTCATAAAAAGGGGACAGACAAGTACGTTTAGGAGGTAATGCTGCCAGAATTTGTTGACTGATTTGGCGTTTCTGTTTCACACACACTAAACATTGAGATAATATTTTCTTTATCAAGGACCTGAGCCGGGAAACGTAATAATGGTGTCTCACAAGGCGGTGTAAGAGTGCGTTTTGTCCATGCAGCGAGTATTTACGCAGATACGTGAGGTAGAGTTTAGTGAAGCGAGCGTGGTAGGGTAGCAAAACGGGATACCGTTCATCATGGCTAAGTGTGGGGGAGTTCACTAACCTGCCGTTAATTCTCATGACTCCCTCGGGATCGATAAATGGATTAAATGTCAGGAGATGGCTTTTAGGGGATAATATCTGGCAAATAGATAATTTGTGGTATTCATCATTAAAGTAGAATTTCTGACAGGCGATTATTAGACGGTTTTTTGCAAATCGAAGCTCTGCGGATGAAATTTCAGTATTAGCTACGACTTTGTCCTTGAGTTTAATATTTACCTTATAGTTAAAACGAAATATGAGACAGATATATTTGAATGCCTTAGGCAGATCAGAAAAGTCCTTCAGAATATCCGAATTCTTAACTCTAATGGAGTGGACGATTGTTGGTTTCGCCTCTTCCTCCGTTGAGAAAGGTGAGAACTTCGATGGCCATTCCAAGTGTGGCTTCTTAAGCCATTCTGGCCCATGCCACCATAAGTCGTTGGAGGACAGTTGATGTACGGTAAGACCGCGGGTTGCTAAATCCGTGGATTGCTTTTGGACTCTACGTGACCCCATGATTCACTTCCCACCTTTTTAAGTATAAGAGATACTCTATTTCCGACAAAAGTTTTCCACTTTTTCAGAGGGTTTTGAAGCCATGCAAGAACAATGGTGGAGTCAGTCCATAGAAAAAGTTTAGATTCCTGAAGATTAAGCCGGGGTTGTATTGAGTCGATCGTGTTTGCCATCAGTTCGGCACCACACAGTTCTTTGCGAGGAAGAGATAGAAACTTGACTGGGGCCACTCTGGTTTTGGACATCAACAGGTGAGTGGAAATATTGCGATCATATTCAGACCGCAGATAAATCGCAGCTGCGTATGCCTTTTCTGAGGCGTCACAGAACCCATGCAGTTCTATTGAATATTCTGGAACTAAATTTACATATCGGGGAATTTTTATTTGTTCAATATATGCATAGTCGTCTAAAATTGCGTGCCATTGTTGAAGGGTGGAGGGTTGGAGGTTTTCGTCCCAATCTGTGCCGTCCTTCCAGATTTGTTGCATTATTATTTTTGCAACAATGATTTTAGGGGACAGCCATTCGGCGGGATCAAACAATTTGGCAAATTTCCAAGAGGACTGCTCGCTTCGTGATTCTGGTGCGATCGGGATGTCTTTTTAGCTTGAAATAGAAGTGGTCATTTCCCGCATTCCATCTCAAGCCCAACGTCTTAGTGATGCTCGAGTCTGAAAGTTAAAGAAATTCCTCACCTAATAGGTGATCGGAAGGGAGATCTTTCAGCAATTAATCGTTGTTTGCCATCCATTTGCGGAGTGATAAACCTGCAGACTGAAGAACCTCTATGAGTTCATTTCGTGATTCGATGGCTGAGGCCAGACTGTGGGTTCCTGCTAATACGTCGTCGACGTACATGAAGTTTTTAAGGATTTCGGACGCTAGAGGGTGGTCTACTTCACAGTCGGTGGCTAATTGCAATAGAGTGGGAATAGCCAGATATGGGGCACAGCTCACACCAAACGTGACTGTGTTTAGCTCGTAATCACAGGGTTTCTGGTGGGGAGAATTGCGAAAGATTATACGTTGATAGCACTTATGGGCTGGATTCACCAGAATTTGGCGGTACATCTTCTCGATATCCGCATTAAAAACGTATTTAAACAATCTCCATCGCAAAATCAAAATGGTCAAATCCGCTTGTAAGATAGGACCGGGGTGGAGGAGGTCATTAAGACTTATACCATTCGATGAGGCGTTCAAGGCATTAAACACAACACGGAGTTTCGTGGTTGTGCTATCGGGTTTAAAAACGGCGTGTTGGGGTAGGTAGTCACTGTCAGTACTATCATGAGCGGGGTTTATTGCGGTCATTTGACCCAGAGACGAATACTCGAAAATCACACGATCATATTCGGATTTTAATTGAGGTCTTTTACCTAGTTTTGCTTCATTTCGGAAGAATTGGGAGAGAGCAATATTGCGAGATTTTCCCCGATTGAGGATATCAGGGAACTCTTGTTTAAAGGGGAGTGATACTATGAATCTATCTTCCTTGTTTCGACAAGCTGTCCTTTGATATAATTTTTCACAATATTCATCCGCAGGCGATGTCGTGCGCCTTTGGGGAATATCTTCGAGTTCCCAAAACCGCTGTATTTGGTTAGATAGGGTAATTTCATTGAAGAAGGAAGAAACAGATCTTGTAACGGGGTTGCTCGTGACCTTGCCGGTGACTATCCACCCAAAGAAGGTGTTTTGGGCAAGTAGCGGTCGATCACTATCCCAATGTAGGCCATCTTAAAAGTCAATTTTAGGCTATTTTTCTCAGAATCACCTATAGGTTACGTTTTCTCTATATATATATATATATATATATATATATATATATATATGTATATATATATATATATATATATATATATATATATATATGTATATATGTTTATATATATATATATATATATATATATATTTATATATACATATATATATATATATATATATATATATATATATATATAGCAAAAACGTAACCTATAGGTGATTCTGAGAAAAATAGCCTAAAATTAACTTTTAACTAATAAATTCTGAATTTTCTTGGATTTTTTTCGAAATTTTTTTTTATGCAGATTAATAAAGTGAAGATAATATCCAACAACTTACTACTAAAATTTACTTTCTAAAAATTTTTTTCGAACTCCATTTTCTAGGAAACCCGATCTGAAAAAATCAACGTTTTCAAGGTTTCAAAAAAAAACAGTATTTTTACATTTTTTAATTCAATTTATTTTTAAATATTTTTCTCGACCTACAATTTAATGTTTTAACGTGGTAATATTATTTTTTAAAGTTCTTTTTACTTTCCATTCGAGGAGTTTTCTTACGACTTTGTAATGTCACTGCCATAATTCACGATTCTTTTCTATAACTTGTTTTGAAACATGTACATGTCTTTCTGTTCCTTGTATATGCATTGGAATTTGTGGATCAGCCAGTGGTGGTTCATTGAAATCTAATCTGTCGAGTAAATGCTGGTTCTAATAATATATCGTCGTTATTCATATCAACCATATTGACATAATTTAAGATATATATTTTGTAAACTCTGAGTTTAGTTGGATCGTACAATTTTTTTCGATAGTGTAAAATCTTTTTGATAGCTCTATCCCGTATTGATTTTCGACCATCAAATAACATTGTTAATAAGATATTTTCTGCATGTGCGTAATATGAGTTGTTTTTACAATATTACGAAAGTTTGGTTGTAAGTATCGTGTCCAACGTATAAATTTTAATAAAAGTGCACTGCCGTAGACAACCGAGTTATAAAACTTCACATTGAAGTACCTTGGCACATAAACTGCCAAAGTTTTTAAATTGATCGATGGTGTATTAGTTGTTACATATAACCGTAGTAATCTACTTGCTTTGGTTAAACGACGAGAATGTGCAATTTGTCCTTGTTTAATGTTAGCTAAATCAACTGGAACAATACCATTCGAAATTGCTTTAGCTATTTGATATAAATATTTAACATCTGTTGATAGTTCGAGCTCATGTTCATGATCCATCAATGCAGGCATATTCTCCAGTGGTATTGGATCAAAATCAGCTACTACCTGAAAAATTAAATGTTTAGATCAATTAAAATGGAATTATTTTATTTTAACTTTATTCCAATCGAAAAAGTAAAATAATAACAATAAATAATAATAATAAATGATGATTGCTTACGCCAAAATGTGCACCAGCCTAATGCACAGCGAACGGTCGCTGCTGACGTGGGTTGTGCTTATAGTTGTTCTTCAGTTGCTTGCTCTATTTGCAAAAAGAGAACAACCATCAAAGCAACTGAAGAAAACAACCACCAAAATCTCGACTTGTTGAGTTGATGTTAGTGATTCAATGTGATCTGTGCAAAGTGTTGTGACAATAAAATAAAACCAAGCAACTTTCTTAAAGAAAATTAATTTTCTGAGTTTAAAATCATAATTAAATTGAAGTTGGTATTATTAACATAAGCCATTAAAAAGAAAAAAAGATAGAAATAAATAAGCTTACATATAAAAAACATAAACACGAATCATCAGGAATTCATAAGACAGCAAAGTAAGTTTCAGCGAAACAGCACTACATAACTACACCAAAGGGTCTTAACTCGCGCCTGCAGCAACAAACGAAGGCTGGAATTCTCTTCCCCCCAACATTTATGGTCCTTCGAGCCGGATTTTCCCAAGTTCCGGATCCATCCGTCAAAGAAACAAGTAAGTCTCAATACTAAATGTTGTGGAAACCCATTACGTGTATACATATGCCCTTACCACGCACAGAACAACACGTCAATACATGCTTGGTAATGTATGTTCATGATTTGTGCATGACAAAAATTAAATGTATGTGCACATTGTTCATAGTTTCATATGTATACCTACGTAAATATTCCTATGCATAAGGCTTCATACATCCATACATACATACAAAGTTCCTCGCAAACTGACCTACGTCTAGAACATTAGTTTATGCCGTTATCCATTTTCTCATTCCCAACAAAATAAAGAAGAATAAAAAACAAAAACAAAAAAATTCTCCAAATATTGACTTTGTCGTGCCCTTCACTTTGTCATGGAATAATTCTGCTTTATATTCCTTTGTCTAACTTAATGATCATTAACTAGATCAAGCAGACAGACGTTGTAATTTAGCAACCTGTATGTACATGCGTACAAATCCGCGAACATAAAGGAAAAGGGAGAATAAATATGTATGCAAGTTGCTTGACCTACATTCAAGTAAATAAGGTTTATATACAAAAATTCATCCTTTTCGACTGCAGCCTCTACGAGGTACGTCTGAAAAGTACACCCGGAATAAGTAGAAATAAATCCCACTTTTCTCGCATACATGCGCAATTGCTCGCATATATAAAAAATTTTTTACACAGCTACTGTCCTTGCCGTCTCTACGAGGCGCGTTCAGCAGTTATCTTACCCCCATATAAAAGAGAGCACTTGTGCGACAACAAAATAATATACATACGTGCTGAGTTTATTCATGGTACCTACGAAGAACTTTATTTCAATTAAAATAAATACGGGCGATTCCATATACCTTCTGAGACTTCATATAGTCTGTATTTAGTTGAACACTTGAGGAAAATTCTTCTAAGGATCACCTGAATCATTTTCACCCAATATGTCGATCCTGGCGTCATTGACCCGCGCGGCCGACCGTATAATAGATTTTCAAATTTTTATGAAACAACGCGATGAACTTGACGACTCTATCCATACACTGGAAGTGTATAAAAGCGAAATCACCCGTACATGGACGGCATTCCGACAGTGCTACGACAACGCGTTAGACAACTTTGATTCTATAAAAAAGGATACTAGTACGGAAACGCTTAAAGCCAGTTACATGTCAGCCTTCAAGGCCCATGTCGAAAGTTTAGCTACAATTAATGAAGAACTTGACAGTTTGCGCCAAAAATGTATTCAACCCCCGTCTGATGTGAATGCTGATTCTACAACTCACACTTCTGTACCTCCGTGTGACACCGAAATTTTCTATGAAATTTTCCCCTGTCGAGAAAATGTGTCACCTACTCAAAGAGACGCAAAGAGAAGCACATGATATTCTCAGAACCTGTCCTATTACAAATGAAGGTATCGATATTACTTGGCAGAATTTTGTCAATCGCTATGAGAACGAAAGAGTATTAGTCAATGCTCAACTCAAATGCCTTTTTAATCTTTCCCCCATTTCGAAATAAACTGGACCCAGCATCAGGCGCTTGCAACGTACTATCAACGATTGTGTTACGAATTTACCCCGCCTGAAAATCGATACAGATACCTGGGACATAATCTTCGTCTACATGTCTTCCAGATATGACCCTCAATCTATGAGAGCAGTCCCTGTCCCATAATAGAAATTTACCAACGTGGAGTCAGATGGATGCCTTTTTGACATCCAGGTTTCAAACTCTAGAGTCAGTATCCGATATCCGCAACACATTTACAGGTTCAAGTAATCCTTCTAAAGCGACCCTATCCCAGAAACACGACACTAAGAAATTCAATTCTTACCGCACCAGTATTTCAGATGACAACCCTGGTAAGTGCCCTCTGTGTCCGCACCACCATCCTTTGAGACTTTGCCCTTCATTTCTCCACATGTCTATCGATGTACATTTCGCTGAAATGTACAGAAATTGTGCATAAACTGTCTTGGGAGTTCCCATGATCTCAGAAACTATAAAAGCCGATTTGTGTGTAACACCTGTAAGAAGAAACACCATTCGTTACTACACCGCGGGGGGTCCCCTTCTACCCTTAAGGCAGACGCACCCAACTTTCATCCCGCTACCGCTTCCACGCCCAAACCATCTTTGCCCCAAAATCCGGTGTATTACAAACAGGCCGTTACGCAGACAAGTCCGTCCACGTCAAATCAGGCAGCGGATCGTCCGCTGCAGTCATATACAGAACGAGTAGACTCTGCATCTCACTCAGTCCTTTTGGGTACTGCTATGGTTTATATCTACAATGGTGATCTCAAATATATCAGTCGTGCTCTGATTGACTCCGCATCAGAAGCGAAATTTATCTCTAAGAAGGTACAGAAGGCACTCGGTATCGAAACACGTTGTATTCAAGCGGAAATTCATGGAATAAATGAAACCTTGGCGGCCACATCAACACATGTATGTCACATCAAAATCGGATCGCCTATCAACAATTCCGTTAAAATCGACGCTGATGCGTTAGTTGCTAAGAAACTTACGGGTCAGCTTCCTTACTATCATTCGTGTTCCCTTAAGAAAGACATTTTTGCCCATCTTCAACTAGTTGATAGATACCGCTAAGCTTGTTCCGAAGTTGATTTGCTGCTAGGAGCTGACACATACCCACAGGTAATTCAAGATGGCCTACATTGGGATAGTGATCGACCGCTACTTGCCCAAAACACCATCTTTGGGTGGATAGTCACCGGCAAGGTCACGAGCAACCCCGTTACAAGATCTGTTTCTTCCTTCTCCAATGAAATTACCCTATCTAACCAAATACAGTGGTTTTGGGAACTCGAAGATATTCCCCAAAGGCGCACGACATCGCCTGCGGATGAATATTGTGAAAAATTATATCAAAGGACAGCTTGTCGAAACAAGAAAGATAGATTCATAGTATCACTCCCCTTTAAACAAGAGTTCCCTGATATCCTCAATCGGGGAAAATCTCGCAATATTGCTTTCTCCCAATTCTTCCGAAATGAAGCAAAACTAGGTAAAAGACCTCAATTAAAATCCGAATATGATCGTGTGATTTTCGAGTATTCGTCTCTGGGTCAAATGACCGCAATAAACCCCGCTCATGATAGTACTGACAGTGACTACCTACCCCAACACGCCGTTTTTAAACCCGATAGCACAACCACGAAACTCCGTGTTGTGTTTAATGCCTTGAACGCCTCATCGAATGGTATAAGTCTTAATGACCTCCTCCACCCCGGTCTTATCTTACAAGCGGATTTGACCATTTTGATTTTGCGATGGAGATTGTTTAAATACGTTTTTAATGCGGATATCGAGAAGATGTACCGCCAAATTCTGGTGAATCCAGCCCATAAGTGCTATCAACGTATAATCTTTCGCAATTCTCCCCACCAGAAACCCTGTGATTACGAGCTAAACACAGTCACGTTTGGTGTGAGCTGTGCCCCATATCTGGCTATTCCCACTATATTGCAATTAGCCACCGACTGTGAAGTAGACCACCCTCTAGCGTCCGAAATCCTTAAGAACTTCATGTACGTCGACGACGTATTAGCAGGAACCCACAGTCTGGCCTCAGCCATCGAATCACGAAATGAACTCATAGAGGTTCTTCAGTCTGCAGGTTTATCACTCCGCAAATGGATGGCAAACAACGATTAATTGCTGAAAGATCTCCCTTCCGATCACCTATTAGGTGAGGAATTTCTTTAACTTTCAGACTCGAGCATCACTAAGACGTTGGGCTTGAGATGGAATGCGGGAAATGACCACTTCTATTTCAAGCTAAAAAGACATCCCGATCGCACCAGAATCACGAAGCGAGCAGTCCTCTTGGAAATTTGCCAAATTGTTTGATCCAGCCGAATGGCTGTCCCCTAAAATCATTGTTGCAAAAATAATAATGCAACAAATCTGGAAGGACGGCACAGATTGGGACGAAAACCTCCAACCCTCCACCCTTCAACAATGGCACGCAATTTTAGACGACTATGCATATATTGAACAAATAAAAATTCCCCACGTTAAAACATTAAATTGTAGGTCGAGAATAATATTTAAAAATAAATTGAATTAAAAAATGTAAAAATACTGTTTTTTTTTTGAAACCTTGAAAATGTTGATTTTTTCAGATCGGGTTTCCTAGAAAATGGAGTTCGAACACAAAAAAAAATTTTTAGTAATAAAAGTTGTTGGATATTATCTTCACATTATTAATCTGCATAAAAAAAAATTTCGAAAAAAATCCAAGAAAATTCAGAATTTATTAGTTAAAAGTTAATTTTAGGCTATTTTTCTCAGAATCACCTATAGGTTACGTTTTTGCTATATATATATATATATATATATATATGTATATATGTTTATATATATATATATATATATATATATATATATATATTATACCCTTCACAAAAATGTGAAACGGTATATTTAGGTTTGTCATTCCGTGTGTAATTTCTTCGATATCAATAAGCGACCCCATAAAGTATATATATTTCGGATCCTTATGAATAGCGATGACGATTGAGCGATGTCCGTCTGTCCGTCTGTCTGTACGTGAAATCGGTTTTCCCAAGCCACCAGAAGAGCTAGAGACTTAATTCTTGGACTGATCGATTGGAAGTGGGCCAACTTAGAGTGGTATTGAAATTCAGAAAAATCCGAAGGACGGTTCCAGAGCTGGGAAGCTTACACCTATTTCTCGAAGCAAAATTAACACCAAAAACCGATTATTTTTTTGCTTATTTGAAAATTTAACCCATTTCATGTTTTGGGACTCCTCAATTGTCCAGGGATGGGATATTAAAAATTTTTTTTTTGGTACATTCGGTGTTTTGTGGTACATATAATAACTAAAATGTTTACAAATTTTAAGTTTTTCTTATATAAAACCGTTTTATACATCAGGAAGATTTGCATCAATGAAAAAAAATTCCCATCCAGGGTTAGGAAATTCAAATTTTTCTTATACAATAAAATAACCAAAAATCAACTGACGTCATTTTTCCTGCTTAAAATTACATCTTATTTAGGCAAAACAAAATTGGTATCAAAAATTAAAAAAAAAATTAAAATTTCGATTCCAGAGTTCGGTACTGCAATATTTTGTAGTGCATGAAAGTAACGAAAGTGGTAACAAATTTGTAATTTATCTTAAATAAAACCGCTTTATACATCATGAAGACTTCCATTGGTAACAAATAGTTTTAAAAAAATTAAATTTTCTATTCCAGGGATCGGAAATCGCAGTTTTTTTTGACACATTCGGTATTTTGTCGTACATATAATAATTAAAATGTTTAAAAATTTTAAGTTTTTCTTAAATAAAACCATTTTATACATCAGGAAAAAACTAAAAATTCCTATCCAGGGTTAGGAAATTTTAATATTTTTTGTACATTAATATAACTAAAAATTAACTAACGTCGTTTTATCCTGGTTAAAATTATTTTTTGTCCTGGTAAAACAGAATTGGTATCAAAAATTAAAAAAAAACATATTTCGATTCCAGGGCTCGAAAACTGATATATATTGTAGTACATGAAAGTGACAGAAATGGTTACAAATTTGTAGTTTTTCTTAAATAAAACCACTTTATACATCACGAAGATTTGCATTGGTAAAACTTATTTTAAAAAGTTTTAATTTTCGCCTCCAGGGATCGGAAATTGAAATATTTTTTGGGCACATTCGGTATTTTGTGGTACATATAATAAATAAAATATATAAATATGTTAAGTTTTTCTTAAATAAAACCGTTTTTGGTAACATGAAGATTTGTATGGATGAAAAAATATTTTTAAATTTAAAGTTCCCATCCAGGGTTAGGAAATTTGAATTTTTTAATACAATAACATAACCAAAAATCAATTAACGTCGTTTCTTCTTGATTAAAATAATTCTTTATTCTGGCAAAACAAATTTGTTATCAAAAATTTAAAAAAAAATTAAAATTTCGTTTCCAGTGTTGGATACTGCAATGTTTTGTAGTACATGAAAGTGTCAAAAATTGTTACAAATTTTAGTTCTTCTTTTATAAAACCGCTTTATACATCATAAAGACTTGCATTGGTAAAACATTATTTTAAAAAATTTAGTTTTCGTCTCCAGGAGTGGGAAATTTACTTTTTTTTTGCACATTTGGTATTTTGTGGTACATATAGTAAATAAATTGTTTAAAAATTCTAAGTTTTTCTTAAATAAAACCATTTCTGGTATCATGAAGATTTGCATCAATTAAAAATAAATTTAAAATTTATAGTTCCCATCCAGGGTTCCGAAATTTAAAATTTTTTTATACAATACATAACCAAAAATCAATTAATGTCGTTTTTTCCAAGTTAAAGTTATTTTTTATTTCGGCAAAACAAAATTGGTATTAAAAATTTAAAAAAAAATAAAAATTTCGATTCCAGGGTTGGATACTGCAATATTTTGTGTAACATGAACGTTACCAAAATGGTTAAAAATTTGTACTCTTGCATAAATAAAACCGCTTTACACATTATGAGTACTTCTATCGCTAAAAAATTTGAAAAATTAAAATTTCTTTTCCAAGGGTGGGAAATTTGGAATATATTTTTTAAGTATCCAAAAAACGCAACTGAAGTTGTTTTTATTTTTTGCTAATTGAAACTATTTTATAAGTTAGAAAGCAGACGTAAGTTAGTGAAGGGTATATAAGATTCGGCACAGCCGAATATAGCACTTTTACTTGTTTTTTATATACGTGTGCATGAATACTGCGAGTTGACGTGTTGAAATTTATTCGTTGATGGTTAAACAATGTCTATGCATTTCGTTGATGCTTTACAAATTTGTCAGCAGACTTTAAACATAATTTTGAAACTTTACAATATATATATATATATATATATATATATATATATATATATATATGTATATATATACATATATATATATATATATATATATATATATATATTAAATATATTTCGCACCAAATTGATATTATAAGATGTTAATGCGCCAATTTCGTGGATAACCGTGAATTCTTTATTCGTCGCAGTTCGCAGATATTAAACTTCTGTTACGCGGAAAGGAAGGTTTTAGGTATGAAACTTTTAAAATACAGTTTGTCAATATTTAATATAAAAATAACAAGTAAAAGTGCTATATTCGGCTGTGCCGAATCTTATATACCCTTCACTAACGTACGTCTGCTTTCTAACTTATAAAATAGTTTCAGTTAGCAAAAAATAAAAACAACTTCAGTTGCGTTTTTTGGTTACTTAAAAAATATTCCAAATTTCCCACCCTTGGAAAAGAAATTTAATTTTTTAAAATTTTTTTTAGCAATAGAAGTCCTCATAATGTGTAAAGCGGTTGTATTTAAGCAAAAGTAAAAATTTTTAACCATTTTGGTAACGTTCATGTTATACAAAATATTGCAGTATCCAACCCTGGAATCGAAATTTATATATTTTTTAATTTTTAATACCAATTTTGTTTTGCCGAAATAAAAAATAGTTTTAACTTGGAAAAAAACGACATTAATTGATTTTTGGATATGTATTGTATAAAATAATTTTAAATTTCGGAACCCTGGATGGGAACTATAAATTTTTAAATTTATTTTTAATTGATGCAAGTCTTCATGATACCAAAAATGGTTTTATTTAAGAAAAACTTAGAATTTTTAAACATTATAGTTACTATATGTACCACAAAATACCAAATGTGCAAAAAAAAAATAAATTTCCCACTCCTGGAGACGAAAACTAAATTTTTGAAAATAATGTTTTACCAATGCAAGTCTTTATGATGTATAAAGCGGTTTTATAAAAGAAGAACTAAAATTTGTAACAACTTTTGACACTTTCATGTACTACAAAAGATTGCAGTATCCAACACTGGAACCGAAATTTTAATTTTTTTTTAATTTTTGATACCAAATTTGTTTTGCCAGAATAAAGAATTATTTTAACTAAGAAGAAACGACGTTAATTGATTTTTGGTTATGTTATTGTATTAAAAAATTCAAATTTCCTAACCCTGGATGGGAACTTTAAATTTAAAAATATTTTTCCATCCATACAAATCTTCATGTTACCAAAAACGGTTTTATTTAAGAAAAACTGAACATATTTATATATTTTAGTTATTATATGTACCACAAAATACCGAATGTGCCCAAAAAATATTTCAATTTCCGATCAATGGAGGCGAAAATTAAAACTTTTTAAAATAAGTTTTACCAATGCAAATCTTCGTGATATATAAAGTGGTTTTATTTAAGAAAAACTACAAATTTGTAACCATTCCTGTTACTTTCATGTACTACAATATATATCAGTTTTCGAGCCCTGGAATCGAAATATGTTTTTTTTTTAGTTTTTGATACCAATTCTGTTTTACCAGGACAAAAAATAATTTCAACCAGTATAAAACGACGTTAGTTGATTTTTAGTTATTTTAATGTACAAAAAATGTTAAAATTTCCTAACCCTGGATAGGAATTTTTAGTTTTTTAAATTTTTTTCCATCTATGCAAATCTTCCTGATGTATAAAATGGTTTTTTTTTTAAAAAACTTAAAATATTTAAACATTTTAATTATTATATGTACCACAAAATACCGAATGTGTAAAAAAAACTGCAATTTCCGATCCCTGGAATCGAAAATTTTATTTTTTTAAAACTATTTGCTACCAATGGAAGTCTTCATGATGTATAAAGCGGTTTTATTTAAGATAAATTACAAATTTGTTACCACTTTCGTTACTTTCATGTACTACAAAATATTGCAGTACCGAACCCTGGAATTGAAATTTTGATTTTTTTTTAATTTTTGATACCAATTTTGTTTTGCCTAAATAAGAAGTAATTTTAACCAGGAAAAATGACGTCAGTTGATTTTTGGTTAGTTTATTGTATAAGAAAAATTTGAATTTCCTAACCCTGGATGGGAACTTTAAATTTTAAAATTTTTTTCATCGATGCAAATCTTCATTACACCAAAAACGGTTTTATTTAAGAAAAACTTAAAATTTTTAAACATTTTAGTTATTATATGTACCACAAAACACCGAATGTACCAAAAAAAAAATTTTTATTTCCCATCCCTGGAAAAAAAATATATTTTCTTTAGTTTTAAATGGACAATTGAGGAGTCCCAAGGCATGAAATAGGTTAAATTTTCAAATAAGCAAAAAAATAATCGGTTTTTGCTGTTAATTTTGCGTCGATAAATAGGTGTAAGCTTCCCAGCTCTGGAACCGTACTTCCGATTTTTCTGAATTTCAATACTCTAAGTTAGCTCACTTCCAATCCCGATTTCACGTACAGACAGACTGACAGACGGACATCGCTCAATCGTCATCGCTATTCATAAGGATCCGAAATATATATACTTTATGGGGTCGCATATTGATATCGAAGAAATTACACATGGAATGACAAACCTAAATATACCGTTTCACATTTTTGTGAAGGGTATAAAAAGTTTAATTTCAATTACTTACAAGAAAAATTTTCGTTATGGTATAAGTTTTTATCAAATCATATAATATAGTATATGCTTTCAGATTATTTAAGAATTATATGATATTAAAAAATACTTCTATTTTATTATTATTTCGCTAGAATTCGTTGTGTTTGTTATATTTGGTTTTGTTGAAGTCATTCCACTAAAACCTCATTCCCCTCCTGTATTGGTAAACGGTAAAATTATTGAATAGTTTTTCATTTAATGTGTATTCGATTATGTACAGTGGAATTTTAGTTTGTCTCTGCATATGAACTTAAATTTTGAAATTGCTGTTTTTAAACTGAATTCTGCCGTATGGTCTAGCGATTCTCTCTTACAACAAATATTATTAATATCGCCTAATATTACATACAAATTATCCAAAATGCTTGAAAAAACTTAATAAACAATCGGAATGTGCAAAGATTGTACTAAGTACTAAAAAAAATTTGCAGCTAAATCAACAAAAGAAGCGCTATTGTTGCTATATACTAAATTGGGTAAGGTAAGGCTGCTATTTACTTAATGATGATCGGTTAAGCGATCCCCGATGACATAACCTTAAGTTACCAAGCATTTTCTATTTTAATGCACTTTCGTTCTATATATGTAAGGTTTATGTCGACCTTGCATATTTTGATATATATTATATTTCTTATCTAACACGAAATAAATTGCTTGTTAAGAATATTAAATATTTAATATACTATTTTACTTCCACTAAGTTATATGCAAAATTAAGTTACTTGCTATTGATTTTAATATACGGATAATGTGTGTTTCAAACTTAATTTGGAAATTATAGAAGTAACCAAAACTATATTATATTATATTTTGGGCAAATATATAATAAGAATAAGTCTTCACCTCAGTATGAAATCTACAACTATGAAAGGAGTCACCACGCACATCAAAAAAGCTTATTCCTTTTTTTTTAAATATAAGTATATCTACTTAATTATTTCTTTGCAGCTTAGACTTAATTCATTTTGATTTTGAGTATTTATTTCGTGGGAAATTATTTCATACCGCCATATACACATATTATTATTTTTCATTGATAGTTATCTATGATAGCGATTTATTAACATATACATACGCAATACGTATTATATGTACATATTTACTTCCAGGTGTTTATATAAATCTATTATAAAATTTATTATCTCTAGACTTTCCTAAAGAAATTAAAAATTAACTCAGTATATATATATATATATATATATATATATATAAATATATATATATATATATATACATATATATATATATATATATATATATATATATATATATGTATATGTATATATATATATACATATATATATATATATATATATATATATTTATATATATATATACATATATATATATATATATATATATATATATATACATATATATATATATATATATACATATATATATATATATATATATATATATATATACATATATATATATATATATATATATATATATATATAGTTTTTTCAACAAAGGAGACCTACATACATATAATTGGCAAACACAAACAAAACTATCATAATATATGTGTGTGTTTATATAAATTCGATATGCCTGCAGAGAAATGCTACCCACATCTAAATTAACTCACTCATATGCAATCATTCCATCATGTAATCTTCCAGAAAATGTCTGTTTAAACTTATCTCTCTCTGAGTGCAAGTATTCATCAGTGCTCTTTGAGTTAAATGTAGAAAACAAACACTAATAAAATTTTTTCTTGTATATAACGAATGATAAAATAGAAAAAAGTATGCTCGGTATTGTGCAAAGAATTTCCAATACATAAACAAAGTATGTTAATGTGTGCAACTGGGAATTTAAGGTATACAGACAAAATACTATTATGTACCCGGTTTGTACGAAGATATGGGTGGAAAGTTTTTCCAATTTATGTGGGCGAAGTTAAAGCTTTATTTATGTACATATATATGTGTATGCATGATTGTGTGTGGATGTATGCGTATACAAATACGCATTAACAAAATCATCAAGTTGTGCTGGAGTTTTAGTACTACTAACTAATACATAACAGCGTATAACTTGTACCACAGCTACTGTAACACATAGTAGGAAGGCACACAGTGATTACTTTAGCTTTTAAATCTGGCATAGAAAAATATTTATATGTGGGTATATACTTGAATACATAAAGTTTTTACATTATTATAATTATATATGTATATAATTATAATTACATATAATTATAATTGTATATAATTATATATGTATGAATAAAGGTTAACGTTTGTCATTCATACGCTGTAACCATTTTCGCAAAACAGATTTAAGTATGTGCATGACAACATCCCGCACTAAAGCAGAAATTAAAAGGGACAGCAGATATCACTTCTATAGTATTTTCCATATTTTGTTATTAGTTTGACTGTAGGAAAATTGCTGTAAATTTTTGTCACATAATGGTTAAGACAAAGAGCTTTCCCATATAGGTATATATATATATATATATATATATATATATATATGAGTTTATATATATACATATATATATATATATATATATATATATATATATTTATATATATTTATATATTTATATATATATATATATATATATATATATATATGTATATATATATATATATATATATATATATATGTATATATATATATATATATATATATATATATGTAAATATATATACATACATATATACATATATATATATATATATATATATATATATATATATATACATATATATATATATACATATATATATATATATATATATATATATATATATACATATATATATATATATATATATATATATATATATACATATATATATATATACATATATATATATATATATATATATATATATATATATACATATATATATATATATATATATATATATATATATGTATATATAAATATATATACATACATATATATACATATATATATATATATATATATATATATATATATATATACATATATATATTTATATATATATATATATATATATACATATACATACATATGTATATATATAATATATATATATATATATATATATATATAAACTCACTTCAGTGGTGCTTGCATAATAAACCTGCAATGAGTAAACAAAACCCCAAATATTGTTTTTACAATACTTTAATGAAAATTATTTTTTTGTACATACATACATATGAGTATATTTTTAATACATTTAAAAAAATTTTCATTTTTTACGGTGCATATAAGGGAGAAATGCATATAAACCAAAAGCAAATACAAAAAATATTTAATGTTTTTTAAATACGAATAGAAAACTGTTCGTGTTGGAATACACTTATTCAATTCAAAATTAATACCAATAACGTTTGACTTAAGAAGTATGGAATAATAAAGTTAATATATAAAAATGAGTGAGACGGAAAACAGGCATTTAAAAAAGGTGTGTTACCATTGTAAGGGCCATTATTACAACTTTGTGTTATCTTAAAGTGAGATTTAATCGGTCGGATAACACATTTTCACTATCACAACTTTCATTTAATCCAAATATATGCGATAAATTAAAGGCAAGTTCGACTTTGCGATAAGTTTTACCAGGAGAATTATGTTATGTTCTTTTAACAAAAAGAAAACATTGTGTTGCTGAGAAAAATTTGCTAGAAAATTTTAAAAAGTTATGTTAATAAAGGTAATTATCAATAGAATAAAGTCAAAAATCAATAAAATAATATTTCTTGTACAAATAGGCTCTTAATACAATTGAAAAATTTTAAATTATTTCATCCACAACACTTGAAATACTTGAACAATGGCGATTTTTGTTTACAAATTTCATGGTGGTACCACATTTTTCGCATAAATCAATTAAAGTATTTAAGTCTGACTGTAAAACTGAAAGCGTATTTAAATAGAGTTTGAATTTTCATCAAAATTAACTAAAACTACATTTAAATAACCACTGAATTATTGCGCATTCGACATCAACATCACTTATTAAATTATCAACTTACACATTCATTCATGTTTAAGAAAAAGCGTGCATGCATAAGATTTTAGATTCTAATATGGTTAAAACGAGAAAAAAACAAATACATACTATGGAAAGTCAACATGAATTTTAAATATATGACTTACACAACAGAACGATTCTTGTCAAAAAAAATATAATATGCTAATTATCTGTACCTAAAAGCAATTATTGTATATTATGTTATCCGAAATATATGTTTTCCTCAAAATTTTGTACTTTTTGGTACAATAAGTTTTAACCCAGTTCGTCGTTTCGACTTAAGCCGTGTTTCTCACTGTAAATTTACATGAGCAATGGCATACGGCGACTACCGTTGTTTTAAAAAAGATTTACAACCCGTCAACAAAGTATGTTCAAAGAATGTGACTGAAGAACATCTCCGCTCATTAACAACCTATGGAAATTTTAAATTTAATGTGAAGAAAATTCTTATAGAGGGTCCTTGTATCACTATGAAGAAGCTGCTAAGTTGTCGGCATATATGCTATGCCTTTTTTAGTTTTGGGCTTGCATGTGTTGCAGCGAAGATTGCTGGATTTTTATTTAAGCAAAACTGTCCTATGAATATCGGAATTTTTAACTAACAATTACAGGTAGCTCTGGTAACCGACTTAATGGTGATTTGGGAGATGATTTGCCATTCATTGCCGAAAATTTCTCGGCTTATAATAAAAAGTTAATATTTTTTTGTGAATAACTCTCGTATAGCCAAAGTGTTTGTTAATAAAAATTTTATACATGTATGTATATGAATGCGTTCAATGTATAACAACCATAAATAGCTTGTTGGCTTATTCGAAATTCCCTTTGACTTTTAAAATTTGTAATAACAATCGTGATTTTCTTGAATTATGTCAAAAGCCACATGTAGCTTTTAATATTCTAAAATAATCATTACCGATTATTTTAGAATATACCGATCATTTTCAAAAATTTTGCCGACCTGTCAGCGAGTGTAATGCATTTCTGATTTAGTACTTCATATTCCAAAATATGATATATTACGGCAGCTATAGAGATATTTAAGCAGCCAGCCATATAAAATTTCAATTATAAGTCAATTAAAATTTGTTGTATTTAAGTACCAATAAATCACTGTGGGACAATGTACATAATGATTATAATAATTTTGGTACTGGTTGGGCATTTGGTTTGTTTTTTACTACTCAATAAGCTTTGATGCACAATGGTATGTAGTAAACCAATAATAGGAAGGACTATTATAATAGCTATAAAAATAATACAAATAATTAATATATAATAACAATAATAATAATAGTAATAAAAATATTGAAGTACATGCATCTGTATATATACTATGCATGTCTGACAAAAAAAATTTTAATTGGCAAATTAATATTCGATTATTTCAAAGAGTAGTAAACGGTGAGAAGAGAGGGTGGCGCCGTTTGAATTATCGATTGTGCGGATTTGTTAGTCATGATGTCGAGTGAGCATCGCGCATTCGCTGTGGAGACATACTTTAAGAGTAAATATGTCGGCGAATAACTTATTCGGAATAAGTGATGGACCGATTGTAAATTTAGTTCGTTCGTGGATGCAGAGATTCAGCACGATTCCTATGGCTATGAATGGCCCACGTCCAGGGCCCAGTCGATCTTTAAGGACTCCCGAAAACGTTCAACTGGTTGAAAGCAGTTTACGGGAAAATCGGCCATTTTAAATACAGAAAACAGCAGCTTCCCTGGGACTTCCAAGAGCGATTACTCTTAATATAAAAAAAAATTTTCCATCCTTTAAAATTCAAATTATTCAAGAACTGATAGAAAGTGACTTTGATTTACGCAAAAATTTTTTTGAAACGATGCTGGAAATCCCATTACGTCAACAAGCAAAACTGCCGTTACAGGTCTCCAAGAACCCGCAATCCTCGATTGAAACATCAAAAACCATTACATTGTCGCAGGGTAACTGTTTAATGTTGCTTATCAACACATTAGATAATTAGAAAATTTGTGTTTTCGAAAATTCTCGCGCCGAATGTCAACGGTTAAAGTTATCGACGCATGATTACCAACTTCTTTTTGCCAAACCGGCGAGCTTATCCATCGTACTCTTCACACACTTGGTATCAACAGGATGGGGCGACGGCACACACAGCCGAAGCTTCGATGAATTTATTTCGGGAAAATTTCCTCCAAGAACCAGGGGGCTACCTCAAAGATAGGGTTTATAATGGCAATCCCCAATCTTTTGTGACTTTAAAGGAAAATATTCGTCGAGAACTCAGCTCAATTGAACCAAGTTTACTGCAGCCTGTGGCACAGAACACAAGGCTCCATTTTGAACAGTGTATTCAAGCTGACGGAAGACATCTTTAAAAAATAAGATCCACAATTCCATACTATCGTTCAATGCTCTTAATAGATTTTTGTGTCAATTATTAAGTTTTTTATTTAAGTTTGCAAATATAAATTTGCAACCGTACACCCTGTAAATGAGTTTATTACAATTAACAGCATTTTTCATATATTTTGAGTTGTTTTGATATTCAACAAAATTAAAAATGCAGCACGAATAAAAAGTTAGTGCAGTGAACCACATATCTCACTGAACAATATTAATCGACACGATTCCAACATACTTACTGCAGAATATTATGTGCATTCTACACTTCTAGAACGATACCACGAGCAACGTATTTCTGCATGACTTCAAACTCTATCTCTTCAATATGACTATATTTTCAAAATTATATAAAGTTTGTTCATGCTTCAATAGTTTAAATATGTTTTTGAAGGGTGCGACATTATTTAATCTGCAAACAGGTTTGTGCCGCTATTACCAAATTTGTATACAAAATTTTGATAGAATAGCCTAATTTTGTTTAAAGCTTTATTATTTAAAGCAATAAGTACAAGCGAGTCGTGTTTTACGAATCCTTGAATTAATTTGAATTAATGATAAATCAAGAAAATAGACCAAGAGCCGACTTGCCGTTTTCACTATCGATCGAAATTTGTATTATTAATTTTAAAACCAAAAAAGAGTTCACTTTAATGAATAAGATTTCTTAATATGAACTTGTATCCTCATGATTATGAGCAATTTGGTATTTTAGTTGCCATACGATAATGGAATTAACTTGATTCAATCAAAAATGTATTTCTTAACAGTGGTTTCAAATAAGCTCTATGAGAATCCTCAATTGAAACGTAAACATTTAAACGACAGCAAGTCACGTGAAATGTCTGTTCAACAATATATTTATGTTCCACTTTAAATATTTTGCTTTTTGTTTCTTTTTTCTTGAAAGAAAAGATCCCAAAAAGCTTAAGAAACTTGAAATTTTATTGTCGGCTTGTGCAGGCATGTGCCAACTTAGGGGAATATGAATTTTATCTGATGATCATTTAATTAATGAGCTATAACTTTATACTTTGGCTATAGTCTTTGTTCATATTTTGTGAAATGACAACACTAAACACAGCATTTATTGCCATGCCCCGCAATAATTTGCTATTTTAATGTTATCACATTGAAAGTACGTTCTAATTCATAAAAAACGTATTGCATGCTTAAAGTCCACAAAAGTTATTGAATATTTTAACGCTATCACATACATAGTTATTAAAAAATCGTATTCACAAACGTGCATAAGTTGTTCCCTCTCATAGAATTTTAAATTTCGAAACTAACAAGTCCACAGCTTATGGACTTTTAATGGTTAATGCTACAATGCAGTGAATATAAATTTACACGATATTCGACTCTGTGAAAGATATTGTGTTGTAGTAAAGAAATCTAATATAGTTTCATTTATTTTGTATTCCAATTTCATTACTTAAAATGTTTCTATGAAGTTAAAAGAAAAACGTGAGTTGATTGAAAAAAATCTATATGCGGACACGTGGGAAAAAACTTTAGAGTAGTGAGCATTTCATTTGTTATGATTGTAAATACATCACTATATCAGTATATATCAGATTTGTTTATCATATTAGGCAAATTTTGTTAAAATTATGTTAATATATATATATATATATATTGGCGCTCATAGCCATGACTTCAAACTTTGTTTTAACATATAATATTGGCTTCTATTGCATTTTGTTCAAAGATATTTGAATATAAAAATGGTGTTTTCTAGATATTCTCCTATTGTCTGCTGAAAATGCATAGGTAAAACCATAATCTAGTTTTCCTCTACATAAAAGATTTTAAACACAAATATATATGTGAAATGTTGCTTTTTATAAATTAGATCGTTATTCATCTGTGCATCTTTTTCCACAAGAGTTAATATTCAGGACAGCTTAGTCAAGCAATAAGTAAGAAATACTATTTTGGTGCTTATTTGCGGTACAAATTAGCGACTGCATTATTAGAGCTACAAATACATGCCGATGGTCTTTAAGGGGAAAGGTCCTAACCTCATACGTTTTACGAAATTTAGTTTATCATATAGTCACTTGTTTATACTTGTAAACTTTTTAAACTAGAGTAGGTGACAAAGTTTACAGGTATACACAAGTGACAATACTAGGACTAAGAAATAAAATTTTAATTCCCTGAAGAACAGAGTTGGTCGAAATATTGGAATAAAAATATATTAAAAGAAAAGTTTTAATTTTATTTTATTATATATTTTTTTTAAATATATTATATATATATACATATATATATATATATATATATATATATATATATATATATATGTATATATATATATATATATATATATATATATATATATAAGTTGCATTGTGTTAGTAATTGATGTTCTCCGGAATGCGTGAACCGATTTTTGTTTGAAAGGTGACGTCAATACCAAAGTTTTTATGTAAATATAGTTCCTGTATGTGTATTGGTTTATGAGTTATAGCCATTTTAGTGAACACTGCAATCATTTCGAAGTATTTGAGTTAATATTTTGAAAAACTGAAATACAATTCGTTTTTAAATACATTACAATTAAATTTTGGTCAAACCATCAATTTAATTTATTTACTTAACTTTTCTAAGTCACAACTTCGGGGATCTATGAAATAAATTACATATAAATACAACACTAAAATCATAAATATTTAAATATATTATGCACAGTCCACGTCATATGCATGAATACGCGCAGGATGCAATGACCTATGTGCGTCATTACGGTCGACCAGATTTATTTATAACATTTACGTGTAATCCGCAATGGAGTGACATTAAAGATAATATCTTCGCTGGCCAAAGTCCTACCGACCGCCGTGATATCACTGCCCGTGTTTTTAAGCAGAAATTGAAAGCGCTTATGGGTTTTAGCGTGATATCTAAAGTGTTTGGTGAATTGAAGTGCTGGATGTATTCTGTGGAGTGGCAAAAGCGTGGTTTGCCACACGCTCATATTTCAATATTGTTGGTGAATAAAATCACATCGCATGACAATGTTATATGTAATAAATTCCAGATCAAATAAGTGATCCTGAATTATATGATGTTGTTGTGCAAAATATGATGCACGGTTCGTGCACATCCTACGTCGTATGCATGAGTACGTGAAAAAGAAATCTGTTGAAGCTTTGGAAAGAACAATGAAAGATCTCCGAGATAACTCAGAGTTCTTTGGTGGTGCGTTGATTTTATTGTTAGGCGATTTAAGCAAACATTGCGGTTCATTCTTAGATAGACATCAGCAGATGAAATTAACGCTTGCAAGTCTTCATATTTATGGAGATTTGTTAAAATATTGAAACTCACTATCAGCATTCGTGTTCAGTTGCAGAATTATCCATCTGCTGATAAGTTCTCTAAGCAATTGCCGAAAATTGGGAACGGTGCAACGCCTACTGATGACACTGGATTGATAACATTGCCAAATGGTTTTTGCCGTTTCGTAGAGTCAAAAGAGGAATTTATTGAATGTGGTTTCACTTACATAACACAACAATATACATGCCATGCATGGTTGAGTGCCAGAGCAATTTTAGCGGCAAAGAACAAGGATGTTACTGAATTAAACATGGCTATATAATCAAAGATTCCTGACGAAGTGGTGCTGTACAAGTCTGTCGATACTGTTACTAATGAAGAAGATGTTTTGAACTATCCAACAGAATTTTAGAATTCGTTGGACTACCAGGACTGAATTTAGTGGATCCAGTTTTCTCACGTGGACAGTTGTATGTAGCCTGTTCGCGCGTTGGCAAACTACCGGTTTTGTATTTTTACACCGAAAATGGAAAAACAGCAAATGTTGTTTACTACAGAGCATTATATAAAAGCAGTGTATCACTGATTTAAATGAATTCGAATTAATTTTTTTACCTTCTCTTTTGTACTACGAAGTGTGCAGGGGGTTCGCTAGTATATATATATATATATATATATATATATATATATTTATAATCGCTTAAGACATATATACACAATTATTATAAAAAATTATGTGGCACTTTAGCTTGAAAACAAGGTCACTTATCGACCCTACAATGACTAACTCTCCAATATGCAAAATGTGTCTTTCAGAATCGTTATCTTCGTCATTCCTTGTTCACGACCTAGAGAGAGCGGAAAACAGGATAGCAGATAATCAAATTACACAGTTTTGTTTTATATAAGATTCTACATATGCTAGGGCTTATTTCTAAATTGTTGTGGGATATATTATGTATCGAGATAAATGTAGCAAGTTACATAAATGAAATACTGCCATTACGATGTTTTATATAATACAGTTCCTCTCCAATGTGCAACTTCATAAATACATATAAAGTACTTCATCCTTGTATCAGTTTAGACATACATATCACGAACATAGTTTCAGCTTGTATAAGTACCAACGTATTTCCAGTAAACAATCAAGTGTTTTTTGAATCTGAGAACAAATGCATATTTATTTATGTTATCATCACCTCAAATGAATGTTGCAGGACTAGCAGAAAACATAAAAATTCATGGATTTTACTCTTCAAATTGTTGTGTCATCTTATTTCATTTCTTCCAAACGTGCTATAAAATAGTGAATAAAAAACTAAGAATCAAAAAGCGAGCAGTAATAAATGAGCTCTTTTTATTACTTTTATAATCGTTTAAACTTTTCATTTGTTTGAGTGAAAGTTACACATAATACCTTTAGATATTCCCTTATGATCTTTATTAGCCCCAGTTAAATGCGCCTAGGAACTAGCTAAAACACCTCAACTAATCATCTTTATATTAAAACTCGGTTAAAAAACCAGCTAGATTACAATAGTAGTGCTATAGAAGATTGGAATAAATTTGTATTTAAATGGGTTCCTAATATTTCTTTGATATTTTTATGTATATGTTGTGGCTTTATTGCAGTCATAACTCAAAGTTAAAAAAAAATATGTGAAATATATATCAAAAACTATTCTTTAAGGAAATGATTAGATTGTCAGATTGTGTACCTATCTTCCTTATTTTAAATTCTATCAACAAATTTATCTCTGTAGACTACAGTGATTAGTTCTCGGGAAATAGCAATACTTAAACGTATTTGTATGTATTTTTTTTTCATGACTAAAGATGTGCATGTAAGTAAACTTAAGCTCACGATCACGAAACTAAATTTATTTTGTTCGTACATGAATATTGAATACATTTACGATCACGCTGTTGTTGTTTATATTTTTCATATCAGTTTTTTATTGCAATACAATCACGCATCGAAAAGTTCAAATCTTTACTCATTCAAACAAAAGAGCTGCTTTATGCGATATGCATAAGTGAGAAACAATTCCGCACGATATCGCCAGCTGAATGGAAGTTATAGCAAAATATAATTTGTGTAATCCTATTTATATTTTAAAATCTTTTAATTGCGTTTCTCTTAGTTTGATATATTTTGAGATATAACCATATATTATCAGAGAAGCGATGTGAAGATTAAAGCAAATAATCACATGACAGAATTTCGTTGTATCTGAAGACCAGCGTTCTGTTCGAGATTTCATGCGAAATACGCTAAAACTACATTTTTAAAATAAAATAATGTTACAAAAGTAGGACTCTGTTCCGAGAAAAAACATTAGCAATATTTCTTTCTCAGAGTATTTAGTAACGTTTATATTATACAAGCAGTCATACAAAAAGCTATGTTGCAAATTTGGTTACCTATTATATCATTTAGTTATGACCCAAACTAAGAGTACACTTGAATTTAAATAGTTCGAATGTAATACAAACACATTTACGAAAAAAAATACTCTCCAGGTTTGTAATAGGAAAGAAATAATACTCATTTTTGCCGATACGGTACCAACTGTTAAAAACATATACATATGTGGTAACTATACCGATGGGCATATTGACGATCACTTCAAGTTGAATATAACATCTCAAGCAGAGCAAGTTTTTATTAAACTAAGAGAATTTTGTTGTATATACATATTGTTGTACAATGAAACAATTTCATTAGATTTTTGTCACAAAGCCAATAAAAATTTTACGATCCCAATGAAAATTTCATACATCATAAATATCTGTCCTTTCACACAATTCAGTATGGTGTTATTTTTCTTAAAACTGAATATATATAAAAATATTAAGAGCTTAACAATATATAAAACTTTTTTGCAAAACACTTACCGCTTTGTTTGAATGAAGATTTCGTTGAAATTATAAAATAATGATGCAGTAATTATATACGCATTGTTTATTTGTTTGAGAGGATGTGAACCTATAATTATGAATCAGTAATGTTGTTTCATTGTATTAACGGTCCTACCTTGTTAAATCAATGGCAATATATTACTTTTATCAATGAATTATGTTTTCTGTATCAATGAAGTTATTACATTTTTCAGTTATTTTACAGCATAAACGAAAGTATTTAATATATTTGATGAAGTTTTCATCAAGCTGCTGTGTTCAATAAACATTGGGGAAACCCAGTTACAATATTGATTTTCAGTTCTGACAGTATTGACAGTTATACTTTATTAAAAATTTGTGGAAAAAATGGAGTCAAACAGAAAGTTTTTGAGAAGTAAAGTATTAAATGGGTTAATAGATGTTAGGAAAGAGCATATTAATGAGCTCAGAGGTGTTCATCGCAAAAGCCAAGTGTTGAGAAGCTTGAGAAACAGTACGAGATCCAGCTGAAGCCCACTGAATTACGCACTAGATTAAATAATCTCACAAAAAAATATCGGTACTTATAAAAACTTTTTCAGACTTTTTAAAATATTAGTCTTATTCATAGTGCTGAAAGAGCAAAAGCTTGTAAAATGGAGGCTGTCCATTACATTGGCAATATTACGAACAGGTTCATAATATCATTGGATCTTATAAATCTGTCAATTATAAAGAGCACTGGTATGTTTAAATAGATTTTAGCTTTATTTATTTAATTCGAAAATATAAATATAATAATATTGTTTTCAGAAAATTGGTTCAAAGAAGAATTAATTGAAGAAAGCTCATATGTAGAGGTTATTGATGAAGGTTTTACTCAATACTCCGAGTTATCAATTTCGTCAGATCGTATTCCTGGGCCACGCCCTTCAAAAGTATCAAGAAATAATGGAATATTTTTTTAAGGAAACATTAGAAAATGATCAAAAGACAATCAATTTATTACAAGAAAATAAGAAGTTATTAGCTGACATTAAAAAAAAATAAAATTACCTTTATAGAAATGATTCATAAGAGCATTTCCATATAACTGTTAACGTTGTACATGAGAACTTCCATGCTTTTGCCAATCCTTCTAAACCTAACCTTAACTTGCCCAAAGGCATTTTCTACCATACTAAAGAAAGCCTTTAGTTAAAAAGGTTTTCCTTTACGTTCTGCCAAGTATTATAAGGAAAAGGCTTCATTACAAACTTTGTCGGAGTTTCCAACAAGCAAAACCGGAACTTCTACTCCTTCTATTATTTGTTTATAATGCTTAAATGCTTCATATGTTTTATGAGCCATTTTTCATTGTGATCTTTCAAAGATTGACGAGTCGTAGCTTCGTTCAGGAGCGCAAACATTTATGTACGTAAAGCTGTATCGATAATCAACACTTGCAGAAAGGACAACCGAGTACCGACCATTTTAATTGTAGAAACCTATAACTGAAATTTTAATAGGATGAACTTCGATGGGGGATCCATCGATGGCTCCATAACACTGAGGAAACCCTAAACGCTCAAACCCAGCTAATATATCCTTAATTTTAGCATCTGTCGGAGGATATGCATCAAATGCAACATTTTTTAAACAATTACATATAGCTTTGCAAACATCTATAACAATTTCTCTAACGGTCGATCTGCCAACACTAAATAAACTGGCAATAGTTCTGTACTCTGATGAAGACCCTAAAGAGTATAAGGCTATGCCCAACCGTTTTTCCCATGAGATTGTATACCTCCAATTTGTGTATTTTCTGCGCAAATGCTGCAATGAGTTTACCAGATACTCAAAGGTAGTTCTATTGACTCGAAATTTATTTTTAAACGATTCCTCGTCTAATTTTGGCACTTCGACCTCCCAGAATCTCGACGATTGAACCTTATTAAGAAAATGGTCCATGGATATATACATACGTATAATAAAAGTTGTTTATAAATACTTACACATATCCAAAAACGCTTGTATTTCTTTTTTTATTATCCTAGTATTAAAAAGACATCTCTTTCTTTTGTTATTGTACATGATTAATGCGTACCTAAACCACATTTTCCTTTTTCGCATAAAATATGCAATTTTATTGTTATTATTAACAATTATACTTTTTGTTTTTCCATTTTTTCTAACGTAAACATAAAAACAAAAAAAAAAATACATAATAATATAATACATAATAATACTATATGTATTAGATATCTGTCTCCCAATTTAGGATCATAAACCATAATATTTGCATTTTGATACAGAAATCCTATGTCTGTCTAGGGTATAACGGAACATTAATAAAAGCTTATGTTAAAAATTTTTATGTTTACAATGTGTTCAGACATGCATTTCCATTGAGTCAATTTAATTTTGATTGAGCAAATAAATCTAGTGTTCACACATACTCAATTTAGCTGACTCAATTATCATTTGGCAGCTGAAAAAAACATTGTTTTCAATTGTATGGAAACCCCAACTTCAACAGCTCATCTACCATCTCAGCTTATATGGCCACTAAGCTCCTCTATTCGAAATGGCCATAACTCCAAAAGAGCAGCTTCACTGGATTCACTCCACGCGAGCCTCTTCCTCTAAGTTTTTTTCCTATTTATAGAAGATATATTTTAATACATAAATTTATGAATTTAAAAAAACTTACCTTCTTCACCAGCCATTTCGTTTATTTATTTATTGGAGTTAAGCCTGTTTGAAAATTTAGATTGTTTTGTTAATATATATGTATATATTTTGACATTTAGCTCGCCACTATAGGAAATTTATCTGTTAACTGAGCACAGTGCTTAATTAAAATACTTATGACCAGGGTTGCTATTCGAATTTTACGCAATTAGTGATAGAATTAACAAGTACTTGCTCAATTTATTATTTGCCATATTGTATTATAAATTGTAGTCAATTAAGGCCTTAATTGCGCAATTAAAGAGTATGTCCAAACACGGTATTATTTACTGCAATTACGAACTTATCTGTGTTTAATTTGAATTGAAGTTATAAGATTATATATAATCTTTAATGGAGTCTGATGTCTTATGATACAAACAACACAATTACTGGGCTTGAGTTTGTTGGGTTTATATACATACGTGTTTCTGAGTGTGTGATTGAGTTGTAAATATGTATGTGTGGTATACATTTTGTTTTAACACACATTGGTATACAAAAGTATCGTTGAGTGCTGTTACCGGTTACTAAATTAATTCCTTTTTGTTCGTTTTTGCTTACGAGGAAGAAGGAATGCTGTTGATTTCTGGATTAATATTGTATTGTTGTTTTATAAAGTTCATGCTTCTATGTATGTATAAATAACCATCTTATTGGATCATCACCAACAAAAAGCAATTAACAATTCCTTGTTTAATATATCGAAAAAAGTGAGATAAGAAATGCCCGAGTTCTATGTATTTAAAAATAATTATGGGAAGGCCAGGTTTTTTCAGGTAGCCCGGAAGGTAAACTCCCTTTGTCCATCACAGCCAGCAAAACACTACAGCTATCGTTGGAATCAGTGACTATTAAAACATTAACGTTATACATACTTGTAAGTATAAGAATGGTTGTACTCGCAAACGATGCAGCGCTAGAATGTAAGTTATAGTATTAATATACTAACGTCTTTCGATCAGATCAGTGGTTCAAGCTCTAACTGACCACAAATCAGGACCTCTTCTGATATAAAGAACAATTTTAATGTGATAGAATGCAATGAATATGTATAAAATACCTTGCCATGAGGTGGTATATAGTAGTGACAGTAGTCTGCAGAGAAAGTTGTTCAGTATAATGTTTTAAAGCATTCACCCTCTATACGGCTTAGTGTGAAAATTAGATCCGTTTAAAAGAAATTATCTTAGTTTTTTAAAAAAGATACATAGCCTATGTATTTGATTTTATCCGTCTACCATTTAAGAATTTAGAGGTGTGTGTAAAAAAAGTTCCCTGGTTATATATTAGAAAAAGCAATACAATTCGCTCTAAAATAGAATCTCTGTGGAACATGTATGAATTGTATGTTAAAATTTAACAAAGTTGTTTCTAATATATTTGTACTTCCGAATTGATAAGCAGGTAAAAGAACTTTATTCACAACTTGTTTATTACATTCTTAAAGCCAAATGTATAGCCCACAGGCAGTGCCGTTTTTGATTCTGTGTCGATTGGATTTATAATGTTAAGCCAAAAACTTGCCCTGCTAGATGGTAATACAATAACCCAGCTCCGAATATATCTATTACTGCAATGTTGATCCGATGCACAAAAGTAATGTACACTATCGTAAAACCAGCGTGAGACGGTAATGTACACAATACAATGTGTACAAATATGGTTAAAAAGATTTTGTCTTACATGAATTTCTCCGCTAGGTATTGGCCATTAGCAACTTCATGTCTTATAACAAAAAGTTTGAATACTTATATTACTTGAGAAATATCTAGTATATAAATAGATACCATTTCTACCATATGTATGTATGTATGTACAATGGTCAATGTTATGACCTAGTATTGCTCGTCATATTCATTACCGTAACATGATCAATGGCTGGCATAGTTATAATAAATATAACTAGATTATATATATATATATATATATATATATATATACATACATATATTTATATATATATATATATATATATATATATATATATAAATATATATATATATATATATATATATATATATATGTATATATATATATATATATATATATATATATATATATGTATATATACATATATATATATATATATATATATATATATATATATATTATATACATATATATATATATATATATATATATATATATTATATACATATACATATACATATATACTATCGCGATTGACAACCACTTTCTTAATATAGTTTCGTAGTTCGCATAAGTTTTTATGTACATATGTATACCCACGCTTACAAAGTTATGTGTACATAAACATACGTATGTATGTATGCAGTATATGTATAAACACGTATGTATGTGTGTTAGATAAGTTCATATGTACAAATATTTTAAAATAGTATCTCTAAAAACCGCGGTATAGCTTCTGCAAATAAAAACTCGGACTTTGAAATGATAAAAAATACACACAAAATATGTTTTCTGTACATCTCTTTTTTGGAGGAAAAGCAAAGGAAGCCAATATGCAACAAAATTTTCAACATTGCTGCCGTGACTCTGACTTAAATATGCACTGTTGCCAATTTTATTCTATTATTTACAGTAACATATAAATAAATATATATATATATATATATATATATATATATATATATTTATATATACATATATATATATATATATATATATATATATACTACATATATTTATATATGTATATAAACAAACACTTTCATGTATTTGCGTTCGTGCAAACAAAAATTCCTTTAGACGAGCAACAACAACAATAAACTTGTGCTCATACACTAATAGCAATGTCAACGATAGAACCAGCAACAGTAATGGTTATTACAACAAAAAATTAAACATCTGAAAGATGTTCTGATGGTTTTTGAAGTGTACACGCATATTTACGTATTGACGGCCGAGCGTAGAAAAATATACGTATTTGTTGCGGAATTGAGTTTTTCAGTAATTCTAATACATTTCAAACATACATATCATATACCTCCTCACAATAAAATTGGGCATTACTATACTAATTTTACAAGCAGTTTGTAATGACACTTTGTATTGTGATCAATAGAGTTTGTGTAATATTTTGCCTTCTTCTGCAAGAGTACCATTATGTGAGTTATGGACTTTCAACTTGAGACTAATGACATTGAGAGCATAATTCAGAATCATACATATATAAAATAAATCAGCAGTATGTTGTTGTCCAAGTTCACTTGAACATAACATTATATTTTAAGTCAGTGAAGCCATGAAGATCGCAAGGAAAATATTTAAGTTGTTAACTCTAATAAGTAAGATTCGGTTATGAAAACCGACGTTAGGTACGAATCACATCGTTTATTAATTACACATACTTCCCTAATTTGAACATTGTAAAATCGATTTAAAATACCAATTTTTAACACTAAATAAGACCATTGTAATTTGAATTGAAAAGAACACCAGTTGTCACTTTTCTTGCACCCAACATATCACTCAATCACGTTCTGAGAGATATTACTACTGTGTATCCTAACCCTACTCACAGGAAGATTATATTCCACAATTGGCAATCGGAAATTGACAAGTTTGTTCAGTTGTGATTACATTATTTTATGAACATAAGCTTAAGGAGTTTTTTTTTTCGTAGGCAACCCAGTTAGGTCCGCTTATTTGGTTCTTCTTTTATATAATGTAAATGTAGTTTTGCTGTAATAAAAATTTAAAGTTATATGTAAAAATAAGAAATATATTTTATTTATCTTTGTTATAACAACATATGTTTTACTTAGTCCTTTTTTGACTAATATTTTCAAGCTTTGGGTGACTCAAGGTTTTGGTATCACTGATGAGTAGGTTTGTCTTAAATATTTAAAAACATGTTAATTGAAGCAACGGATAATTGTCTCCATTTCCATATATAAACTAATAAGCAGACATAATATTAAGTTTGTGCTCATCCTAGAATAACTTATCAATGTATTTTACAAAAAAATTTTATTACACCTTATGAAAATTAATAAATGCTCAGTTTGATATTTGTCAGATCTTTACTTGTGCAATTCAAACTAATTTGAAATGGCTTCACATACAATCACAAAATAGTTTTTTTTTTCTCATATAAAGTTTTCATTGTGTTGAAGTATGTGAGGAGTTATTTGTCTACCCTGCAGATACATATATTAGTACACAATTTGTCGTTTTTCTCTTTGGAATATAATTACGGTATTTTTAAGAAAACTCTTAATAAAAACTTACTCCTACAATCAAGTATTTATATATCTTGCAGTTGTTCATAAATATGGATAATTTTAGTCTCAAATGAATCTAAATATTTCTTATATTCTTATTATTAACTTTACCTGATGTTTTCTTGTACTTAAGTTGTTTTTGTGTTGTATTTCCACGATTATTCTTAATATTATTGAGAATATTACTTATACGCCGCATTTTACTCGCACATGATTGTTCATGTTCTTATCTTCTCATAATGTGTGGATACTTTAACACGCTATCAAAATAATTATGGTTTAAGAAAATCCATTGTATGAAATATGGCAGATGCACAAAATTATATTCGCTTCAGCTACTTAAATAAACTATTCATAATGAATATCGAGGCTTGCAAATATTTTAAAAAATTAATACCCTCACAGTTCGATCGCTATAGCGATGATGCATAACAAGCATCGAAACCGTATGGTGGCTCTTAGGATTCTTTTTAGACGAAAGGCAACGCACCGTAACACATGACATCGTGGACTTGGAGATTGGTGAGTATGTTTATTGTAATAAACACTATTTTCAGGAACTAATATTACATCGACAAGAAATTGCATTCGACATCTTTGAACGAAGTATCCAAAACAAGTAGTAATTGGAATACTACTTATATATATATATAATTATGTACTATGTATGTAAGAAAGTATGTATACATAATGTTAAGGTATTAATGTAAAGAGTTGGCAAATGTATGGTTAAAAGTAAATTAGCTTTAAGACTTGTCTTTCTTAACAAAATCAGTTATATCGATAAAAATTTTAAGTAGTAATATGTGGAATTATTAGAAAATATCATATTGGGCATATGTCACCTCTATCCCTTTAGCAGAATTCCGCTCATTTCACAAAAATGTTGATCCACATTTTGCAACAGATCTTCGCTTATCTCATAAAATATTGTTTTTCACAATACCAGTTTGTGTTTAAAGCGGCCCTAAAAACGGCGCACAGAGGGATTTTTTGTTCAATAAGTACTTTTTTGGACACATAAAATTTAAAAATGTAATGATGCAGTTTTGTAGCAAACAGGTTCATTATGAAGAATCCATAAATTGTATCCTAAAAAGACGTTTATTTGTCTTTTAAATAATGAAGTAGAGTCACATGTAAATTTTGGTTCAAAATATTGAAAACTGCTAACGCACTTCTATAGTATTTGTACGTAAGATAATTTTATTGCTCTGATTTAAATAGTGATTTTTTGCAAATATAGGCCTTTCTGCATATTTAAAAAAAAGAATTATAAAGTTCGCTCACATGGTTTAAAAGATATGACAGAATAAAATTTGTTACATAATACGCCATGATTGCAAACTTCCTTGGAAGAAAAAATGGGTTGTTAGGTAGTGCTAGGTGCTCCCTCTATAATAAAATGAAAGCTAAGACTCCATACTATCAATTATAAGAAGAATAGTTTAAATAATTAATAATCTTTTGTAAAATCATAAAATTTGTCATCAAACTCATGAAATTTTGAATTTTAAAATATTACAAAATGATATGGCATACTTATAGCCACGTGCTGATGTAAGCGATAAAACTTTGTTATTGGCATGTATGGTTCCGTTAAGTCTACAAACGATTTCTCAGGAAGAATATTGTCGAAATAAAAGTCCGTCATCAACAAGATTCTGATGTCCTATTTCTTTTGAATTTACCAAAGAAACAAAAGAAAAAATTAATTTAGAAGTTGTAGCGTGCGGGCAGCAATTTTCGATCAAGCATTATTTCGTGTTTACAATGTTAGATGGCAAGACAGCTCAAACTGTTACAGGTATATCTTCAGGTCTACTAACGATGAAAATACGTCCAGGCGTTTATTTTCTAACCCCGCACTTGTTGCTGAATTTCCAAAACCTTGGGTCAAAAATATATATTGGTTTCTATGGGCGGTGGGTAGCGGGGGTGGCCAATTTTTATCAAACTTTATTTTATTCGTGATTGAAGTAATAAAAGGCTTTGAGCCGAATTTCAAAAACTTTGGGCTAAAAATAAATTTTAGTTTCCATAGGCGGGTAGTGGGCGTGGCCAATTTTATATATTTCTTAATTGAGCTAACCAAAGGCTCAAAGCGAAATTTCGACATTCTAGGAGCACTCGCGTGAACAAATCCCACTGTGCGGCGTAAGATCATAACAACCGATTAAGATGATTTTGTTAAAAATGCGTTGTATTTATTAAGTTTTTCAGCCAAATTTTCTTCAGGAGCAATACGTTCCATATTAAAATTTTATATTTTGAAAACAAATTAATATGATATACAAATTTTGATTTTTCATTTTCCATAACACTGCTATTGGCTGTGGAATAAGCCTATAAACAGAAATGTATGTATATAAAATTATATAATAGAAAAATTTTTAACCTTGAATGCCTTCCTAAAAACTTTAAACTAACATATTAGAGTTTCAAACATAACTATGTCAGCCAACTTACTCAACCCTAAAAAATGTGTATATGCATTGGAGTTATTATGTTAAATACATACATACATACATATTAAGCTATAACTCCCAAAAAAACTGAGGGGATATGCTATTTGAAAACCGACTTTTGGCGAAAATCGATTGTTTGCGATAACTTAGATCATTTGTCAAAGAATTAAAGTCGTGTCGTAATACAAAAAAGAAAATTTAAATTAAGGAACATTTTCGCTTTGAATTCTTAAATTGTTTATATGTTTTCGTAACGACACAGTTTCAGTTAAACTAAAATTTTCTTTTCTCAGGATATTAATAAAACATTTAAAGAAAAATTCGCTAAGGAATAATTATTACTTTTAAACATATTTTTTTAACTAACTGATTTTGGCTTCAGAAATATTCTAAAATATCTTACACGCTACAAACAGGCGTTGTCTTAATAATTATGTATTAAAAAATAAAAAAGGAAAAGTGATCAGGGACTTCTTGTTGTGGCTTTGATATTTGTTTTAAAGCTTCTCACTTAGTAAAGTGGAAGTTTGATATATATGTCTTTAGTTATTGTAAGAAATGTTGGGTAAAGGTTCCCTGATGATCTGCATTAGCCCCAGTGAAATGCGCATAGGAACTAGCTAAGACCCCTCAACTGATCACTTTGAATTTTTTAATAATATTTTGGGAAAAAGAACTAGCACATAATTAAAATTAAAGAGTTTAAAAACGACAATTCCCCAAAATACTAACTACTAATCTTATATTTAACAGTCCACCACACTCCCATTTGTCCAATATAAAAACCATGTTTCGAATTAAGCTACAGATAATTTGTAAAATTTACTTTTTGCAGCTTCAGCTTTTTTTTGAGGTTATGGAATGATTTGATCTATATGGCTCATCCTCCAGCAGATAAGATTTATAATATCTAGTCAGTTTTTTTCTCACAAAGCTATAATAAAGTAAACAAATTAAAACAAGACACAAAAAAACATTTTATCAATTTAAGTATTCCTAAATTTAAGTATGTATGGAGAAAAAAAAATGGGCACGGCGACAAAAGGATTCCAAATTATAAGTGTTACTAGCAGGGACAGAGGTTTCTTTCCCCTTAAGCCGGATCAAGACAAAACTAAAATATTTTTACGAATTAATGAATTTGCTTGAAAACAGCATCGATTTGTTAGTGCATATATTGATGAAAATGCATATTTTTATATATTTTTTTTGTGCAAATGCATATTATTGTGTCATATATTGTCAAAAACTCAAACTTCAACAACAGAATTATTCTTGAGATTTTATTACGCAGGTAGCAATATTTAAAGAAAAGTATCTTGATGTAAATCTTCCTGTGGTTTATTACGCAAACTACTTTCATCAATTGAAAGATGTGGATGCTTTAAATGAAGAAGACGCTATAGCAATAAAGAAAATTAAAAAAGTTTTAAATTTACATGCAATTAAGGATCAATTGGTATTTGTTAATTTAAATTATGCGTTTCTCATTAATACAATTGATAAGCTTCAACAATTTAGTTTATTGCTCAGCCAAATCAAAATAATTAACGGAGCTCTTAATAAAATTAATGCTTTTGAGGGCATAATTAGTGAAAAACTTCGGAGCCAACTGTATGCCGTTATTAAAAAAAATAAAGACTAGTACCTGCCGTTTTTGCTTCAATATTTGTTTGTAATGATTCCGTTGAAGAAATACATTCCATTAGGAATTAGAATCATTTAAATATGCACCGATCACATCCATAAATATTGAAAGGTCTTTTTCAGTGCACAAGAGCTTTCTAAAACTAAATAGATTGAACTTCACACTTGAAAATATAAAGCAAATGTTATTTTTAGATTTAAATAAATAGGACGAGTATTTATTTTATATTTCTATTGTATTTGTATATATTGTACCTTCATATATCTATATATATAAAAATAAGTTGCATTGTGTTAGTAATTGATGTTCTCCGGAATGCGTGAACCGATTTTATTTCTGCAAAATTTATATGAAAGTTGACGTCAATACCAAGGTTTTTATGTAAATACAGTTTCTGTATGTGTATTGGTTTATGAGTTATAGCCATTTAATGAACACTAATCATTTCGAAATATTTGAGTTAATATTTTGAAAAACTGAAATACAATTTTTTTTTAAGTTCATTACAATTAAATTTTGGTCAAACCATTAATTTAATTTATATACTTAGCTTTTCTAAATCACAACTTCGGAGATCTATGAAATAAATTCCATATAAATACAACACTAAAAACATAAATATTTAAATATATTATGCACAGCCCGCGTCATATGCATGAGTACGCGCAGGTTTCAATAACTTATGTGCGTCATTACGGTCGACCAGATTTATTTATAACATTTACGTGTAATCCGCAATGGAGTGACATTAAAGATAATTTATTCGCTGGCCAAAGTCCTACCGACCGCTATGATATCACTTCCCGCGTTTTTAAACAGAAATTGAAAGCGTTTATGGGACTTAGCGTGAGATCTAAATTGTTTGGTGAAGTGAAGTTCTGAATGTATTCTGTGGAGTGGCAAAAGCTTGGTTTGCCACACGCTCACATTTCAATATGGTTGGTGAATAAAATCACATGGCATGAAGTTGAGAATGTTATATGTTCTGAAATTCCAGATCAAATAAGTGATCCTGAATTATATGATGTTGTTGTGCAAAATATGATACACGGTCCATGCACAGCCCACGCGAATAAGAATCTGTTGAAGCTTTGAAAAGAACAATGAAAGATCTCCGCGATAACTCTGAGTTGTTTAGTGGTCCGTTGATTTTATTGCCAGGCGATTTTAGGCAAGCATTGCTCGTCATTCCTAGATCGCCAGCTGCCGATGAAATTAACGCTTGCTTAAAGTCTTCATATTTATGGAGATTTTTTAAAAATATTGAAACTCACTATCAACGTTCATATTCAGTTGCAGAATGATCCATCTGCTGATAAGTTCTCTAAGCAATTGCCGAAAATTGGGAACGGTGCAACGCCTATTGATGGCACTGGATTGATAACATTGCCAAATGATTTTTGCCGTTTCGCACAGTCAAAAGAGGAATTTATTCAATGTGCTTTACTAACATAGCACAACAATATACATGCCATGCATGGTTTAGTGCCAGAGCGATTTTAGCGGCAAAAAACAAAGATGTTACAGAATTAAACATGACTATAAAATCAAAGATTTCTGGCGAAGTTGTGTTGTACAAGTCTTTCGATACTGTTACCAATGAAGAAGATGTTTTGAATTATCCAACAGAGTTTTTGAATTCGTTGGACTTACCAGGATTGCCTCCGCATAATCTCCAATAGAAAGTTGGAGCCACTATCATTATGCTTCGTAATATCAATCAACCCCGTTTGTGTAATGGTACATGACTTGCTATTAAAAGGTTGATGGCTTATGTAATTGAAGCTACTATTTTAACTGGAAAATTGAAAGGCGAAGATGTATTCATTCCACGCATCCCAATGATTCCTTCTGATATACCATTTGAATTTGAACGACTTCAGTTTCCTGTTCGCCTTGCATTTGCGATTACCATTAATAAGGCGCAAGGCCAATCTTTAGAAATTTGTGGACTGAATTTAGTGTATCCAGTTTTCTCACATGGACAGTTGTATGTAACCTGTTCGCGCTTTGGCAATCCATCGGTTTTGTATATTTACACCGAAAATGGAAAAACAACAAATGTTGTTTACCACAGAGCATTACAATAAAAGCAGTTTATCACTGATTAAAATAAATTCGAATTAATTTTTTTATTTTCTTTTTTGCACTACGAAGTGTGCAGGGTGTTCGCTAGTATACTATATACATATATATATATATATATATATATATATATATTATATATATATATATATATATATATATATATATATATATATATGTATATGTATATATTATATATATATATATATATATATATATATACATATATATGTGTATCTAATGAAACTTAATTAAAATGATATCTTTTTCGTTCAATAAGAATTAAAAAACAAGTGCATAATTTATTATTTTAAGCCCCTGTCTCTGGTTATTATGTTACGAAGTTTGAAAGCAACAGGAGTTAGTTTTCTGTCTGTTGTTTAATGTTGAATCTCTCAAAAATGTTCTTAAAGAAAGAACTTAAGCATGATAAACAAAGTTTGTTTGTGACAAAATTCTTTTTGCTATTGAACTTCGGCATTCATTTTCTTGATTCTATCTGCGTTTTCATGAAGCCTTCTGTTGTTGTTTTGTTGCAAAAAGTGGAGAATACTTCACTCACTAGCTTGACTGGTCTTTCTACCGCTTGGGTATGACAGCTAAATTCCTCTATTACTTCCTTCTTAAATACGCAGCTGAAGATTTTCTTCATTTACAGATTTTAGTATAGTTGGTTCAGTGATAGTTTCTTTGCATTTGAAAAGGTGAAAGCATTACGATGCATTACAGTTTATCGTTGGTATCTGAAAAAGCCGTACTTGCTTTGATGTGGCGGATATACTTTTTAAAATTCGATGGATAGCTAATTCACAAATGTGTTGCTGAGGACCTGTTAATATTTCAATTAACAAGTTTTCAGGATGTGCAAAATAGCTGTTTCTTTGAATTTTTAGGCCCTCAACGGCTTTCAAAGTTGTTGGTGAATATCTGCTTAGTTTAATTAGTTTAAAAAGTGTCCGTCTTTACAGCTGGGAAGTTTTTATAGAAAACCACACTGGAGCGTAGAAAGAAACTTCATTATATGTATATCTCTTTCCACAATTTTCAGCTTCTCGCCAAATTTTCCCAAAAATGTCTGTGGTGCTACCATCAATATATTGATACAGGCTTCTGAATGGCAGTTCATTCATATGCAACATTTAAACAATCCACTGTAAGGGTCTACCCAAGCGTTCAGTGTACGCATAATACCTCCAAAAACAACCAAAAAATCCATCGATATATCCGCATTCAATAAAAATTCTAACATTTCTTATTCTATGCACTTTGCAATGCCTGAAGGAGGTAAAACATATTCTATAAACTGCGAGTTAGGTTCTTTACATTTCTTGTACTTCTTTCCGTCTTTTTCAAACATATTCAACTGTAGACCGATCTTTTTTTCCATCGAAATACTAGCGGGTAATTGTGAAACACTTTTTTTTCTTTCTTGCCGAACCTATTTTTTGTCTATAACGACTGCACTCGAAATGGACAGAGCTACAGATAGCAGCTCCTGCCCTGCCTAATACTCCAAATGTGTCACATGATTTTGATAACAACCTAAAATCAATTGCCCTTTTTTTGTTTCAATTTTTTTAAGGACGCAATTGAAATTTTAGTGTTTCTTCACAATCCGATTGAACACATTCAATTCTTTATATTTTTATATCTGTAGGAACCTCGGCCATTTTTTTATATTTTTATACCCTTAACAAAAAAGTGAAAGGGTATATTTTAGGTTTGTCATTCCTTGTGTAATTTTTTCGATATTAATATGCAACCCTATAAAGTATATATATATATAAATATATATATATGTACGTGAAGTCGGTTTTTCCAAGCCCCCAGAAGAGCTAAACACTTCGTTCTTGGACTGATCGATTGGAAATGAATTTAAATAAATTGGTATTGAATTCAGAAAAATCCGAAATACCGTTGCAGGGCTGGAAAGCTTGCAACTATTTCTCGACGCAAAGTTAACATCAAAAACCAATTATTTTTTTATTTGCTTGTAAATTTAACCTTTTTATGCTTTGGGAAGCCTCAATCGTTTATTAGAAGCTAAGAAAATAAAAAGTTTTTTTCCAGGGATTGGAAATCAAACGCTTTTTTGGTACATTCGGTATTTTGTGGTACTTGTAATAACTAAAATGTTTAAAAATTTTCAGTTTTTCTTAAACAAAACCGCGTAATATATCATGAAGATATGCATTGATAAAAAAAAACAAACAAAAATCAATATTCGTTTCCAGGGATGGAAAGTTGAAAATTTTTATGCATAAATGTAACCAAAAAGACAACTAACATCGTTTTTATTAATTAAAACAATTTTTTTATAAAATTTCGATTCTTGCAATATTTTGTAGTACGTGTTACAGCTAAAATGCTTAAAAATTTTAGATTTTCTTTTAATAAAACCGCTTTATACATCATGCATGCATTAATAGAATTAAAATTTGATTTCCAGGAGTGAGAAATTAATTTAATTTTTTCTATCATAGAAGTAATAAAAAATGCAACTTAGGAAGAACAAAATTGATACTCAAAATTATATGCAAAGCCATACATACGTTGGTGAAGGGTATACAAAATTCGGCACAACCGAATGTATAGCATTTGTTTTTTTTCCCTTGCTTTAGAATAGCTCGTAACAGCTTTCATTTTAATATATTTATAATCTGTTTTGTTATTCCAACATCTATACTAGTTATAGCTATATGTACGAGTATGTCTAACTGTTCTTTGATCTATTATAAAACTTCTCTCTCTCCCTCATGTACTTTTATATCCTTCACAGAAAAGTGAAAGGGAATATTTAGGTTTGTCATTCCGTGCGTAATTTCTTCGATATTAATATGCGACCCTATAAAGTATATATATGTATTTGTATATATATATATATGTATATATATATATATATATATATATATATATATATATACATATATATATATATGGATCCTTATAAATAGTGATGACGACTGAGCGATGTCGGTCTCTCTGTACGTGAAATCGCTTTTCCCAAGCCCCCAGAAGAGCTAGAGACTTCGTTCCCAAACTGATCGATTGGAAATGAACTTAAATAAAGTGGTAGCCAAACCTGAAATACGGTTTCTGAGCTGGGAAGCTTACACCTATTTCTTGACGTAAAATTAACACCGAAAACCAATTATTTTTTGTTTGTTTGTAAATTGAATTTTTTTTAAAGAATTAAAATTTTCTTTCCAAGGGTGGGAAATTGATTTTATTTTTTCAATAATAAAAGTAATCAAAAAAGCAACTGACGTTGTTTTTTTTTTACTAACTTAAACTGTTTTATAACTTACAAGAACAAAATTGATACTCAAAAATATAAGTATGTAACGCCAGATATACCTTGGTAAAGGGCATAGAAGATTCGGCACAGCCGAATATAGCTTAATTTTACTTGTTTTGTTTGTTTTGAATGCAAGCACATTCAAGAAAACTTCTGAATTTACGTGCCGAAATATCAAACAAAATCTTACTTACATAAAAAAATATTTCCAACATGGTTTTAGGTGTTTTTAGATGCGACTTCAAAAGATTTTTACATTTTAAATTATATATATGTAGCATTGGCTATATTCGTTTAAGCTCTATTGTACGTAATGACAATTTCTCCCATATTTTCATTAATTTTCCAACTACAATAGCTTCTGTTTCCTTATATATTGGATTCTCTTTAGTTTGCCGCCCATATATTAAGCCATTACGGGTCCACTCATAAAATTTCATCACTTCTTCATGAGTTGGTTATATATATTCTTTCAGATTACGTAAAACACCAAAGTTCCCGTCGAACTATATCTGGTTCGCTAAAATAAACAAATGAGAGCACTCCATAGCACAACTTGTCTCATTTAACTCTGTGTTTAGGAAATAAATTCCCTTATTTTGTTTTTGACTTGAACCGTTTATATTACAAATATATACAAAAGCAGCACGTTGTTTAGTTTTTGTAATATGTATATATACAAGCAGAATTTTATATTGCTGTGCCATAGCCGTGACAAAATGAAATTGATATATGTATACGGTTACAGCTATAGCGCTCTAGCATGCTAGCAAAATCTAATACATTGTAGCACATACAATGTCATACATACATATATGTAAATAAATTTATGTATAATTGAATTTATGTATATTTACTTCTGTGGCACGTCTAATTGCACATATAAGAAGAATTAATAAATTGCTACCTTAATATAGAAATGCCACAATTAATTTCTTTAAACCGATATTTTTTTCATTTTTCGATAGATGATATTTTCTATGTAAAGGTAGCGATATGTGTATATACGTGACTGGGAATCCCCACTGTGAAAGAAGTTTTAGATCGGAATCACCTCTATAAACCGATATATGAAATTATATTCCATAAAACATGTATAAATATGTAATTTCGAGAGTACTATTAAAGCGCTGTCAACAACCAATTTTTTTTTAATTACTGTCGCCTAATATGCATAGTAAATTTATGGTGCAGCAATACCTAATAAATTAGTGGCTATTTAAATGTCATTTAACTTTAAATGCCATTTAAATACCAAATTTCATTTACCATTTAAATGTTATTTAAATTGAGCACAGTAAACATATGACTTTGACTATTTTCCTTTTAGAAAGAAGAAAACATTGTGATGTTGAGAAAAATATGCTAAAAAATTTTAAAAAGTTGCGTAACTAAGGTTAGTTATCAATAGAATAAAGTCGGAAATCAATAAAACATTATTTATTGCACAAATGGAATCTTAACACAATTGAAAAACTTAAAATAATTTCATGCACAACACTTGAAATACTTTGAATCAAAAGCAAAACACATGTTTTCTGAAAAATGGCGACTTTTGTTTAAATATTTCATGATGCTACCACACTTTTCGCATAAGTTAATTGATGTATTTAAGTCTGACTGTAAAACTGAAAGCGTATTTAAATAGACTTTAAATATTCATAAAAAGTAACTAAATCGACATTTCAATAGCCACTGATTTATTGGGCATAAGAAATTTTTAATTTCAAAGATCAGATAAGCTGATGTTGAAAAAATATGATAAAAATGCTCATGCATTCCTATTGCTAATACTTTTATTTCGAATTAATAACTGCAACACAATTATTCAAGTATATATCGCTTGGGGCTAAAAAATAGTTTGAAAAATATGTGGACATACATATAAACATGTCTTAATGTATTTAAAACTAAAATAAAACCTGAAAAGGTTTTACTTCTGTGGGCATGGAGGCTTGTAAAAATGTCTTTAATGATTGTTGCACAATGCGCCAAAGACAGTCGTGGAAATATATATTATTCATATACATTATTGTACTTTTAACTATTGCAACAAATTGAAATCGTTCATACTATTTGCTTAACTTCAATAGTGAGACCTCTATATATTATCTCAACTACTCTTAGAGTAAAGTGCACGTTCCAATAAAACCTTGATAACAAGAGATTCATTGATTTTCTTTTGTTGACTGTTTCTATTTGCTAAGAATGGAGGAACCGAAATGCACTGGTTGCGGCTAGTAAAACATATTTATTGCACACTAATGCGTGACCGAAAATGGCAAAAATATGGTGTTTAGGCAAGAATATATATGCATCATCAGCATTTTATCTATTGTAATGTTTTTTTTTTGCTACTACAGGAAAAGTTTTTTGAAATCATTTCACAGCATTCTACATTTGAACTGAAAATATTTTTTGTAGCTTGATAAGCAAAAAACATAAAAGCGTCCAGAGGTTTTGCACAGTAAATATACAGCAAAGTTTAGTAGGGCACATTTTTAGAAACCATATCGAGGAGAAGTATGTTGTTGCAGTAACTGTTTTTTCGTTTATAATATCACCCTTTTTGTTGATATTTCTTTAAAACATTTGCAGTTATAAGGCCGTATAAAACTATGTAGGCAATATCGTTCCGCTACATGTTTGCACAATTTACATAAAATGAATTTTTACTAACAGCAACATTAGATTAGTTTTTATATATTTTCATAACTTCACTACTTCCGATGTTAAAGCAATTATGTGAGACATATTATTCAAATTTTCAAGAAAGAAACATCGTAGTCAGCTGCGTAAGTTTCTTTCTTCTTCTTTTCTTTCTGACGCTGGAATAAATATATATTTTAGCGGCCTCAAGGCGAGCGATATGTTTCATAACGCAAATTTAAAAAATATAGTGTTATAAACAGAGATATGGTATACCGTTAATACATTCCGTGCTTGTACTTTCACATTCATTTTAACCACAAATATATTTTTGAGGAATATCCATAAGTATACGTGGGGATACATTAGAGACTAACAAACCAAATGCGGAATACTCGAAAATCCATGAAAATATTGGCTACCCTGTGCCAAAACCTTTCTTTGGTGAACTTTTCCAATCCATACTAGTAAATTCTGCAAGCATTTTTACTGAATGGTCGAAAAGTAGAATAAAGGTAGGTGCGGGCTTCTATATGGAGAACTTTAATATGAAATATTCATTAAAACTTGAAGATGGTTGCAGAATCTCGCAAGCCGAGATCTCTGCTACCACTAGTGCAAGTAAATGGATTGAACGATACCTTTAGCTCCGTGTATAAATGAGAAATCGAGATATTAGACTCTGAAGCTAGCATGGATGCCAGAGCACTCGAGTTTCCCTGAAAACCATATTGCTGACGGAGCTGCCGGACAGGGTGTAGAATTAAATAATTAAATGATCAACCACTTCAAGAGCCTTCCTTTATCGCGCTGAAAGTTTCTAACCCAATGCGATGCCTTTAAACTTGTTTACCTAATATGCAAAAGCGCAACTAACTGCATGGTGGTAAGAGCTACGTGGCCTTACTATGATACTCGGAATACCCGAACTTTGGGACCAATGCAGGAAGGATGGGTGTGACTATTGCCGAAGGGACCTCATCAACGGACTTAAGCGTATTGTCTACCGTAAACCTAACCTAACATATGACTGCAAACAAATTTGCCTGGTCTCACTGATTAACTGTTGAGAATGTAGTCGCTCAGAGAAAGGCAGTTACAAGAATATCTGCTTTACTACTTTCCATTGACGTTCTATAGCTTTAAGAACACCTACATAATATATTCTTTTTATCCCAGTGGCAGTATTTAATGAACTATTTTACTATAGACAATAAAACAACCAGACCCGAAAAAATCACATTTGGAAATAAGAAGTAACCTAATATCTGGTATTTTGTTAAAGTTAAGTATGAAACAAAAGTATTTCGTTATAAAAAACATATGTTTGAACTATTACTTACCGCAATTATAATGCTCTTCGTAAATTATTTTAACATTATAGCTAAGGGACTGAGTAAGAAGCAAATATAAGGCTATTTAACATATAAAGGGATTTAAAAATAAGCGAGAGCTCATACTTTGCAACTCCCGATCGATGGAAAGCATATGAAAAAGTAATAGGAACCCTATAAAAATACATCTTGCAGCAGATTAGATTCTAGCAATAATATAATTTTTTAAATGCTTTAATTGATAAGTGATCTGCATAATATATAGACTTGTTGAAGCGTCAGGTCCAGCAAAACAATTGTCATATTATACATAGTTTTTCCATGTATGAATGTACTTGCAAATTTATTTCGAGGATATTGTGCAGCAAAACTAATATTGTATAGTTTTGAATAAAAATAAAGCATTTATTGAATGTAAATATGTTATTTTCTTGGCAGCAGAACGATTTTTGAAATAGCACACTAAATTGTGACGGGTATATATTCGTGCTACTATTATTTTTAAACAGCAGTTGGAATCCTCCAAATGTTTGCAAATTTTTTTAGTCACAGTTTGAAAGAGTTTATTTATTCCATTTTAGAAATGAAACGATAAGAGTGTATATAAATAACTACTCGATACTACTTTTTTCGAAAAAAACATTGAGTTAAGGACCACGAAAATACATACAAATTTTGTACTTTTAAGGAATTTTACACACTTATGACACACTTTTTATATATACATACTTAGTTATATATATATATATATATATATATATATATATATATATATATATATGATTATATATATATATATATATATATATATAACATTCATTATATATATAAATGAATGTTGTCTGTATATCCTTTATAGAATAATAAACTATCATTTGCATCGACGGAGGTTTCTGACTTGGCGCAATTAGTATCCGATAGAAGGCGCCACTGAAAATTATTCAAATTGAATTGAATTGTGATCGGAAAAATATATGATATTTTGGGATCCATAATTTAAAATTTTAATAACATTTGTTATAACTCATTCCGGTAAAATGTCACATATTTTAAACCTTTTAATTCTGGAAAATTTTTAAAAATGCTGTTGCGTCTTGTATCTAAGATATTTAAAGACAAATAATTTTAAAATATATACAAAGTATGCAAAAATATATACCATATATACAAAGTATATATTTTTACGGTATAAAATTAATTCAAAATATCTCAAAAGACAAGACATCATTTTCATTTTCCTTCTTTTAATATATAATAAGTACCACAAAAAATATGCTTAGATTTCTTCTACAAAATTCTTAACATCGATTTTAAAAATTTTGGATTGTTAGTTTATGCCCCTTTACAAATCCCTCAGTGAAGTAGCGATCACGGTCGTTATAACATTTCTATTCATATCTGAATATTTTCTTTACTTGGCTTGAGTACGCATTTTTCACTTCGTTCCCGTGAAATCATGCACCCAAAGCGATAGAAGGAATTGGCCTGGAAGAAAGAAATTAAAACGCGAGCAGGCTACAGCTAATATATATATATATATATATATATATATATATATTTACACATATATATATATATATATATATATATATATACATATGTATACATATATATACATATACATATATATATTGTTACGTTTTTAGACCTTTTCGTAAAAACGGTTTTCTTATTTATCCTTCAAGGATTCGTTTTATTGCATCAAATTAAAACATGGACAAATTAATTTTAGAAATATAATGCGGAAACACTTTATTTATTACTTTATTTACAGGAGTATTTGTATTACTCAACACTTAGCGGTGTTAACACGTTAACACGTCTATATTTGAAATCACACTAACTCACTGAGCTCTGGCAGCGCCTTTATATAGCAAAAATTACGTCGTCTGGTAACTTCGCGAAACTTCTGGGCTTGGTTGTTGTTGGTTGTACTTTACTTAACATGTAGCTATATACGTGTGTTTGTATACATGACAATGCTGACTTGTGTGTTTTGCTTATGGTGACTATGTGTGGTTGTATGTATGAGTGTTCCGTGTGTTTTGTCTATGGTAACTATGAGTGGTTGTATGGATGAGTGTTCTGTGTGGTTTTGTTTCTTCTTCTGCTAGGTGTATATGGTTGTGTATACTTGTGAACTTGTTTAGCGTTATTAGCAGCGAATACTTGCATACAAGATCATTAAGAATAACATCTCTTAGAATTTATGTTGCTAGGTTTTTCGTTGTTGTTGTTTACACTTATTAGTGGCTCAGCCTCGAATAATCTTGTATATTCTGGAGTATTCCATTTCCGTTAATTTAAATATTATCTATATTGTGTTGACCAGGGTTGTAACATTTTGACAACTAGAGATTAATTGGCAGTGGTGCCAAGTACATATAGCCACATTGTCGTTTTATTTAAACCTATTTCTAATCTTTGTAACACTGCCGCCCACTGTTCGACCCGAATAGGCATACAATCACCTCTTCCATAGTGCGCCAATCGTTTGAAATGTACTATCTTCATTTTCGACCTTGAGCTATTATGCTTCTGTATCCGGTATACAACGTCATTCACTCTCTTAATCACTTTATACGGGCCATCCCAGTGTGTTTGTAATTTTGGGGACAAACCTTTCTTCCGTTGTGGGTTATAAAGTAAAACCAATTGTCCTTTCATAAATCCCTCCGAATTTGCTGCGCGGTCATACGTAGCCTTCATCTTGTCACCTCCTTCTCTTGGGACGTAATAGCTCCTTCTTCTAAAGTTCGCTTAACACCAAATACCAAATCACCTGGTAGTTTTAATTCCTTCCTGAAGATAATTTTGGCTGGCGTTCTCGATGTTGAGCCGTGTACAGCTGACCTATATGCCATCAAAAATTTGGGAATGTGCTCGTCCCAATCCCTCTGATGGTTACTTACTACTTTTCGTAGGTACTCTTCTAAGGTGCGATTGAACGTTTCTACCATGCCATTAGACTGTGGATACAACGCAGTCGTTCTGGTTTTCTTTATCCCATAAAACTCACACATTTCCCTGAATATGGCAGACTCCAAATTCCTTCCTTGGTCGGAATGTAATTATATCGGGACACCATAGCGACATACCCAGTTGTTGACGAATGCATTTACAATTGTCTTTGCTTTCTGGTTAGGTATAGCATATACCTCTGGTCATTTACTGAAATAGTAGATTACCACAAGTATATAACGATTTCCGGCTTCGGTGACGGGAAAGGGCCCTGCTACATCCATTGCAATCCGCTCGAACGGTGCTCCTGAGTTGTATTGTTGCAGCTGTCCCCGGCTTCTTCTTACTGGACCTTTGGCTGCTATGCACTGTAGGCAGTTTGCTATCCAGTCAGCTTCGGCTTGTTGACATCCAACCCAATAAAAACGCTGCTTCAGTTTCTCAAGTGTTTTTTTTTACTTCAAGATGACCGCCACTGGGTCCATTATGAAACTCCTGTAAAACTTTACTTATTTTGTAGTATAGCACAACTATTAAATTTGAAATTATTTTGCCATCTACACTTTCCCATACGCGGTATAAACACCCTTTTATTACCTTAAGGCTGTTCCACTGAGCCCATTAAGATATGGCGAGTGGGCTTTCAGCCGAAATTTCATTCCGGGATGGTCGTCTGTCCTCTTCTTTGGCCACTATAATTTTCCTTAGTATACCGTCGTCCCTCTCTGCAGCTCACCAGTCTTCATCAGGACCGATGTGCATTAGCCGAACATCCACAACGCCTTCCTTTCGGTTCTAACACAATGTTTACACTCTAAACAGCACGGTCTTCCCGAAAGAGCATCCGCATTGTTATGCTTTGTGCCCCTTCAATGCTTAATGCTGAAGTCGTAGCTCTGCAGGCGCTCAATCCACCTTGCCAGTTGCCCTTCAGGATTTTTAAACTGCAATAGCCATCTCAGTGCAGAATGATCGGTCCTTAATGTAAAGTGTTGACCATACAGGTACTTATGGTAATGTTTAATGCATTCCAATACCGCCAGAAGCTCACGTCGTGTCACACAGTAGTTCCTCTCAGGTTTTGAGAGTACGCGGCTATAGTACCCTATGACCTTCTCAGTGCCATTTACTACTTGGGATAGCACACCCCCTATGCCACAGCCGCTCGCATCAGTATCCAGCACAAATTTTTCTCCAGCTATGGGATACGCTAGCACTGGTGACGTACATAATAATTCTTTGAGTTTCTGGAAGGATTTTTCCTGTGGCTCGCCCCAATGGTATGGTCTTGACTACACTGGCGAAATTCGGCACAAAACGTCTGTAGTAAGTACAAAGGTCCAAAAAGCTGCGCAATTTATGAAGATTTTAAGGTTGATGCCAGTCCCTTACTGCTTTTATTTTATCTTCATCTGTTGAGATTCCGTCTGCTATAACACGATGCCCTAAATAATTTACTATTTTCTGGAACAATGTACATTTCTTCAAGCTGAGTTTCAATCCAGCTGATGATATCCGTTGAAGAACTTCTGCCATGAGACCATGGCATGACATGAGACCAAATGGCATGACTTTGAACTGCCATAATCCGTTACTGACACTTAAGGCGGTTTTCTCCTTGTCTTTCTCTGCAGTCTCCACTTGCCAATATCCGCTTCGCAAGTCCAGCGTAGAGAACCATTTGGTACCAGCTAGCGTGTCCAAAGTGTCATCGATTCTGGGGAGCGCGTAACTGTCTTTCTTGGTTATGTCATTGAGCTTCCTGTAGTCTACGCAGAATCTAGTACTGCCATCTTTCTTTTTAACTAAGACTACAGGCGAACTCCAAGGACCAGAAGATGGCTCAATTACGCCATCACGCTCCATTTCACTTACAAGCTCTCTTACTTTATCTCGCTTTAATCGGCCTAGCTTCGCCTGTGTTAATTTCATGTTTAACCAATGCAATTCTACCCTGGCTTTGTCTTCCCATGGCGAAGATACTAGCATGCCTTTTTAGTAACTGTTTGGCTTTATTTTTATCTGTCGCTGATAGATCTGCTACCCATTTCTCTACGGATTCCTCAAATTGTTCACGTTCTGTTGCGGACAAATTAGTTGGCTCCATCTTCTTCTTGAAGTTTATTGTTGCCTCTGCTGGAGTACACTGGCCAACATCGGAATTTTCTTTGATCACTTTTTCATGGTCTGATAAGTTAAGCACTCTTATAGGGACTATTCCTCCTTTACTAGTTTTCACTAGAGCTTTCGCTGTTATAAGCCTTCTCTTTAGATCTGCTGGTTCTATAACCTACAACCGATTGTCCTCACAATCTCCCCTAATCCGCGCCCATATGACTATTTCAGATTGCGGCGGTAACGTCTGATTCTCAATAACAAATACTTTTGTTACTTGCGGTTTGCTGTCATATCCCACATCAAAGGGTATTTCCACATTACGCCCAATCATCAGCTGTTGTTCTATATATAGATTAATGCCATGGTTAATCATAAAATCGGCTCCAATAATAACCTCATCGACAATATCGGCAACAATAAACACATGTCTCACGTTGATGTTGGCTATAGTCACCTTCACTTCAATCTTACCGTAGACAGTGGCAGGCTCTCCAGTAGCTGTACGCAGCCGTATATTGCTTAACCGCTCGCATTTCCCCTTTACTATATCGGGCCTTATTATTGACTGCGATGCCCCTGTGTCTATGGTAAGTACGTGCTTTTCCCCGTTGATGTGTCCGGACGCAGTGAGGTTGCTATTTTTCTGCTGCATCACTGATATGGAGATTGTGGGGCCCTCGTTTGTGAGAGCTAGCTCTTGCCCCTTAGTGCTAGCTCGTTTTAGCTTAACGGGGACTCTTGTGATGTTGTTTGGTTCACCCGTTTGCTGTTTCTTGGTGGTGAAACAGATCTACCTCTCTTTCTTTGTGCTTTGCAGCTGCGCTGAAAATTACCGATCTTTTCGCAGTTAAAGCGCTTAGGCTTTTCTTTTATAGCATTTTCTGCCAGCAGTTGTCGCATTGCCTCCTTAACGCTAGCAAATAGGTTGCTTTCCTCCTCAGACGAAACCTCCACATTCCGCACTTTACATATCTGTGGCTTGAAAACCATGCTTGCAGTCTCTTGATCCAGCGCAAATGAAACAGTTTCAGCGAATACCGTTAACGAAAGCCTCAGTTTTAAAGTGGTCCAGGAACGGGTGATTCTCGCCTGGATATGTAAGCTGCACTAAATGCTCGATTTCCATTGCAAAATCTTGTAGAGATGCATTAGGCTTCTGAACTCTACATCGCAATTCCATTCTGTATAAATCGCGCTTGTGCTCACCAACATACTTGCGCTGCAATGCTGCCATTATTTCATTATAGTTGTTTCTGCTGCTTATTAGCACAGTCTCAAGTACTTCTACGGCTGTACCCTTTAAGGAGAAAATCAACTCTATGGCCGTTTCTTCAGCATTCCATCCATTTCTGCTAGCAACCGTCTCGAACTGGAATTTGAAGATGCCCAATGGTACGCTGCCGTCGAAGCATGGCGCTTTTATCTAGCGACTGCTCGTACTGGCCCGCCACTACACTCCAGGTTATGCATTTTGTCCTCTAGAGCATGCAATTTCTCTTTGCATGCTGTTCCAGGCCACCGCTTTCTAGATGTTGGACTCTCTCCGCCAGCTCTGAGAATTTATTCTCAATAGAATCCACCCTCCTGTTAATGGCTTCAGAAACCTCTACCAGGGTCTCGTTCATGGCTTTATTTGACTCCTGTATTTCAGCTACAAGCTTTTCCTGCATCTGCTGAGAGTACTGTTTTATTTCAGTTATTTCGGCTACAAGCTTGTAACTGCTGATCCTTGATGCCTCCTGCATCTGCTGAGAGTTTTGTTTTATTTCACTGATTTCTCCTATAAGCTTGTCACTGCTGATCGTTGATGCCTCCTGCACCTGCTGAGAGTTTTGTTTTATCTATAAGCTTTTCCTGCATCTGCTGAGAGTTCTGTTTTGGTTCAGTTATTTCGTTTGTTTTGGTTCTGTTTCATTTCGATCATCATAGCAGCGAACATTGAATTTACGTCCATGCTGCTGGTCGTGGCAGGAGGGCATACCTGCACATCGTCTTTGTCCTCAAACTCGTATGTCCCGATGTCCATGCCGCGATTCTTAAACTCATCTATCAGCCTCTTCTGAAGTTCAGCCTTATTACTTGCAGTTGGCAATTCCAGCTTGCTGAGCTCCTTTTTCAGCTGTTCAACTTTTAGCTCATCAAATTTCATGATTATTTATTTTAATTTATTTTTTTAATGTTCTCGTTTTCTTTGAATTGCAATGTCCTTTTAATAATTTTTGCAATCCCACTTCTGACACCAATTGTTACGTTCTTAGACCTTTTCGTAAAAATGGTTTTATTACTTATCCTTCAAGGATTCATTTTATTGCATCAAATTAAAACACGGACAAATTAATTTTAGAAATATAATGCGGCAACACTTTATTAACATGAGTATTTGTACTACTCAACACTTAAAGATGTTAACACGTCTATGTTTGAAATCACACTCACTCGCTGAGCTCTGGCATCGCCTTTATATAGCAAAAATGACTTCGTGTGGTAACTTCGCGAAATTTCTGGGCATCGTTGTTGTTGGTTGTACTTTACTTAACATGTAGCTATATACGTGTGTTTGTATACATGCCAATGCTGACTTGTGTGTTTTGCTTATGGTGACTGTGTGTGGTTGTATGTATCAGTGTTCTGTGTGTTTTGTCTATAGTAACTATGAGTGGTTGTATGGATGAGTGTTCTGTGTGCTGTGTGGTTTTGTTTCTTCTATGTGTCCTGTTTAGCTTTATTTGCAGCGAATACTTGCATACAAGTTCATTAAGAATAACATCTCTTAGCATTTATGTTGCTAGCTTTTCGTTGTTGTTGTTGCTTACACTTATTATTGGCACAGCCTCGAATGATCTTGTATATTCTGGAGTATTCCATTTCCGTTAATTTGAATATTATCTATATTGTGTTGACCAGGGTTGTAACATTTTGACAACTAGAGATTAATTGGCAGTGCTGCCAAGTACATAGAGAAACATTGTCGTTTTATTTAAATCTATTTCTAATCTTTGTAACAATATATATATATATATATATATATATATATATATGAGGTCTGATTAAATAAGCGTTATTTTAAATTTTTTTCAAAAAGTATTTATTTATTCATCAATAACTATCTTGTCCCCTTCAAAGTAATCCCCCATAGATCTAATTCACTTATGGCAGCATTTTTTCCAGTTCCCGAAACACTTCTGAATCGCGTTTTTGGTATCGCATCCAGCAAAACGTTTTCCTTTCATCGGTGTCTTTAGTTTTGTGAAGAGGCAAAAGACAGAGGGGGCCAAGTCCCGTGAATACGGTGGTTGAGGCATGACAAAGGTTTTGTTTTTGGGCCAAAAATTCACGCACAAGCATCGATGTGTGAGCTGGTGCCTTATCATAGTGCAAAATCCATGATTGTTTTTTCCACAATTCTGTGCGTTTTTGACGAATTGCTTCGAGAAAACGGAGCATAATTTCAAGGTAGTATTCCTTATTGACCGTACGACCTTGTGGCAAGAATTCATGATGCACCATGCCATTTCAGTCGAAGAAAACAGTGAGCAAATCCTTCAAATTTGACCGAACTTGACGTGCTTTTTTCGGTCTCGGCTTTTCTGGACGCTTCCATTGGGATGATTGCCCTTTGGTTTCAATGTCATAGCCATACGAGTACAACTATGGTTCGTCACCAGTTATGAACTTTTTGAGGAATTCTCGGTCGTATTTGACGATGTTCAACAGCTCTTGAGAGATGTTGATTTTGATCTAAATTTAGCAACTTTGGAACAATTTTGCTAACGCACGTTTCATGCCTAAAACATCCGTAAAAATTGCTTGGCATGAGCCGAACGATAGTGATTCGATGATTATTTAAAATCATTTTTTCACTGCTGCAATGTTGTCATCGGTTGTTGATGTGCTCGGGCGATCAAGACAAGCATCGTCATTGATATATTCTCGGCCTTCCTTAAACCGGTTACATTACAATTGAACTTGTATTCTGCTCATAGTAGATTCGCTAAACGCCACAGTTAACACATCAAATGTCCTTGCGCACTTAATTTCATATTTTACACAAAAATTAATACAGTTTATTTTATCCATTTTTTCGAATAGTAAAAAATCTAAGAGCACACCAAAACACGACTAACATTTTGATCTGTAAAAAACAAACTGACATTTCAAAATGGCTGATATTACCAACGTATATAACAGACATGTCTGCAAACATAACGTAACTCACGCAATTTGAAAATGTATATAATATATATATATATATATATATATATATATAAATATTAATTTACTATTTCACATATGTACACAATGTTGTCCAAAGGACATCTAAATGTAGAGGGGTATAGAAAATAATAATAGAGTCCTATCGAATAAAAGTTGCTTGTTGGGTCTTGGTTTGTATAAGTCTCATAGCCTACTACACTTATTATATTGTGATTTTTTAAAATCATTTGTGGGTTGTCATACAAATTCTTAATTGGTTTATAAAAGTCTCTTCATAAGATGAGAGGTTTGAAACTTTTCCAAACTGTGGTGTAAGTCTACTGATGATTTGGAAAAAGTGCCAATAAAATGCATATATACATTGCTTAACTACCCAACAAATAAATTTTATATTATCTTTATACATATATATGTATATATATATATATATATATATATATATATATATATGTATATATATATATATATATATATATATATATATATATATATAAATATATATAACTATATACAAAAAGTTTATATATCATAATAATCATAATCGTATCGGTGCTGATAGATACATTTTAGTTTATCCAACATCAAAACAACAACACAATTATTTACCCTACATTAACTTGCGCCGCAGCATTATTCGAGTTGGAAAAATTATCCATTCTATACAACAAAAAAGTACAATAACAAATTTCTGGAGAAGATAATTGTAGATACCTCCACGCAAGTTAAACTGTTGAACGCTCTAGGCAAACTAACAAATATTTTGTTTTATTTAAACAAATAACTATACAAGGCAACATGAAATATGTTTGACAATACTTTGAAGTATGACATTCGATGTGCGCTGAAATATTACGACATTAATCCGACATTACCAATTATGGCAAATAATATTGTTGTACATAATTATTATTGATATTTTCTATATTCTGATTATACTATTCGACAAATGAAGACTTTTTGGAAAGTGCAAGATCGTGACTATATGGGTTCGATTATACTATCAAAATGTAGTATAACCCTATACTCAGTTTGGTCAAGTTGGTGACCGTTTTCTTTTTATGGGCCTCCAAAGTGTCCCAATATTGGCATGATGCCCAAAAAAACGTGTTATCAATTTTTGCCAAACAACTAATCAGCACTTAAAAATATCGCTTAACTATATTCGGCAAAAATTTATTTGGTATTGTTATTTTATGAACTCTCTTATACTTTTATGGTATTGTAATCCATCATACTCCCTAGTTTTCCTCTGCAATGTTTATATATTTATATTTGATATGTTCGAGTCATAATCTTGGTCCAATAGTTAGTAGGAATACTACAATTGGAAATACTCTTATCTCGTCTATGGATAAATGTAAGTTGGCTCGCCTTAACTGTCGTAGCCTTTCACCAGATATTCGTTCTATTAAATTGGATGAACTAAAACATATGTTTGGTCATGGCACTTTCGAAATTTTTGCTATCAAATCTGAAGGAATGATAGACATACCAGGGGAGGAGGAGTTTTTTATCTTCCAAACGGAAATCTTGGTGAGTTTGAAGATGATCTATTTTTAAGATATTCTAGTATTATTATCGGTGGGGACGTTAACTGATATTTATTTAAGTCTCTTAAATCATTGGAGGTCCGTTCGTTGTGCTCCAGAGTTAATCTGTCTGTTATTCAGAGCTCAAAGCCTACGCATTTCGATTTAAGGACTCAAACTACATCACTTAGCGACCTTTTCTTGCTTAGTGAAGCTCTTGCAGTTGGTATTTGTGATCAAGTGGAGTGTCCTTCCATTACTGATCATTCTCTTATCTTTGCGACCGTCGCTATTAATTGCAATCGCCCTGATAAATTTGTGGATGTAGTTAGATAATAAGGACTTTTCTTTTTCTATATTACTACTACCATTGAAGATACATTTTCTTATGTCACTTCTGTCCTACAAGATCTTTATTGTTTTGTTCCTGTTAAGAGGGTTGCGTTAGGTAGGGGAGGTGATTAGTGGTTGCTGTCTGCTAATTTGTTGTTGGCCAGATCTTTGCGTGACCTTGCTTTTTCTGCTTACCAATCGAATAGGTCTCATGAAAATTGGGCTGCTTTTTGTAGATTTCGCAATAAATCTCATTCGCAGTGAGAGAGGACTTTTTAGCAGACTTGATTATAGGGGTTTTTTCGTGTTATTAGGAGTTTAGGTATTATAGGTAGTAATGGTGGCAATAATGATTTGGATCCTGATGTGGTATATGTAATTTATTTCCGGACTAAATTTAGCGCCAAATGATTTCTTCGTGTTTCCTGATATTGATAAGTCTAGTGTTACCGGTTTTTCTTTTTCGTTCTGAACAAGAACTCTATATGACTTTTCATAAAATTAAGTCTAATTTAGTTGGTATAGATGACATACCCATAAAGCTTTTGAAGCTAGTCTTCCCCTTTGGTTTCGAATATTATTTTTACAGTAGTTAACTCCATCTTAATGTCATCTACTTTTCCTTCGGTGTGGAAAGTGGCACGAGTTACTCCCATACCCAAATTTAAGAACATATCATTACTGGATAACCTAAGACCTATTTCGATACTTCCTATTTTATCAAAAGTATTAGAGCATCTTATTAAGATCAAGTTGGCTCAGACGGTACTGCCAAAAGTGTCGAAAACTCAATATGCTTTCTGTAGAGGGATGAATAAAACATATCTCCCTCTTAGCCTGACTTATAAAATTAGATGCATTGTTAATGAGGACAAAATGCGTATTCTAATTTCCCTTGATCTGTCAAAAGCCTTTAATACTATTGACTTTACGATAATGATACGCAAGCTATACTATCTTTAGAATTTCTCTAGTATGTCTTTTAGACTTGTTTTGTCTTACTTGAGTAATAGGTCTATTTGTCATTATGAATGGGAAGCAGTCTTCCTTAATTCCTGTCCAGTCTTGATTAATTCCTGTCTTAGTAGTGTAACACGTTGGACTGTATGCAATAAATTATGTATATAAAAACAAAATAAAAAACTAAAGCTCTAATGCTAGGCCCTACTTCTCGTTTCTTCGTTTTTCACTAATCTGTGGTTCAATTTGTCATCCATCATAGATGCTTTGATATTTTTCTTGAATAAAGTGCTTCGTGTTAAAAGTTTCGTATGACAAAGCAAGTTGCTTGAAATTTTTATTTGAGAGTGAAGCTTGAATTAGGGAGCGAAGCACAAATTGATTAGTTCGTTGGAAACACAATGTTAGACCTCCCAGAATATGTATATAATATCGAATCGCATATTATTACACATACATACCATTTAAAACTTTTGGTAAAGAGTATACAGAAAATTTGCTTTATTCAATTACTTTGATATGCAAAAAATTGTTTTAATTTCACTGCTATGCAAAAAATAATTTTTTGTCTCTCCTTTAAATAAAACTATGTGCACTATATGAGTTTTGATGCGCTAAACTCGAATCTGTTTTCGGTTTTTTTTTTCATCAGGTCGAGATTTTCTTTATTGGCGTGGCAATTTTTTGCCCCTAAACTAGCCAGGTACGTAGACATATTTCACCCTAACTGGAGAACGAATCATCCGATTTTAAAAAGTAAACACCAGAAGATCTGCAACAAAATTATATTTACATTAGTCCACAACAATTTTTCTTTATCTGTTAATGTTTTGGAATTATTCAGAAATAAATCGAGAAAAAAGATTTTTTTCGTGCAAAATTCTTAATTTTTGTTGTGTGTTTAAAAATGGAATTTAAGAAAATTTAAAACAAATATTCAACACTTTGCACTTTTGTCTACTTACTACAGATCTTAGAAATAAAAGAAACTGTAAACTATAAAAATCCATTAAAAAATTTGGATTTTACACATATAAAAGTTTGGCTTTTCTGATATTTAATATCCATGAATTTCTCTCAAACCTATCAAATATGTTTAACTTATAGATAACAGTCGTTGAAATAGGTTTTAGCTGTCCGAAACTGGAAAAAAAGTTACTTGATTTTGATACCAATTCAAATGTTCATTAAAAAATCTAATAATATAATATACGAATTGTATTGTCAATATCAGCGATATCTATATCTATATATATATATATATATATATATATATATATAAATAAGTTGTATTGTGTTAGTAACTGATGTTCTCCGGAATGCCTGAAACGATTTTGTTTCTGAAAAGTTTATGTGAAAGGTGACGTCAATACCAAGGTTTTTATGTATATACGGTTTGTATGTGTGTTGGTTCATGAGTTATAGCCATTTTAGTGAACACAGCAATCATTTCAAAATATTTGATTTATTATTTTGAAAAACTGATATACAATTCGTTTTTAAATTCATTACAATTCAATTTATATACTTAGCTATTCTAAATCACAACTTCGGGGATCTATGAAATAAATTACATACAAATGCATCATTAAAAACTTAAATATTTATATACATTATATACAGCCCATGCCATATGCATGAGTACGCGAATAAGAAACCTGTTGAAGCTTTGGAAATATCAATGAAAGATCTCCGAGATAACTCAGAGTTGTTTGGTGGTACGTTGATTTTATTGCCATGCGATTTTAGGCAAACATTGCCCGTCATTCTTAGATCGGCAGCTGCCGATGAAATGAACGCTTGCTTAAAGTCTTCATATTTATTTAGATTTGTTAAAATATTGAAACTCACTATCAACGTTCGTGTTCAGTTGCAGAATGATCCATCTGTTCTCTAAGCAATTGCTGAAAATTGGGTACGGTACAACGCCTATTGATGACGCTGGATTGATAACATTGCCAAATGATTTTAGCCATTTCGTACAGTCAAAATAGGAGCTGATTGAATGTGTTTTCACTTACATAACACAACAATATACATGCCATGCATGGTTGAGTGCCAGAGCGATTTTATCTGCAAAGAACAAAGATGTTACTGAATTAAACATGGCTATACAATCAAAGATTCCTGGCGAAGTGGTGTTGTGCAAGTCTGTCTATAGTGTTACCAATGAAGAAGATGTGAATTATCCAATATAATTTTTCAATTCGTTGGACTTACCAGGATTGCCTCCGCATAATCTTCAGTTGAAAGTTGGAGCCACTATCATTATGCTTCGCAATATCAATCAACCCCGTTTTTGTAATGGTACAAGACTTACTATTAAAAAGGTGATAGCTTATATAATTGAAGCTACTATTTTAACTGAAAAATTCAAAGCCGAAGATGTATTCATTCCACGCATCCCAATGATTCCTTCTGATATACCATTTGAATTTAAACGACTTCAGTTTTCTGTTCGCCTTGCGTTTGCGATTACCATCAATAAGGCGCAAGTTCAATCCTTAGACATTTGTGGAGTGAATTTAGAGTATCCAGTTTTCTCACATGGACAGTTGTATGTAACCTGTTCGCGCTTTGGCAATCCATCGGTTTTGTATATTTACACCGAAAATGGAAAAACAACAAATGTTGTTTACCACAGAGCATTACAATAAAAGCAGTTTATCACTGATTCAAATGAATTCGAATTAATTTTTTTATTTTCGTTTTTGCACTACGAAGTGTGCAGGGGGTTCGCTAGTCACATATAAAGCACGAGCTGTGTGGTATTTGCGCTGGCTGTAATTATGGATCTATTGCGGTTACAATCGACTGCAAATTTCTGGCCAGCGTAATTTTTAAAGAAGTACGGACTAACCATCCTTCCAGACTATGAAAAAAACTTCGTTGCATAACGAATTTTTCATTATAACGACCAGGCCTGATATTATTCATTATTTTCGAATATGAATAAAATATTTTTTTCGTCCAACGTTGACGAGTATGATAGGACAAAAATTCATATTAAAACCATAATATATTGTCAAAATCACGTCTTTAATAAAAAGGTATAACAGTCCCCAAATAAAGACCAAAAGAAATTTATAAATGTGTTCTAATAATAATAGAATGTACAACATAATTGTACAGAGTTTGCTACAGACCAGTTGACCTGATGGACCATTTAACTAGCTCATCATTGCGACTCAGGAGCTTCTAACCATCCCCGCCAGCAGCGTGTCTGAATACATAATATATAAATAAAATCACAAAAAACAACTCAAGCAAACACATGACATACTACGACGAACCAGGATAGAGATGAAATTCTTCCTGTTTGATGCCACACAACCTTGTCATAGACATACCTCACAAAAAGAAATTCGTTTCTATATGCCTATTTATACATATATATATATATATATATATATATATATATATATATATTTTATTATTTTTTTTTTCTAACAAATTTCACAATAATTTGATTCATTATTCCGATTTGTTTTTTTATCTTATTATATTTTAAGATGCCTTGCGCTATTCTCACAAATCCTCTTTAAACTTTTATTAACTTATCTTTTCTGTTTTTATCTTAATTTATATAAGCTATAATATCGTACATTTTGCGTACTAATTCCTAACCTAAGGAGCTCCCTGAAGCTGGTTAAACATTTATTTTTATATGAAATTTTGCATTGTTATGTGTCACATTTTGCTTATACATATGTTTTCTGCACGCAAACGGGAAATTACAAAAAAAATGCAACCTCTTTTACGCGTTGTGATACTCGACTCAGTTTATAGCTCATATTAACAAACTGCCTACTTGCAGGCTTTAATAAAAATCTAACAATTACAATAAAAAGTATTATTTTAAAACAGGAAATGTATTGTTACGTTTTTCTAGACCTTGCCGTAGAAAAGCGATTTTATTTTCTATCTAGGATTCATTCGATTGCAATAATAATAAAACACTGACTTTTCTAACATAAAAATAATTAACGCGCCAATACTTTATTTACTTTAATAATTACTACTAAACACTTGGCGAATGTACACATAAAGGATTAAAAACACACAGCAGTGGCATCATGTTTATAAAGGTAAAATGAATCTTCTGGTAACATCGTAAAACATCTGGTCATTGTTATACCCTTCAAAAAAAAGTGAAAGGGTATATATACGAGTATATATGTAGTTTTGTCATTTCGTGTGTAATATTAATATGGGACCCCACATATATTTTGGATTCTTATGAATAACGATGACGATTGGGCGTTGTCCGTCCGTCTATACGTGAAATCGGTTTTCCCAAGCTCACAGAAGAGCTAGAGTCCTCGTTCTTGGGTTGATGAATTGGAAATGAGCTTATATTGTTGAAATTAAGCATCAGAGCTGGGAAATTTACACCTATTTCTCGGCGCAAAATTAATACCGAAACACAATTATTTTTTGTTTGTTTTCAAGTTGAACCTGCTTTGGGAAGCCTCAATTGTCTATTAAAAAATTATATAATAAAAAACTTCCTTCCAGGGATGGGAAATTAAAAGTTTTTTTTGCACATTCTGTTTTTGTAGTAACCAAAATGTTTATGAATTTTAAGTTTTTCTTACAAACAAAAGCTTTTTTAAATTTAAATTTCTCTTCCAGGTGAAATTAAAATTTTTTAATACATTAACGTAACCAAAAAGCAACTGACGTTGTTTTTTTTTTGCTAACTGAAACAATCTTTTTAATTTAGAATTTGGTATCAAAAACTATAAAAAAAGTCATCCAGGGTTGAACAAGTGCAATATTTTATGGTACATGAAAATGGCCAAATTGGTTATATATTTAAAATTTTTCTTAAATAAAACAACTCTATGAAAAGTTGCATTGATAATAAAAACAAACAAAAAATGAAAATGTTACTTCCAAAGTTGGGAAATTTATGGTTTTTTTTGGTACATTCAATATATTTTATGTGACCAATATGTTTACAAAGTTTAAGATTCTCTTAAATAAAACTATTTCATGCCGCATTAATTGTTGCATTGGAATTAAAATTTATTTTAAATAAAAGTAACCAAAAAGAAAGTTAACGTCGTTTTTAGTAATTAAAACTATTTTTCTATTCAGGAAAAACATATTTGGTATCAAAATAAAAAGAGTCAAAACTTCGATTCCAGGTTTGGATAACTGCAATATTTTGTGGTTCATAAAACTGACCAAAATGGTTTCAAATCTTAAGTTTTTTAAATAAAACTATTTCATGCCTGGTAATGAGTTGCATTGATAAAAAAAATAAATTAATGTTCGTTTCCATGGGTGGGATATTGGTTTTTTATACATAAAAGTAACCAAAAAGGCAACTGATGTCGTTTTTTTTACTAATTAAAACCATTTTTTTATTCAGGAAAAACAAAATGAATAACATAGATATAAAAAATTTTGGTTTTTTATTTCAGAGTTGTATAACTGCAATATTTTGTATAACATGAATGCGACCGATGTGGTTACATACATAAAGTTTTTCTTAAATAAAACTACTTAATATCTCATTTAGAGTTGCGTTGGTAAAAAAACCAAAAAATTAGTTTTCGCTTCCAGGGGTGGAAAATTGATTTTTTTTACACATAATGGTAATCAAAAAGACAACTGACGTCGTGTTTTTACTAATTAAAACAATTTTTTAATTCAGGAGAAACAAATTTGAATAATGAAGAGCATTATTAAAAAAAGCAAAACAAATTCAAATTTCGGGTGGGAAATTGATTTTTTATACATAATCGTAACCAAAATGGCAACTTACTTTGTTTTTTTCTTTTTTTGCTAACTAAAACTATTTTATAATTTAGGGATAACAAATTTGGTATCAAATATAATTTTGATAATAATAATTTTGAATTCAGGGTTAGACAAGTGCAATATATTATGGTACATGAAAGTGTCCAAAATGGTTAAAAATTTTAAATTTTTCTTAATTAAAACTACTGTATACCTCATGAAGAGTTGCATTGATAATAAAACCAAAGCGAAATTCAAGTTTTACTTCCAGGGTTGGGAAATTTAAAGTTTTTTTGGTACTTACAATATATTGTGGTAGATGAAAGTGACTAAAATGGTTACAAATTTAAATTTTTTTTAAATAAAACTATTTCATGCCACATGTAGAGTTGCGTTAGTAAAAAAACTAAAATTTCGCTTCCAGGGATGGGAGATTTTATTTTTCTATACCTAAACTTACCAAAAAAACAACCAACGTCGTTTTTTTCAATTCAGGCAACTATTTTTCAATTCAGGCAAAACAAAACTGGTATTAAAACAAATAAAAAATTTCAATTCCAGGTTTGGATAACTGCAATATTTTGTAGTACATTAAAGTGACCAAATGGTTACAAATTTGTAGTTTTTCTTAAATAAAGCCTCTTTATAAATCATAAACATTTGCATTGGTAAAAAATATTAAAAATTAGAATTTGGTTTACAGCGGTGGGAAACTTTCTTTTCATTCATCAAAGTAACCAAAGAAGCAACCGACGTTGTTTTTTATTTTTTTGCCAACTAAAACCTAGCAAGAGCAAAATTGGTACTTAAAATATATGCTATGCACTTTTGTTGTTTTTGAATTTATTTGCTTGTGGTAACAATGTGTGGGCGTGTTCGAATTAAAAGACGAAATTATTTAATAATAATCCATTTATTTAATAATATTCTTTTTCTCAAAACCAAAAGCGTGATATTAACTCATCAGGAGAAAAAGGAACAACTTAAAATCTACATAGTAGTAAAAAATAGTAATAGAAATTCATATTTATTATTAGTTGTACGAAAAAGGCATTTAATATAAGGTGGCACCACAATACCCTCCTCCTAGTTAACGCGTTAACGGTATTTTAGAGGAATTCTAACATGACGTCCAGAAGAAGTGGTGCGGGTGGTAGTTCCCGAGAGGGAGCGTGGCTTTTGCACTGAAGTGTTATCATCTAAGGTGTTGTTATTCGCTAATGCTGGCGGATCAAGTTGTAGTCTAACGTCTTCTGGTGGGTGGTCGTTGGTTTCAGATCTGTTGTCGTCTTGTGGAGTTTCGGTGGATGCATTTTCATCATAAACATAGGCAGATTTCAGACGATCTATAGAAATCTTCGCGTTTCTCTGGTGCATTTTCACAACAAAATACTTATCGTGTTTACTCAAAACTTCAAAAGGGCCTTCGTAGTTTGGTTCCAGAGGTGTTTTAACGTGGTCGATTCGGATGAAAACATATTTGCACTCGGCTAACGCAGGCTGAACAAAACTTGACTTAACACCGTGACGAACTGTCTTTGTAGTTGGCAAGTCCGATATCAGTCTATGTAGTGATTGCACAAATTCGGCTTCTGAAGTGTTTCCTTTAGAAGGAATGAGGAATGCTCATTGGACGCGCAATGATGCACCAAAAACCATCTCAGCAGGACTCAGGCCAATATAAGCTTTCAAGGTTGATCGCATTCCTAAAAGAATCAACGGAAGCACAACGCTCCAACTATTTGTCTCGCAACACTTAATAGCACACTTTAAGGTACGATGCCAACGTCCGATGATTCCATTAGCTTGTGGGTGGTAGGGAGTCGTTCGCAAATGTTTGACACCTAACACCTTTGTTAACTCCTTGAATATTGACGACTCAAATTGCCTTCCTAAGTCGGTGGTAATGCGTAATGGAATACCGTAAACTGAAATCCAACCATTCATAAGAGCACTTGCAACACTTTGGGCGGTTATGTCTACCAGCGGTACAGCCACGGGCCATCTACTATATCCGTCAATGCACGTAAGACAATAGCGGAAACCCTCGGAAGAAGGAAGCGGTCCAACAATGTCCACGTTTATATGCTCAAAGCGGGCGTCAACTAGTGCATACTCACCTATTGGTGACTTTGTATGACGTTGTACTTTGGCTCTTTCGCATTGAAGACATGAGCGAACATACTTAGCTACATCTGTTGACATTGATTTCCACACGTAATGACTAGCTACCAATCTTTCTGTTGCACGGGTGTGAAAGTGAGTGTAGTTTTCGAATGACAGCTCCACGGCAATTTTTTGGGACATATGGTCTCATCCTATCCGCTGAAACGTGGCAATAAAGTTTCCTTGTCGAATTCGGAATTTAAAATTTTGTTAATTTTAGGGATGAGTCGCTCTTGCTGTTCAGCATTAACTGTAGTTCACTGTCATCACTTTGTTGTTCGGCCATTTCGTCAAAATTTATCACTTGATCTTCCAAAGTGTTTATACGAGATAACAAGTCTGCTATATTATTGTCGGCACCTGGCAAGTGCCGAATATCCGTCGTAGACTGACTTATAAAATCCAATTATCGTGCTCTACGTGGCGATGCTTTTTCACTTTTTTGTTTAAAAGCAAAAATGATTGGCTTGTGGTCTGTAAAAACGGAAAATTCTCTACCTTCTAGAGCGTACTTAAAATGCTGTATGGCCTGGTAAATTGCAGTGAGCTCTCTATCGTATGCGCTGTATTTTTGCTGGGACGCCGATAATTTTTTGGAGTAAAAACTCAATGGCTGGACTTCGTCTCCAACTATTTGGTGCAGAACTGCTCCCACGGCTTCATCCGATGCGTCCGTCGTTAGCGTGAGTTGTGCATTTGGTGCCATATAATTTAACAGCGTCGCTTCTGCAATATCCTTTTTGCAAGCTTCAAAAAAAGCGATGGCTTCATCAGTCCAATTTATTATGCTATTGTCATTTTTCTTATTACCAGGAATCAGGTTTAGCAAAACATTTTGGTTTTTAATCGCATGTCGGATGAAAGGACGATAAAAATTTAGCATGCCTAGACATTTCTTTAAATTTTTAACAACTTTAGGTCTTTTAAAATTTCGAATTGCCTCGACCTTATTGTCGGGTGGCGTAAGTCCATGTTGATTAATTTTGTGGCCCAAAAAAACTAGCTCACTTTTTCCAAGCTGGGATTTGTCAAAGTTTACAGATAGATGTGTCTGACGTAAGCGGTTAAACACTATTCGCAGGTGCTTAGCATGTTCCTCCTCGGAAGATGATGCTATTAAAATGTCGTCTATGTAAACAAAGACGAAGTCAAGTCCCTTAAAGATTTCATTCATATGACGCTGGAAGGTTTTTGCTGCATTCCGCAAGCCAAATGTCATGAAACAAAATTCAAATAAGCCAAATAACGTGATTATGGCTGTCTTAGGAATGTCGCATGGCTCCACCGGTATTTGGTGGTAGGCCCGTTGTAAATCTATAGTTGAAAAAATTATCTTCCCATACGGTATACTCGTGATACCTGTCAGGTACGGTAATGTTGTTGAGCGCGCGGTAGTCACCACAGGGTCGCCAGTCCCCGTTTGGCTTCTTTACAAGGTGGAGTGGGCTTGCCCAATTACTGTTTGAGGGTCGACATATACCCATTTCCATTAAATATTCAAACTCCTTTTTCGCTGCCTGAAGTTTGTCTGCGGCTAGGCGGCGAGCGCTAGCGTATGTGGGAGGACCTTTAGTCGTGATGTGATGGGTTACGGTTGAGTCAATTGGGCGCTTGTTGGCATTAATCGTTGCCAGGTCTTTATATTCATTTAAGAGTTTTGCGTATTTGTCTTGTGTGTTGTATGCCAAAATTTTAATACAAGATGAACGTGGCGAACAACCTTTTGAATTAACTAAAATAGTGCGATCAATAAGCTTACCTCTTTTGATGTCGACTAATTGGTCATAGTATTTCAAAAAATCTGATACTATTATAGCTGAGTTAACATTTGCCACCAAAAATGAACATGGAAAATTAAGTCGCAGACCTAAACATCTGCGGCGGTATCAATCAAAAAATTCTTTTTCGAAACGTCGTCGCTGATGATGAGACGGGCAATGGTGGAGTCGTCTTGAGATCCGCCTGTAGGATCAGAAGGTGAAACTAGTTTTTTGATGATTTTTGTTGGGGATACGAACAAGGCTCACAGCATTTCGTAGCCTTTTGTCCAAAGGTCCGATGATACCAGCAATAGTCAGCTTTGGCATACCGGCGTTTATTAATAAACGTAACTGACGCAGTCGGTCGCGGGAATTTATTCTAAAGAATAAATAAAAAGAACATACATAGTTAAACATAATAAAGCGTTCAACCGCATTTAGAACAAAATTTATATTATCAATATTATAACAAAAAGAAAAAGTGAATAAATTTTAAAATGTTTTATACATATAAAATTGAGATGAATAAATTTCACAAAAATTACCCGATAGACATGGATGAGAGTTTGCAAAGAATAATAAAACTTGAAATGGTTCTAAAGCAACAAGAAGCAAAAATATACCAACAACAACAACAGCTACAACAAGCCCAACAACAAAGAGAACTACAAGCACAACAAGAACTACAATCGCAACAAGTACTACTACAAGCCGAAATCCAGCGACTATTTATCCCGCAAAATTGGCTCTTCTTGGCACCAAAGAACATTATTCAACAATTTTGGCATATTAGAACGTTGGATAACAACCGTTGCATTAACAGTTTCATCAAATCCGTGGAAATGATAATAGGACTTTGTGGAGATTACAAAGAACTAATACGATTCGGAGTGCAAATAATTATCAACGAAAAAATTACGGCTGAATTTGGAACATATATAAAAAAAGTAGGAGACATTTCCTGGAAGCAGTTAAAAGCGAAATTAAGGGTCCAAGCCAAACCAAAAACGTCATACGCAGAATTGTCAAAAATTGTCATACGCAGAATTGTTAAAAATACGCAGAATTGTTAAATATTTTCGGTATATTGAAGTAAGTAGTCTAAGACAATTGTTTAATTATTTTGAGGAAGCTATATATTTAATAAGTGAAATCTATGAATTTGATGATAATAAACCTGTGTTGTATCAATCTGAAAATGTAGATAGGGATTTAGTTAATATCCTAATTGAAAAAATCGATGGACCACTTAGTGTTCATTTGGACGAAAATTTGACATTAAACGATATTATCATTAAATACACAAAACTAGGATTACTCGAGGATAAAAGTGCTATTGACAGTAGACATAAAACCAGTAAGAATTTTAAAAATGTTGGAACTAAAAACAATAAAAACTGCAAAAATCAAAGCAGACCACAATATTTCAACCAAAATGACGGGAAAGGGAAAAATTATAGTAATCAAGTTAATCATTCTCGTAATTACAAAAATTATGATAATGATGATTTTATATTTAGGCAACCAAAAAACTTCAACAAACGTGATAACGGAAATGACCAATCCAAATTTAGAAAACCTGATTCATACCAAACACGTCTATCACATATTAGTGTTGACTCCAACCCAAATTCACAAAGGACTCTTGATTCCAGATATATGGAAGTTGATACCTTACAAGAAACACACAAAATTAATTCCGCTGAAGACACAAAATTTTTTAGAACTGCCTCAAAATCCAAATTACCCATAGGCGTGTTGTCCATAGGTAACCAAATTTCAAATGCCTAATAGACACTGGCGTAGCAAAACAAAACACGTTTTTACTCTACGAAAAACAGAATCTAAAAGAAACTATTTATATAAAAAAACTTAATGGTTACAACGAAGTAAAGCATTGTGTTGTAACTCCAATGCCTTCACAATTCCCAATCAGAGGAACCCTCACCTCGAAAATAGTTGACTATAAAAAGGAGGAATTAGACGCTATAATAGGTCAGAATTTCTTAGTACCCTCTAAAGCCCAAATTAACCTTGACCAAAATTATTTAGAATTCTTCGGAAATAAAATATTTTTTGAAGAAAATACTTATCCATACGCATTCGATATGATTGCAAGCCTTCAGCAAATAGAAAATGAAGACATAGAAAGTAAACTCCAGATATATGATTTAAGTCAAAAAGAGCAAAATTCTCTTAAGAGGCTACTGCATGACTTTAGAGATACATTTATCCGCAACAACTGAAATCTGTCATGAGATAGTTACTACAACAGATAGACCTTTATATTCGAAAATTTATCGCTATCCGTAAGTTCACGAAAGTGAAATCCAAAAAGAGATCAAAGACATGCTTCGACAAAATATTATAAAGGAAAGTAATTCTCCTTATAATAGCACCTTATGGGTCGTACCAAAAAATATGGATAATTGTCATCGATTACAGAAAGCTAAATGAAAATACAGTCGATGATAAGTTCCCCATACCAAATCTAAATGGTATTCTGGATAAATTGGGAATATCCTAATATTTTACAACGTTAGACCTTGCCAAAGGTTTTCACCAAATTTTCGTAAAAGAAGAAGATCGCAAGAAAGCATCATTTTCAACGCCTTGCGGACCCTTCGAGTTTATTCAGATACACACAGGCTTGAAAAACGCGCCATCAACATTTCAAAGGCTGATGAATTCAATTCTTCGTGATCAAATTAATAAGACATGTGTCGTCTATATGGAGGACATATTGGTTTTTAGCACGTCCCTAGAAGAACATATAAATTCTTTAAAATCAATTTGAAAATCCAGATAGATAAATGCGACTTTCTGAAAAAGGAAACGCAATTTCTAGCTTATATACTGACAAATGAAGGCATTAAACCGAGTCCCCAGAATATTAATATAATACAAAATCTTAAACTTCATCAAACGACCAAACAAATCAAATCATTCAAAGGAATGACAGGTTTCTATAGAAAATTCGTCAATGGCTACGTGAAAATCGCAGCTTTTTTTGACAAAAGCACTTAGAAAGAATGAAAAAATTCATCAATAATACATTTCGGCTTTTGAAAAATTAAAAGAAATCGTTACCAATGCGCCAATTCTAAGATAGAATTCCAATATTGGTTTTGTTAATTGTTAGTTTTGAAAACCGATATTGGTTTCATTTGGTGTCACGAAACCAAGTTGGTTTTGTTAATTTCGAATGTTAATAAAACCAATACCGAAACATCTGTTGTTTACATTTTTATTATTTTTTATTTTACTTTTTTTGCTGAAAATTAACCAAATATTATATTTTTTTCATTAAAATATCATTAAAAGTGTTTTTTTGTGAAAATAATTTATATCAAATAATTAAAAAGTGATAAGGGCTTATAAATAAAATAAAATGGCATCAGCATATTTGTTATTGGAAGATGAACGCTCAAAAAAGGTGAAGAGACGAATTCTTAGAGATTACAGCAATCCATTTGAACTGCCGGCGACATCGTAAGTACATTTTCTTTTACTGTGCGCTTATATTTAAAACTGTTTTGAAGATTTATAGCTAATTATCGGTTAAACAAGGAATCTTTTCGTATGGAGCTTGACAGTATTGAAGGACACTCGTCGCGTTGTAAAATTCTTCCGGTTTTACAACTTGCTGCTTCTTTGCGATTCTTAGCAGAAGCATCTTATCCGACTGATCGGAACCGATTTAAGCATAAGCCAAGGTAGATGCACTGTATCAACAATTTTAGGTGATGTAATCAATGTCATGGAGCGGTTCATTTGTCCTCGGTGGATCGAGCTGGAAATGGACAGCGCTGAAAAAAGTAGGTCGAGAGAATATTTCTACAGCAAATATAAAATGCCTTCTATAATTGGTTGCATTGACGGGCCACACGTAAACATTATAAAGCCTAGAATCGACGAGCATTTATACTTTAATCGCAAGGGGTATTATAGTATGAATGCGATGATAGTGAGTAAAAAATCATATTTTTAAATAAAACATACATTCTTATTAATACTTAGATTTGTGATGGCCAAATGAAAATTCGAGCGGTTGATGCGCGGTATCGCGGCTGTAGCCATGACGCATTTGTGTGGAACGTAAGTAGCACCAGGCAACATTTTCTTAGGATGTATGAGTCGGGCGATCGAACATCGAAGCTTCTGGGAGATTGTGGATATGACATCAAACCCTTTTTGTTGACACCATACAGGGATCCACGCCATAATTCCCAAGAATATAAATTTAATATGGCTCATGCATCAGCCCGAAATATTGTTGAGCGAACTATTGGCGTACTAAAAAGTCGGTTTCATTGTCTAATGAGTGCGCTGCATTATAGGCCAGAAAAAGTGGTGAAAATTATAAATGTCTGTTGTGCTTTGCATAATATCTGCACAAACTACAAACTGGAACACAACGAAAATGACAACATACGTTTACCATCTAACGACATAGAGGAGAACGTTATATTGCCGACATTAACGTCACAACATAGTGAAGCTCTGGGAATCAGGGATGACATATCCAACACTTTGTAAAAAAAAATAAAAAGATTTAAATAAAAAAACATCATATATCATAACAAAAATAAAGTTTATTAAATTCAGTTAGTATATCACAAAAATAAAAATGTACATATATATGTATATTTAAAGCAAATAAATAAAAGGAACGTAAATAATGTTATTTCATCAGGTACATTATATCTATAATATATCATTTAAAAATCACTTCCTAGATTGTTTTTATATTCAAACTTTTGCAATTCCAGATCCAATTGTCTCTTCTTCAATTAATTTTTTTCTTGCAAATATTTCAAAATTGCTGTACTGACGTGGGCAAATTACTTTTTTAAATCAGTGACAGCCTTTGCAACAGATTCATTGCCTTTTTCAATTGCCCTATAAATGCGTCTCAGGCTGCTTGAGTTTTCTTTTTGAATTTGAATTAATTCATCAAGCTTTTTGTTCTTTTCTTTCTTTATTTTATCGTCTTCATCCAGAAATTTTTTTAGACGCTCCCCGGTGTTTTCAGTTTTGTATTTTTTTGCATTACTGGTTGGTACAACGGGAGACAATGGCCGTTTTGAAGAAGTGCCCCCTTCTTTCTCACATGCAGCATCTACATCTTCGTTGAGACCAACTGCTACGCCGCAAACACCTTCCACCAACTGCGAAATGCCACATAGCCGGAATATAGCCTCTTCTGTTGTTGTTAGGTGATGCTTTGCAAACGGTCCACCGCCAATTGCGCTAGACTCTGTCTTATTTTGAGCTAGTTTTTTTCTATCTCGCTCTTCCACTCAGTCCATTTCTGTACGAATAAAAAGACATTACATATAACAATACAATTTGTTCTGTGGAAAGAAATTGTGTTTACCTTTTTCCACCCATTCACATCAAATTGTGCTGGACCGGCACTATTCAGTGAATTAGCCAGTTCTTCCTACAGGGCATTCACTGTTGGTTTGTCACGCTCCGTGAAGCCTTTACCTAAATCCGGATACTTTTCCATAAATTCCACGATTACAGTATTTTGTGTACTATTTTTATATCTTCCCCTAGAAAATAAAAAGGTCAATGCAAAAATTGTTCTTTTCATAAAGCAAATATTAATTTAAATTAATTTACTTACATTTCTAAAAAATATCCCACTGCAAAAAAATAAAAGCTAAAGCGCGCAAAAATGAAAACTGACAGCTGTTAGCTGCTTTGTTTATTTCCAACAAAAAACCTAACATTGGTTTCTGTGACACCTAAAACCGACACTAATTCTAGTTCGAACATAAAACCAATAACATTGGTTTCTATGACACCAAATCATTTTTCTTTTTGGTTTTAAAACCAATTCTGACAATATTGGTTTCTATGACACCCCTGATTATTTCATAAATTCGAAACAGGTCATGCTGGTATAATACCAACCTTGGAAAAAATTAAACACAAAATATATAATCCTAACTTGAAAGAATTTATACAAAAAGTAATTAACAACTGCGAAACTTGCACAGGAGCTAAATACGACAGAAAAATTACGAAAAATTAGGGCATTTTTGGCCATTAAAGGAAATGTTACCAAGTTTGTATTAGATAATGAGTTCAACAACGCAAATGTTAAAAATTTCCTTGACCAAGAGGGAATTCAAAATCATTTTACAAAACCCAATAGCCATACTGGTAACTCTGATGTAGAAAGATTTAATA
>OY776276.1:81818898-81888898 GCA_963675445.1 Linnaemya vulpina | reverse complement strand
ATCGATTCAGTGTACACTAGCGGTTTGAAAACGCCAAATTTCTAGCGTTTTCTTTTCTCAGAACACCTGTTTGGCGTTTTCAAATCAAAAAGACGAACTTTAAGCGATATGCGTTTTTCAGAACACCTGCTTGGCGTTTTCAAATTGAAAACGCCAATTTTAAGCGGTATACGTTTTTCAGAACATGGGCGATATATATATATATATATATATATACATTTATACATTTTATGTAGACAATGGCAAATATATTGACGTAATTTTGCAGATATTATAATATTTTCTTACCGTTTTATAAAATTAATGCTAATATTTGGTTTTATTCAGCACAAACTGATTAAAAATACTTACGTACCTGATTTAATGAGCAACAAGTGAAAGTTAAAAGAAAACTACCTGTAAAAAAATAATAGCTATATGATAATCGCTATACAAATCCCTAATCAATTTGTAACCACACAGTTAAGATTACTCACTGCAGTACCAAATAACAATTTAATGGAAATTGACGAAAGCAACGAAAAAATTACTGCAATAAATAATGTTATTTTACAATATAAAGAAAATATAATACTTCAACACTTCCAAAAAAGTAATCATTGTTCAATTAAAAATAATTGTAAATATATATTCAATAATAAAACTGAATCAATAGAAATATACGAAGACTTATTTTATTAAAAAATACTAGAAAAATAAAAATAAAGCAAACTTGTGACAATAGAAATTTAAGTTTAACTGGAAATTACTAAATATTTTTAATAATGTGGTCTAATATTTATTAAGCTTAAGGTCTCTTTATTTTTATTATATTATAAAATTGTTTTTCAAAATTTCGTCTCTCCTTTGTGTGACTTCTTCAGGAAAAAAAAGAAATAAATTTCCTGAAGAAGTCACACAAAGAAGTGACGAAATATTGAAAAACAGCTTCATAATATAATAAAAATAAAGAGACCTTAAGCTTAATAAATTTTAGACCACATTATTAATCAAAAAGAGGTAAAAAAACTAGAAGAATTACTAAATATTACTGCAGTATAAAAATTAATGATCAGATTTATGAAAACAGCAAATACATAATTCATGAGAAATATTTTTTCCCACCAACGCAGATTGTTAACATAACTAAACCAATTCTTCAATTTGATACTATTATTTTAGAACATACACAAAATATTAAGGAAATAGAAGAACTTAAATTCCATAACATTCGTATCTTATGGCGTAAATGTAATATTGATAATTCTTTTCATTTTGCCGATCATTATATTGTATTGTTCTATGAGAAGATATAATATTAAAATAAATATTAAAGAAAAGCAACCTAAAGAAAATACACGTAAAAGTGCTATATTCGGCTGTGCCGAATCTTATATGACGTTCATTAATGTACGTCTGCTTTCTAACTTATAAAATAGTTTCAGTTAGCAAAAAAATAAAAACAACTTCAGTTGCACTTTTTTGATTACTTAAAAAAAATATTTCAAATTTCCCACCCCTGGAAACGAAATTTTAAAATTTTTTTTTACCATTACATATCCTCATAATATGTAAAGCGGTTTTATTTATGCAGAAGTACAAATTTTTAACTATTTTGGTAACATTCATGTTATACAAAATATTGCAGTATCCAACCCTGGAATCGAAAATTTATTTTTTTTTAATTTTCAATACCAATTTCGTTTTTCCAAAATAAAAAATAATTTTAACTTGAAAAAAACGACGTTATTTGATTTTTGGTTATGTTATTATATTATGTTATTTTTTTCATCCATGCAAATCTTCATGTTACCAAAAACGGTTTTATTTAAGAAAAACTTTACATTTTTATACATTTTAGTTATTATATGTACCAAAAAATACCGAATGCGCCATAAAAATATTTTAATTTCCCATCCCTGGAGGCGAAAATTAAAACTTTTTAAAAATATTTTTTACCAATGCAAGTTTTCAAGATGTATAAAGCGGTTTTATTTAAGAAAAACTAAAAATTTTTAATCATTTCTTTTACCTTCATGTACTACAATATATTTCAGTTTTCGAACCCTGGAATCGAAATTTGTTTTTTTTTTTAATTTTTGATACAAATTAACCAGGAAAAAACGACGTTAGTTGATTTTTAGTTATTTTAATGTACAAAAAATATTAAAATTTCCTAACATTTTATAAGAATTTTTAATTTTTAAAATTTTTTTCATCAATGCAAATCTTCGTGATGTATAAAACGGTTTAATGAAAAAAACTTGAAATTTTTAAACATTTTAATTATTATATGTACCACAAAATACCGTATGTGTCAAAAAAAATTCAATTTCCGATCCCTGGAATCGAAAATATAATTTTTTTAAAATTATTTTTTACCAATGGAAGTCTTCATGATGTATAAAGAGGTTTTATTTAAGAGAAACTACAAATTTGTTACCGCTTTCGTTACTTTCATGTATTACAAAATATTGCAGTACCGAACCCTGGAATCGAAATTTTGATTTTTTTTAATTTTTGATACCAATTTTGTTTTGCCGAAATAAAAAGTAATTTTAACAAGGTAAAAACGACGTCAGTTTATTTTTGGTTAGGTTATTGTATAAGAAAAATTTTAATTTCCTAACCTTGGCTGGGAACTTTAAATTAAAAAATTTTTTTTCATCGATGCGAGTCTTCATTACATCAAAAACTTTTTTATTTAAGAAAAACTTAAAATTTTTAAACATTTTAGTTATTATATGTACCACAAAATAACGAATGTGTCAAAAAAAATTTTTAATTTCCCAGCCCTGGAAAAAAATTTTTTTTTAAAGCTTTAAATGGACAATTGAGGAGTCCCAAAGCTTGAAATAGGTTAAATTTTCAAATAAGCAAAATAATAATGCTAGACTGCAATGTAAGCATAAAATAATTATATATCTTAGCTTATATTAGATTTTAAGTACATTAAAAAATTAGTCTTAAGATTCACTTTAATAAACGCATACCTCTTTGAAAAAAGCAATCGGCATTTATTATTAAACTTAACTCGTACCTTATACGAACTGGTAGCAAATTCAGCCTCAGTGAACTCAATTGTAAATGTGCGTTCAAGCCAATTTGCATTCTTTTTTCCAAATCGCGACTTCGTATGATTAGAATCCTGCCATCTTTGTTTATATATGTATAAGAAGTAAAAGTGCTAATTCGGCTGTGCTGAATGTATAAAATAGTCTTAGCTAGCAAAAAAAAAAAGACGTCAGTTGCCTTTTTGGTTACTTTTATGAATAAAAAAAATCCCACCCCTGGAAACGAAACTTTAATTTGTTTTTTGTTTTACCAATGCAACTCATTATGAGGCATGAAATACTTTTATTAAAAAAAAATTTTAAGTTTGTAAACATTTGTAACCCTGGAATCGAAGTTTTTATTTTTTTATATTGATACCAGATTTGTTTTTCCTGTGATGTTAGTTGTCTCTTTGGTTACTTTTATGTAAAAAAAATTTAATTTCCCATCTCTGGAAGCGAAATCTCTTTTACCAATGCAAATCTTCAGGATGTATATTGCGGTTTTATTAAAAAAAACTTAAAATTTGCAACCATTTTCGTCACTTTCATGTACTACAATATATTATATATAATAAATCAACTGTTTGACATACTGTCATTGTACTATTATAAAACGAAATTTATTTGTTGGGTGGTTAAGCAATGTCTATATACATTTCATTGGCGCTTTTATACCAAATCGTCAGTAGACTTCAACCACAGTTTTGAAAAGTTTCAAACCTCTCAACTTATCAAAAGACTTTTATAAACCATCTGAGAATTCTGTTAATAAATTAACTATAAAAATTTACAAATGATTTAAAAAAATTACATTATAATAAGTGTAGTAGGCTATGAAACTTATTCGATATGACTCTATTTTATTTTTCTCCACCTTTATACAATTAGAATAAAAGTTGTTTGTTCATCGCTATTCATAAATATCCAGTAGCTAGATTCTGTAATTGTCGCATCGTAAAATTTCTCAAATGAAGTGTGAAACAAAAAAATTCCATCGTTTCTCGATTTGTGAGAAAAAAGTGTTTCTGTAATTTAACGTGAAAAGAAGCAACACTAATTAGAGAACGAAATAGTGTACCAGAAAATGTATGCATTGAAGACATTGCCTTTCTTTCGTTGTGTACACCTTCGGCATGTACTTGTGTACATCTCCGAGTATATGGAGATGCCATATATCATAGTGGCAAGCCTCTATAGTGATGGATATAATAATAATATTTTTTGAAATTCGTTTTCCTGTCAATTTTATAAGGATCGTTTTATTTATGAAAGTATACTTACCTCTTTCACATTTAATTTCATTTGCAAAATATGCAAAATGCAGCAAATTCTTGGAAAATAGCCACGTTTCTGTTGTTTTGTGGTATTGCTTGTCCGAAAAATGAATATATTTTTTTTACCCTTTTTATTATGAGTATATCTGATTTTTGTCGTGTTGTTGTTATGTGTGCGTCTATTTAAAAACTCTTGGCTCCTCATAGTCCCACACATTAATTTTATAAAGATACAAAAACAAATATAATTATCATCACCGCAAATGTGTATACGGACATAAAGTGAATTCAATGTTTTCAATGTCTTCAATGTTAAATGTCATGTACACTCAAGATGTATTTGTGTATAAAGTGTGGCATGTATACATTTTTCATTGTCTTTTTTTCGATGTCGTTGATGTAAACTTGTGTACACAAAGGCTAAAAAAGTACACTATTTTGTTCTCTGACACTAATTACGTTTTTATTGGAATATTCTAATAGCGCAAATGTCAAAAACCAAAGAAGTAAAAAAATATCTATATATATAAACAAATAGTTTTGTGAGGAAAATAAATAAAGTAGTCCCCCGATTCACGAATGGGATACGTTCTGTGAAAGTAGACGTATATTGAATATTCGTATAGCGGGTTAATATGTCATTCTACTGAAAATAAATAGATTCGTTCCAGCGATAGAATATATTCTTAATAGCACTATTAAAAATGCATAGAAAAAAGAGAAAGTAAATATAATATTATAATATCTTTATAAAAACGTGTAACAAAAATCTTAATTATTAGCATTAATACAGTAAAAAATATTAAACAGAGATTAACAAAACAAACAAAAAATATTAAGAAAGCTTCACCAAAAATTAGTAAAGATAGAAAGACAAACGATCGAGAACATATAAAATTAAAAAAAAACAGATATGTCAGTAGTTTAACGTCAGTGTCTACCTTGCTGCCCAACCTGACGGTAATCTTAACACAGTGTAGAATTAATGCTTCTACCAACGCCCCGCACGCAACAGACTGTTACGCATGAGTACCAATGCGAAACCATATATTTGGACATGGCATCCCCCTTGGTTAGGAGCGGAGCCTATCTAAAACTCCTCCCGTACTTAGGGGCGGCACCCGGTTGCAATGCAACTCCACACTGAGCGAATGCTCTTCCCGCGATTCGAGTTTAAATCCCAGCCACCACGAAGCTCCCCGAAGGGCCGCACTATTGCCAGGTTGGAACCGAAGTTCCAGGGGCTTCTGACACCCGTGGTACTAGAATTAAGTCTCCGGTCAGACCTCGCAGCTGAAACTACTTCCAGTTGAACCCCAAACAGTTCGGGACTGCTGACCCACAACACAAACACGAGCGACCCAATGAGCACATACGCCACCAGCAAGGCCATAACACATATCAAAACTAGACACAGCCACCCTAACGAGTGGCACTACAAAAAAAAAAACAACAAGATGCAACACAAAAACGACAACCACTGCAGCAGGGGAAGCAGCAAAAAGATAAACAGCATCAGCAAATGCAGAAAATCCACGGAGAAGATCGGCAATCACTCCATGCCACAAAGGACATAAGCAGGCGTAACAAGCAGACAACAGCGTCAGGAAAGCAAGCGGCAGCAGTACTCACAGCACGGGTAACTGCAGGGGCCATGTCCACTAGCGTCCAGTCCTTCTTCTACTAAACAAAATGAGTGCAAAGTCGCCCAACCTCTAAAATGTCCGACTGCTCTCTAAAACCCTACTAATATCCCAAACAACCCCCGAAAACACGACGCCCATATCCCCTAAGCTCCTAACGTCGTCATAGTAAGGACATGCTGTCAGTACATGCTCCCAGTCCTCTGGCCTACCCCCACATCGACATTCCGGAGACTCCGACAGACTCCTCCGATGTAGAAACTCATTCAATGAACCATGTCCCATAAGTAAAAAGCTTAAAAACATCCCAAATTCAAACTCCTGACGGTCACGTATAAGCGCTGCATCCTAAATAAAACGGAATGTAACCCTCCCATCCCCTCTGTCCACCCACCTGACCGTCCATTCCCTATTACCCCGACTACCCAAACTTAGACTTAGATCAGCCCCCGTGAGATCCTCAGCGGAAAACCTTAGGATGATAGCACGTCGTATCACCTCCAATTCAAGAGGAGCCACACCCAACAGAACCCAACATAGCAACCCACTGGCAAGACACAATCTTAGCACGGCCTCTAACAGACATGACTATCTCATACTATACAGGAGCACCAAATGTTGCACATGTTTTAAGCTTTTCACGAACATAAGAAAGATGAATCATAAAATTCATCCTCTCAGTCATCATTATCCCCAGACTCTTAACCTCAGTTAAATATCTGAGACTAACACCACCAGAACGCACAATCGGGTGACGATTCCGCGATAATCTTCTCTTAAGAAGCATTATCACGGTCTTGTCCATAGCCACCTCCACACCTACGCTATTACCCCAATCGTTAACGAATCGCATGGCCAGCTCACTTCTATTCTCTAGATCAGCATATCCTTCGATCAGGATGAGCAAGTCATCCGCATACGCACACACTTTGTAGGAAGAGCTGAGTTGCCACAACATAGTATCCATTATAAGGTTTCACACAAATGGACCACAGATAGAACACTGTGGACAACCACGTACCACATCCTTCTAAGCTATGCCGTTGGCACCCGTTACACAAGCCCTTCTGCCAGAGAAGTAACTACTCCATAACGCAAGGTCCCGACAGCCCATATCCGCAGATTCTTACCAACGCACCCTTAAAATCAACAAATATGCCCAGAACACACTTGCCAGTCGAGTCCCTGACACAATCATTGACATGCAACCAAGCATCCTCAACTGACCTACCTTCGCTAAACCCATACTGATACTTCGAAGAACCCGCGTCAGTGACTTCGTTCAGTCGTGTCACCATGATCCTTTCCAGTACTTTTCCAAACACCGGAAGAAGACTAATGCCCCGATATGAACGAGAATCATTCCTCGTCCTATCAGGAGACTTCAGCAAGACAACAACGTGGGCCCTTTTCCACAATAGCAGAAAACAGCCCTTATTAAAACATCCCCCAAATACTGAATACAGGTACTCCGGTATTGTCTCTCAAATACTCCTACACATATTCTTCGTTATACCATCCAAGCCCGCTGACCTTTTACACCGAACTCGACTTATACTGTCCGAAATTTCCAAGCTTTCCAACATAGAAGGGACAACCATCTCCCTAATCAGAGGAGATTAGTCAACCGTCTCCGTTTCCGGAAAGAAGCCCCCCAATAGTAAGTCCATGCAGTCCCTCCATGATGACAAAGTTTCATTTCCAACTTTTCATATCAGTCCGTTTCTCACCCATCCTACCCACCCGGTAAGCCCTTCTCCCATTCCCGCGACCGAAAAAATACATATAACAGCACCCCCATCCCGCAACGACCGAATGCCATGAACCTTAACGCCATGGGTAGGCCCAACTTCCCCAACTACCTTCTTCACAAGATAATTCGATGAAGCGCACTTTCCGCGCACAACTACCGACCAAGTTTCAACCGATTTAACCACCGGTGGTGCAATCGAAAAAGCCGCAACCTTAACTGGACCAGCAGTAGAGTGCATCCGAGACGTTACCACAGGCCAGGTAGCAGCCGGGGCCACACTTTCAACAAAAGCATGAGACTCCAGCACATCAATACGCCCCTCAGCCGCTCATTCTCGGCAATGAGCCCCATAAGCAGCTGCTCATTCCGGGCCGCATATGATAGCAAAAAAAGAAAAAATTAAAGATATCAAAAACTCTCCAAATTAATATGTAAATAAAAATCCAAATCAAATGCACCAAATTTAAAAAACCCTAAGCACCAGGTATACAAAATACCCAAGGTAACCCCGTCAGATAATATAACAAAAGTACAGCATTCAAGAACCCCTGATTGTACTCATCAACCCCCGATTAACAAAATTCATTATATCTCTTGAATCTCTATTAGGTTCCAAAAAATCCGAAAGCTCTCGACGAGACGCAAAAAACAATATATAATTCACCTCTCTGCGATCAAAAATAAAAAATCCTCAAAAAACACCACCAATACAAAAGTTTGTATAAAAACAAACAAAAGCACCCTTACTCACGAACCCCGATTCACAAAACCCTCTTGAAACCTTATCCGGATCCAAGCAATTTTTATACTTCCGTAATTTTATATACGTAATTACGCTCAAAACGCAACCCGAAATGTAATTCTTCAATTAAAAATGATACCACCACTGAAAAACCAAAATTCACTTGGGGGATTCACACTAAAGACTTGCAAGAGTGTAACTGAAAGTATTACCAAAACAAACCTACCATATACATATCTGTTACTATTGATACAAGTGAGCGAAAGAGTGTAACTGATATGGTATAGTTTCTTTTTGCATATATATATATATATATATATATAATATGAAATTTATTTGTTGGGTGGGTAAGCAACAATGTCTATATGCATTTCATTGGCGCTTTTTACCAAATCGTTAGTAGACTTCAACCACAGTTTTGAAAAGATTCAAACTTCTCAAATTGTTAAAAGACTTTTATAAACCATCTGAGAATTATCTTAATAAATTAACTATAAAAATTCACAAATTATTTCAAAAAATCACATGATAATAAGTGTAGTAGGCTATGAAACTTATACGAACCAAAACCCAACAAACAACTTTTATTCGATATATATACGATTTGGTAAAAAGTGCCAATGAAATGCATATAGATATTGTTGCTTAACCACCCAACAAATAAACCAAAATAAACAACGACAGTATGTCAAATAGTTAATTTATTAATATATATATATATATATATATATATATATATATATATATTAATGTATATATTAGTTATTAATATATATATATATATATATATATATATATATATATATAATATTTGACTATATTAATTTTGTAAGAAATATAATACGTCGGGGCATTTTCAATAAATCATTTTTAGACCTGTGTTGTTATCTTGTATGATTGATATTATTAATATTTACTTACTAGTGTAATTGGATCAGTGTTCTTGTTAATAACGAAATTAATTTCTTAATTTGAATTTTTGATAAGCAAAAAAGCGTTTTTGGTAGATTTTTTGTATAGTATGGTAGGAAAATAATTTCTTGCGCGGCAAGGTATTGGCTGGTGAATAGAACTGCTTGAAATATTTTGCCAATGGTTTGCTTATTTTAGGTGTTTAACGCACACATAATATAAAGTAAATGTTTTCAAAGAGTTTTCTTATCTTTGTGAACAAAATATCTTAAAAAATCGCTTGTGAAAGGTATTTAAAATATATTTCCAATATCTTATAAAATAAATTATTATGCGAATTTCTATTATGAATTATAACAGAATGACCTTATTTGGTTTTACAAGTTGATTTGTGTGACCTATTAAATTGTAACAATTACTTCTCTAGTTGACCTGTACCCTTTAAAAATATAGAAAATAAAATTGTATCATTTCAGAGTTTTTTTATTGTTAAAAAATTCTTTATAGGTAGGACGTTTTCGTTATTGTAATCTTATATTGGAAATTACCAGCACTTCATGTTTAAAACAATTTTTTTTAATGCACCTACAATCAAACAAAAATGTGAAAGGGTATATTTAGGTTTGTGATTCCGTGTGTAATTTTTTCGATATCAATATGCGACCCCATAAGGTATATATATTCTGGATCCTTATGAATAGCGATGACGATTGAGCGATGTCCGTCTGTCTGTACGTGAAATCAGTTTTCCCAAGCCCCCAGAAGAGCTAGGACTTCATTATTGGACTGATGGATTGGAAATGTACATAAATTGAGTGGTATTGAAATTCAGAAAAATCGGAAGGACGATTCCAGCGCTGGGAAGCTTACACCTATTTTTCGACGCAAAATTAACACCAAAACCGATTTTTTTTCTTATCTGAAAACTGAACCTATTTCATGCTTTGGGAATCCTCAATTATCTATTTAAAACTAAAACAAAAATTTTTTTCCAGGGATGGGAAATTAAATTTTTTTTTGGCACATTCGGTATATTGTGGTACATATAATAACTAAAATGTTTGAAAATTTCAAATTTTTCTTAAATAAAACCGCTTTATACATAATGAAGACTTCCATTGGTAAAAATAAAATTTTTTTTATTTAACGTGCGCTTCCAGGGTGGGAAATTAAATTTTTTTATTTGTACGTTTGGAATTTTGTGGTACATATAATAATTATAATGTTTAAGAATATCAAGTTTTTCTTAATTAATACCGTTTTATACATCAAGAAGACTTGCATAGATGGAAAAAAAATTTTTTATTAAAAATTCCCATCCAGGGTTAGGAAATTTAAATTTTTTATACATTAACATAACCAAAAATGAACTAACTTCGTTTTTTCCTTGTTAAAACTATTTTTTATTCTGCAGAAACAAAATTGGTATCAAAAATTTGTACCGTAATATTTTTTAGTACATGAAAGTAACAAAAATGGTTACAAATTTGTAGTTTTTTCTTAAATAAAACCTTTATACATCATAAAGACTTCCATTGGTAAAAAAATAACTTAAAAAAACAAATTTTCGCTTCTTGGGATTAGAAATTGAATTTTTTGGTACATTTAATATTTCGTGGTACATATAATAATCAATATTTTAAGTTTTTCTTAAATAAAACCGTTTTATACATCATGAAGATTTGCATTGATGAAAGAAATTTTCGCTTTAAAATTTTTGAAATTGAAATTTTTTTTAGATGTATAAACCAAAAGGAAACTAACCCAGTTTTTTTAATAATCAAAACTATTTTTGAATTCAGGAAAAGACAAAATTAATATCAAGTACTTAAAAGAAAATCTAAATTTCGATTTCAGGGTCGGATATTTGCAATATTTTGTATAACATGAAAGTTAATAAAATGGTTAAAAATTTTTACTTTTGCTTAAATAAATCCGCTTTACACATTATGAAGACTTGTATTGGTAAAAAAAAGAAAAATTAAAATTTCGTTTCCATGGTTGGGAAATTTTGAATATTTTTTTTAAGTAACCAAAAATGCAACTGAAGTTGTTTTTATTTTTTGCTAACTGAAACTATTTTATAAGTTAGAAAGCAGACGTAGATTAGTGAAGGGTATATAAGATTCGACACAGCCGAATAAGGCGCTTTGATTTTAATTTTTTCTTGAAGTTAAAAATATTCCCATGTTCTTAAAGGGGTATCCCCCTTTTAAAAATACCTGTATTAAAAGGGAATATATACCCTCAATAAAACATTTTTGGATTTTCCCAATTATCTATTGGAAAAAATAAATTTAAAGAAACTAAAACATACCTGTAAGAGTGCTATTGTTTTATAATATTTTTGTATGCAGCACAACAACAACTTCCTTAAACTGGTCTTATATATTATAACTTTATGAGAGTATAACTAAATGGCACACATTTTGAAAACCTCACATGTATTTATTGATCAAACGTTTTCAACAGACTGAATACCTTTACTAATATTTCTTTGATTGTACAACATTTATATATATATATACATATATAAGAATTTTTTTATATATATTTTAATTAAAAAATATTTAACGTTAAGTGCTTCTGAAAACCAACCTGCATTTAATAGAGGTGATAATGTATATGGCTTTAATCAACTAGAGGCATATATTGATAAGATTGACGAGATTTTCTCTTTGAGCTTGGGATGACTTTCATCATTACAAGGATCCTTAAAACACGGTTCTAGCTTACTTGAAGTACCAGTACTTATGCCCAGTTTTTGACTTCGTATTTAAGTTCTATTTAAACTTAAAGTCTATTTAAATACAAAATTCATTTTTACAGATCATATATAAATACAACTTAAATAAAACTCATTGGACACTTAAATGATATTTAAATAGAGCACAGTAAACATATGACTTTGACTTTTTTTCTTTTAAGAAAAAGAAAACATTGTGATGTTCAGAAATTTTTGCAAACAAATTTAAGAAAGTTACATAAATATAGTTAATTATCAATAGAATAAGGTAAAAAATCAATAAAATAATATTTATTTTACAAATAGGCTCTTAACACAGTTGAAAAACTTAAAATAATTTCATGCACAACACTTGAAATACTTTGAATCATAAGAAAAACACATGTTTTCTGAACAATGGCGATTATTGTTTACATATTTCACGGTGCCACCACATTTCCCGCATAAATTAATTGAAGTATTTAAATATGACTGAAAATATCAAAGAGTATTTAAACACAACATAAGTTTATGCGAAGTCAAAAACTGGGCATTAGTGGTTCATTTTCAGCTATACAAGTTCTATAATTCGACGAGCAGCGTTTTCACTGATAATTTTCATTTGTTCTTCAAAAAGTATCTTCTAATTATGTACAGAGAATAAAATCTTATTTTGTAGAATGCCGCATGATGTATAACAAAATAATACTTCATGGGGACTTTTTCCCGACGTTCTGTTTACCATTGTGCTTTAAGACCATTGACGTAACCAGTTGTTCGAACCAACGTTTTTCATTTTGAGTTGACGGTTGAAGCATAGAAAGTGCTATTTGGAGTTGTCGTTTTTGACGACCTTCTCTTATATATTTCACAACTGGAATTTCATTTATTCCGTGCCGTTTTCTAAGTGCATACAGCTGGAATCAATAGTCTAAAACTTTTTCATCATATTTTCTCACAGCCCTTACCATCTTAAAGTACCCATCAGCTTCATAACTGTACGATCCAAATTCCTTCCTTAAATCTTCAGCGACACAAATCCAACTCGAACGTAATATTTATAAGGACTCCAAACATAAGCGGCCATTACTTTTCATTCAACTGTAAGCTGTAAATATAAAACACTTTTATATATATATATATATATATATATATATATATATGCACTATAGACTCTTTCTGTAAACTGCTCAACTGACAGTGAAAAATCGTGAAATGGGTCAAATTCAGGAATCGTTTTAGCAGTTTCCATTACAGAATAATTACTTATGGAACGTGTAGAAAGAATTATATATGATTAATTACATGGCATAACATGTCGTTGTATATAATTCTCGAACTTTACCAGCTCTACGTGATTGTACTGTGTACTTCGTAGAAAAAGATTTACTGCATTTCCAACCATTTGTTTTAGGTTGTTTATATAATTTTGTAAATTTAAATTGCTTAGGCCTTCTGTTTTGCTACATGCGGCCTGTAAATCTTGCAGAATTTATATCGAAGGGGTTTCTTCTAAATCATGCCCGTAAAGCTCATAATAAGCTCAGATTTTGCTTCCGTGGACGGTAATTCACTCTCGCGGAGTAATTGCTTCAGCTTCTTAACTTTTGTGTTCTATTTATATTTTATTTATTTATTTATTTGCTTGTTTTCAATGTGCCATACACAAGACTTTTTCACATATACATATACATATATATATATATATATATATATATATATATAATATGCAATAAAATATAAATATAATTAAAATTGGAAATCAATTCTAAATACATACGTACATATATACAGGATCAGAAAAAATTACAGAATAAAAACATAATTATGAAACAAAATTTAAATTAAACTATTCGCAGACTCAAACAAAGTTAATTTAAAAATTGACACATAATATCCCTACTGAATCGAGTTTACACCTATACAAGAAAATAGGCATTATATACGAATTAGCAAGAATTATTCGAATATATACGGGATTGCAGCGATGCCTTTGCAAAAGATTTCTTAACATAGAAAACACACGGCCACATGCAAAATTAATATGGTTAGACCAGGTGAGGGTGCTATTAAAGTGAATTTCCAGGTTTTTAGCAGAGTTTACAATCAAAATGGGCTTAGTAATTAAGATTAATACCGGGTTTAAGTTAAGATTTAGTAAATTTTTTTTAATAAGCAAAGATTTAGATTTATTAGGATTAACCTCTAGACATATAGCAGTAGCCCATTCAGAGATACACTGCAATTCTTCATTTGAAATCTTCACACATTGATCGGCTGATGTAATATAACAACTTGTATAAAGCTGCACGTCGTCAGCGTATAATCTAACTTTACATTGTGAGAGATGTCTTGGCAGATCATTGACATACAGCGAAACAACAGAGGGCCCAGGATTGAGCCCTGTGGAACACCACGTCTTAGGGGCAAGGAATTTGATTCTGAAGTACATGATTACACAAATTGATGTCTGCCAGTCAAATAAGAACGAATCAGGCTAGTGGAGGAGGAAGAAAACTTATGAAAAAATTTAAATTTATTACATAAAATGTTATGATCGACTGTGTCAAAAGCCTTCGAATGATCAAAAAGTACTAACAACGTTACATTGCCATTGTAGAAATCAACTAGGACCATATTAAAAATACTAGAGAGCTCGATTAAGAGACATTGTATATACATATGTAAAAAATTTTTTATATAATTACCTAATGTTTTTATAGTTCAAATATAATTGTTTTTTTAGACAAATAAACAAACAAAAAAGTATGTAGTGCAATTTGCACAACCATGAAAAGTGAATTTTTAAAGGTACATTCATATAAGATTATTTTCTCACACATAACACTGCTCTGTGCAAGAAATAACTTTTTGTCGCTCCTTTAAATAAAACTATGTGCACTATCTGGGTTTTGATGCGCTAAACTGGAATCCGTTTTCGGTTTTTTTCCATCAGGTTCAAATTTTTTTATGGGCGCGGCAATTTTTTGCCCCTAAATTAGCCAGTTACGTAGACATATTTCATCCTAACTCGAGAACGAGTCATCCGATTTTAAAAAGTAAAACACCGGAAGATGTGTAACAAAATTGTTTTTTTTAAATATCAAATTAAAACTGACTCACTTATTGTCCATCAATTTCCACATATACTGCAACAACAAATATTAGAATATACCCTAATGTTCTCTATTTAGAATTACAGGTAAATAAAAAATACTATATTATAATTTTTAAGTCCAAGAACCATGCAAAATACCGTTGTTCTTTAGTTCCTTTACCTGCTCACATAACGAAATGCTATCGTCATACATATGAAATGTTGGTTGCATTACAACATTGGGTACCTGCGGTAAATTTAAAATAATATCTAAATTTTTTAACCGATTTTTATGGTTTACACCTTTTTTATTTCTAAGATCTGTAACTATTAGATAAAAGTGCAACGTGTTGAATATATGCTTTAATTTTTTTTTAATTCCATTTTTAAACTGAAAAAAATTACGAATTTTGTACGAAAAAAAATATTTTTCTCGATTAATTTCTGAATAATTCCAAAACGATAAGAGATAAAGAAAATTTGTATGTGACTAAAATAAAAATAATTTAGGGGCGAAAAATCGCAACACTTATAAAAAAAATTTGGACCTGATGGAAAAAAAACCGAAAACGGACTCGAGTTTAGCGCATCAAAATCCATATAGTCCACATAGTTTTATTCAAAGGAGGATTTGGCAGTTGAGCAGTGTAATTAAAAGGACCATTCAAAAACTAAAGAAGTTTTTGCTTATTCATACGACCAGTAAAATTTATTTAAGTAATTTCAGTAAAATTGTAGTAACAAAAAATTTTAACTTTTACTAGTTACTAAAAATTACTGCAAAAACTTTTATTAGTTCTACTCAGGGATACCGGTTTTTTTTCGAGCTTCATCGCCAAATGGCTTGTAGAATGTCGCCAAAATCGCTAACATATCGCTAAAATATTAAAGATTGTAATTCAAGTAATAAAATACATATTTAATTTTTTTATTATAAGAAATCGTAGCAGTTTCTCTAGTTTAACATTCGAATGTCTTACCAAATATCGCCAAAATCGGGCAAATATCGCCAAAATATAATATAATGTTATGTTTTGCTAATTTTTTGTTTTAATTTTTTTAATACAAATATTGTTATATATACATATAAGAATTCAGTAATTGTGTTATCAAAATAATCCTTACCAAAATTTAAAGAAAACATTTCATATTAAAAAAGTAAACTAGTAAAGGGTACATTGGTTAAATATTGCAAAAAAAAAATTTCACAAAAAACATAAAAAACTAATTACTACTTCAGTGCTGATGATCGAAATAAAAAATTAAAAAGTAATAAAAATCATTTAGGCGTACATATCAAGTATCGAATAAAAATTTTCGTACTCGGCATTTTCTTCATCATTATTGTTTTTTGCAATTTCTTTTGAATTAAATCCACCTAACATATCTTCAGTTGGAACGAATGTCTTACAACATATACTATTTACATTCATAAACGATAATATTAAAAGTAAAGAATATAGAAATTTGTACTGAATTTTATTTCTCAATTTAGTTTTAACGAAATTCATTATAGAACAAATTACGGCCGTTGACAACTCCTTAAAGTGGTAAGTGCCAGCAGCATTGTGATAATCATAAACTTATGATAAGGGCACACATGTAAATACTTTGAATTCGCCTTTGTATACATACCATACTAACTAAACTCAGTCACTTAAGTAAAAGTTGCCAGACAGAAAAAGTTAGAAATTTATGGAAAAATAAAAAAACATAGCCAAAAATGTCGCCATGGACTCCAAATATCGCCAATCGCAATATGAAAAATTTCATAGCCGCAAACAATTTTTTATGGAAACGTTTGGCGAGACCAATCCTCTCTGTTTTCACATTCATGTTTACACAACGATGCACATCTGAAGACTAAAAACGCTCTGTAAAATATAAAAGTGCGTATGTATTAGTTTTGTTCTGCTAATGCGGAGTTGAAGCTGGTAGAAAAATTGTGCCAACCAAAAACCGCTCCTCTCACCGAAAATGGCAACAAACTGACATGTTATACCAGCACAATTTATCCAGCGTGTAGTGGCTGTTTTGATTTAATATCAGCTAAGGAAGTTTTTGTATATATGTTCAAGAACTATGGAATATGTTAATTTGTGCAATCATGTATTTGTTAACTTATTTTGTGTGCTATTCAAACTTATTAGTTTGCATTCGTTTAAATCGTTTTAATTTATTTTGTTATATTTTTATATATTTCTTCTCAAACTTCATATTATATAGTAATATTTTATGTTTTTTTGTTTACATATTAATATGAGATCATTTACAGCTCAATACAAAAAAAACGTCCGACCTGTTCAAGTGCTCAAGTAAATTTTTTCAGCGAATAAGTAAATTTTTTCAGCGAATAAGTTTTCTAATTCCTTTATTTATAATTTTTGTTAATAAACGGAAACGTAGGATAGAAAATCCTTATATTATTCAAAGAAAAAAAAAACAGAGCTAGGAAGCTTGGTCCAAAGAGGAGAATATGAAGAAACCGGAAGGAAGAATTTGAGGGCATCCTTGTGTCAAGAAAAACAGACATATGTAATGGGATATCGAGATAGCAAATATGATATTTTCGAGGTCTTCCCGATCATCCCTTTAGCCGGATTATGGCAAAACTGAATTATCTTTGGGTATTAATGAATTTGCTTAAAAATGGCATCGATTTGTTAGTGCATATTTTTACATACATTGATAAAAATGCATATTTTTACATATTTTTCTTATAAATGCATATTATTGTGTCATATATATATAATGCGTGTGCTTAGGAAAATATTCTGATGTAAATCTTTACCCTCAACCTGTGATAAGAACTTGGGCAGCTATTAAAAAAAAAGGAGAAACTATTTTCATTAATTTAAAGATCTTGTGGAAGCCTTAAATGAAGAAGACGCTATAGCAATAAAGAAAACTAAAAAAAATTTTAAGTTTACATTCAATTAGAGATCAATTGGTGGTTGTTAGCCAAATCAAAATAATTGACGAAGCTATAAATAAACTCATGCCCAATAAATCAGTGCCTATTTAAATCTACATTTAGTTAATTTTGATGAATATTTAAAGTCTATTTAAATACGCTTTCAGTTTTACAGTCAGACTTAAATACTTCAATTAACTTATGCGAAAAATGTGGTAGCACCATGAAATATGTAAACAACAATCGCCATTGTTCAGAAAACACATGTTTTTTTTATGATTCAAAGTATTACAAGTGTTGTGCATGAAATTATTTTAAGTTTTTCAATCGTGTTAAGAGTCCATTTGTGCAATAAGTATTGTTTTATTGATTTCCGACTTTATTCTATTGATAATTTACTTTATTAACATAACTTTTTAAAATGTTTAGCAAATTTTTCACAACATAACAATGTTTTCTTCTTCTCAAAAGAAAAAAATCAAAGTCATATGTTTTCTGTGCTCGATTTAATTAACATTTAAATGGCCAATGAGGGGCACATACGTCTTATTTAAGTTTGCGTTAAAAACGAAATTTGGTATTTAAATGGCATTTAAAGTTAAATGAGATATAAATAGCCACTGATTTATTGGGCATTAATGAGTTTGGGGGCACAATTAGTGAGCAAATTTGGAGCAACATATAAGACTAGTAGCTGGCGTTTTGGCTTCAATACCTTCTAATGATTTCGTTAAAGATATATGTTTCGTTAAAGAATATGTGCAAATCACATCCGTAGATGTTGAAAGGTTTTTTTTAATGTACACAAGCTTTTTAAGCCAAATAGATTGAACTTTACATTTGAATATACAGTAGAATCTTAAAAAAGTTAACCAAAATGTTGCAAGGGGTATTAACTTTTCTGAACTTTAAACTTTTCTTAGCGCTTTTTTTTAGTCGAAAAAAGGAATAAATAAAGTATGTAATAAATTTGAAAAGTCATACACAACTTTTTTAGATACAAAATGTTATGTTTTTTATTATTTATTATTAAAAAGTTTAAATAGTTTTCATTATTACAAATAAGAAACTTAGGTTTAATGTGTACTGGGTATTAAATTTCACAGTCGTGCTCAGCGTAAAAAATATTAATTTATAGTCGTTTAAAGAAGCACTCAAGGCTTGTTTGTTTCTTTTTTCATGTATAATAACTCTTTATCATTTTCGTGCGCATACTGACTAGGTCTGCCACTTGATTTGCATCCTTGTTGCTTTCAAACCATTTTATAACCTTATCGATGCTTTCAACTGCTTTCGAGAAACTTACTTTAGATCGTTGAACATCTTCCTCGAAAATTGACACGTCGTTTTCATTATCGGTAACTTCGGAATCATCGTTATTTTCTGAAATTTCGTCATTGTTCCAATTTATGATTTCATTAATGCCGATGTCAACATTATCCCCAACCTTTGATATCAACAATTGAACTTCGCGAAGTGTATCGTTGTATGGACTATTTGATAGAATCATTTCAGAGAGAGGAATTTCGTCTTCGCTCTCATACTGATCGTCATCCCACTTTTTTATCTTGTTCCATGCTTTTGTCAGGACTTCTCGAGGTAGTTCATCCCACACTAATTTTAGTATCAAAACAGCATCACGGATTGTATGTGCCTTCAAAATATTTTCCACCGGAACGGTTTCTTGTGCGACAATCTAGCACAACAATTTAGATCAATATCCTAACTTGACCAGTCTTATTGGATTTTGACCCATGGGTTGCAAAACCGCAGTTATGTTAGGTGGTAAGAGCATTGCTGCAATTTGTCCATCATCAGATTGTAACATATCAATTGGCTTATGGGCAGTACAGTTATCAATCAGCAACAACGCCCTTGGTGGTAAATTATTATCAGCCGAAAATTTCCGAACCTCTGAAATTGTTCCTGCATAAACCTAAACACGTTAATGTAAATTTTTAAAATTAGGTTCACCTGCTTTATAAAAGAATGATGCAACCAGTTGAAAAATGACTCTGAGGTCATCCACGACTTCTTCGAATTTGTGTACTCCAATGGGTTTTGAAATCCCTTAAAACAACGAAGATTTGCAGATTTACCAATTACCAACGGTTTCAATTTGTGCGACCCACCTGCGTTCGCACACAACAAAAGAGTTATTCTTTCCTTTGCAATTTTTCGGCCCGGCACTTTTCGCTTGCAGCCACAAATGTTTTATCAGGCAAAAAACGATAAAAAAAAGTCCAGTTTCATCTGCGTTGTAAAGTTGTGAATCGGATAACTTCATTTCATTGATTTTTGCTCTTAAATTATGAATAAAAGGTGTAACACCTGAGGTTTCACTTGAAAGGATTTCGCCACAAACTTTTAGATTGCGAATACCGTACCTCCTTTTAAAATTTGCTAGCCACCCATCAATGGCATAAAATGTTTTTCCAGGTGGGTGCATTTTTGCGGACTCGTACTTGGCCCTGCTTTTTAAAATTGGTCCATTCAGTGCACAGTTACGCTGTCTTTGGCCTAAAAACCACTTGTACAACTTTCACTCAAGATCAGCATATTCCGGTTTATGAAGAGTTTTCCTGATAGATTTTTCATATGTGTTCGCAACAGCCTCCAAGATTTCGTTACGCTTTTTCTTTATCTTCGATATGGCTACTTTGGATACACCATAATTCAACGCCAATCGCTTTCCGTGCATACCTTGATCAAGCATTTCTGAAATCTGCACTTTTTGCTGCAAATCCAACTTGATTTGTGATGATTTCTTCTGCTTTGGCATTTTTTAAATAAGCACTGCACAACTCACAAGCTAAACACTGACGACTAACAAGAACTTCAACAGCAATGTTGAAGATAGACAACATTTTTGGCAGCTCAAAATAAAAAGGAAGTTCAGGGAATACCATAATATACTAAACAAAAATAAAGATTTAGCTGCCACTATTATCACTGAAACAGCCGTTATTTTAAGAAAGTGTACACGCTCTAAAAAGTTAACCGAAAAGTTAACTTTTTAGAGCTGCACGTTGATAATGAAAAACTGTTAACTTATCCGCGTGTTTAACTTTTACGCGAGTAAACTTTTGCAAGATTCTACTGTATAAACCAGATATTATTTTTAAATGTAAATAAACAGAAATAATTTTCATTTTCTGTTTATATTGTGTTTTTATGTATTGTACCTTGATATATATATATATATATATATATATATATATATGTATATATATATATATATATATATATATATGTATATATATATATATATATATATATATATATGTATATATAATGAGACTGAATCAAAATGATGTTTTTGTTTGAATAAATATTAGAAAATAAGTGCATATATTATTGTTTTAGTGCATATTTCGCTTTTTTTTATATTTTAGGTGATTAAAACAAAATTTTTTAGTACATGAAGTCCCTCTCCCTGATTATTATATAAGTTTTAAGTATTGATATTATTACGAAGTTGCGAATTAACAAGCAAACCTAACGACAACCTGGGTATATGTACTTGGCAGCATAATCATTTAAACTCTGATTGATAAAACATAACATCCCTGATCAATATAGAACAACTAATATTAAAATAAGCGGAAATAGAACAATTAGGAAACATTGAAAATTGGTAACAAATGAGGATAAAACAGAGATAAACTTAACAACATCAGATGTTCCCGGGTAAATGAAATTAAATATGTATTCAAATACACATAGCTACATACGTACATCTATAGTACAAAAGACAATATATGCAGAAGTGATATAGACGTGTTATATACCTAGTTATAGAAAACCCACACAATATAGATACATAGTTGCCAATAACAAAGCACGCAGGTAAACAGCCTTATGTACATGCCTATATACATTTGTGGTGATACCTTATATTAAATGCCTTTTTCGTACAACTAATAATAAATATGAATTTCTATTACTATTTTTTACTACTATGTAGATTTTAAGTTGTTCCTTTTTCTCCTGATGAGTTAATATCACGCTTTTGGTTTTGATAAAAAGAATATTATTAACTAAATGGATTATTATTAAATAATTTCGTCTTTTAATTCGAACACGCCCACAAAGTGGTGACCCCGACGTTTGGTAAAAACAAAAACATAAATATGTCGAATAACGACAAAAATAGCAACATTCAACAACAGCCACCACGAGTTGAAGAGGGGCCTAACGAGACTACAACCATCAATCGAATTGCGGTCAAAGTTCCGCCGTTTTGGCCTGACCATGCCGAAATTTGGTTAGCATAAGTGGAAGCACAATTTGCTGTTGCGGGCGTATTAAGTGATGTTTCAAAATTTAACACAGTTGTTGCGGCAATAGAATCAAACGTTCTAGTACAAATTTCAGACGCTATTTTAAATCCACCGGAAAATAACAAGTGCGGCAATCTGAAAAAGTGTATACTAGAACGTTACGATGAAAGCGGGCAGAAAAAGACACAAAAGCTGTTGTCAGAAATTGATCTGGGTGACAAACGACCAACTCAACTTCTCAATGAGCTGAGTACATTGTCAAAAGATAAGGTGACAAAAGATTTTTTAAAATCACTTTGGTTACAGCGACTTCCAGCACAGGTTCGTGCAATTTTACAAGCATCTGACGCTACGTTAAACGAGTTGGCTAAATTAGCCGACAAAATAATGGAAGTTGGCGATTTCCAACATCTGGCCGCCGTTTCTTCTGCACCGCCAACGCGTAACACCAAAGATGATAGCGATAGACGTCTAGACCGCATTGAACAGCAAATAAATAGTCTTTGTAACAGCAACAGTAGAACATACACTCGACGATCTCGGTTGATACAGTGCATCTACCTAGGCTTATGCTTAAATCGGTTCCGATCAGTCGGATTAGATGCTTCTGCTAAGAATCGCAAAGAAGCAGCAAGTTGTAAAACCGGAAGAGTTTTACAACGCGACGAGTGTCCTTCAATACCGTCAAGCACCATACGAAAAGATTCCTTGTTTAACCGATAATTAGCTATAAATCTTCAAAACAGTTTTAAATATAAGCGCACAGTAAAAGAAAATGTACTTACGATGTCTCCGGCAGTTCAAATGGATTGCTGTAATCTCTAAGAATTCGTCTCTTCACCTTTTTTGAGCGTTCATCTTCTAATAACAAATATGCTGATGCCATTTTATTTTATTTATAAGCCCTTATCACTTTTTAATTATTTGATATAAATTATTTTCACAAAAAAACACTTTAGTGATATTTTAATGAAAAAAATATAATATTTGGTTAATTTTCAGCAAAAAAGTAAAATAAAAAATAATAAAAATCTAAACAACAGATGTTTCGGTATTGGTTTTATTAACATTCGAAATTAACAAAACCAACTTGGTTTCGTGACACCAAATGAAACCAATATCGGTTTTCAAAACTAACAATTAACAAAACCAATATTGGAATTCTATCTTAGAATTGGCGCATTGGTAACGATTTCTTTTAATTTTTCAAAAGCCGAAATGTATTATTGATGAATTTTTTCATTCTTTCTAAGTGCTTTTGTCAAAAAAAGCTGCGATTTTCACGTAGCCATTGACGAATTTTCTATAGAAACCTGTCATTCCTTTGAATGATTGATTTGTTTGGTCGTTTGATGAAGTTTAAGATTTTGTATTATATTAATATTCTGGGGACTCGGTTTAATGCCTTCATTTGTGAGTATATAAGCTAAAAATTACGTTTCCTTTTTCAGAAAGTCGCATTTATCTATCTGGATTTTCAAATTGATTTTAAAGAATTTATATGTTCTTCTAGGGACGTGCTAAAAACCAATATCTCATCCATATAGACGACACATGTCTTATTAATTTGATCACGACGAATTGAATTCATCAGCCTTTGAAATGTTGATGGCGCGTTTTTCAAGCCAGTGGGTATCTGAATAAACTCGAAGGGTCCGCAAGGCGTTGAAAATGATGCTTTCTTGCGATCTTCTTCTTTTACGAAAATTTGGTGAAAACCTTTGGCAAGGTCTAACGTTGTAAAATATTAGGATATTCCCAATTTATCCAGAATACCATTTAGATTTGGTATGGGGAACTTATCATCGACTGTATTTTCATTTAGCTTTCTGTAATCGATGACAATTATCCATATTTGTTGGTACGACCCATAAGGTGCTATTATAAGGAGAATTACTTTCCTTTATAATATTTTGTCGAAGCATGTCTTTGATCTCTTTTTGGATTTCACTTTCGTGAACTTACGGATAGCGATAAATTTTCGAATATAAAGGTCTATCTGTTGTAGTAACTATCTCATGACAGATTTCAGTTGTTGCGGATAAATGTATCTCTAAAGTCATGCAGTAGCCTCTTAAGAGAATTTTGCTCTTTTTGACTTAAATCATATATCTGGAGTTTACTTTCTATGTCTTCATTTTCTATTTGCTGAAGGCTTGCAATCATATCGAATGCGTATGGATAAGTATTTTCTTCAAAAAATATTTTATTTCCGAAGAATTCTAAATAATTTTGGTCAAGGTTAATTTGGGCTTTAGAGGGTACTAAGAAATTCTGACCTATTATAGCGTCTAATTCCTCATTTTTATAGTCAACTATTTTCGAGGTGAGGGTTCCTCTGATTGGGAATTGTGAAGGCATTGGAGTTACAACACAATGCTTTACTTCGTTGTAACCATTAAGTTTTTTTATATAAATAGTTTCTTTTAGATTCTGTTTTTCGTAGAGTAAAAACGTGTTTTGTTTTGCTACGCCAGTGTCTATTAGGCATTTGAAATTTGGTTACCTATGGACAACACGCCTATGGGTAATTTGGATTTTGAGGCAGTTCTAAAAAATTTTGTGTCTTCAGCGGAATTAATTTTGTGTGTTTCTTGTAAGGTATCAACTTCCATATATCTGGAATCAAGAGTCCTTTGTGAATTTGGGTTGGAGTCAACACTAATATGTGATAGACGTGTTTGGTATGAATCAGGTTTTCTAAATTTGGATTGGTCATTTCCGTTATCACGTTTGTTGAAGTTTTTTGGTTGCCTAAATATAAAATCATCATTATCATAATTTTTGTAATTACGAGAATGATTAACTTGATTACTATAATTTTTCCCTTTCCCGTCATTTTGGTTGAAATATTGTGGTCTGCTTTGATTTTTGCAGTTTTTATTGTTTTTAGTTCCAACATTTTTAAAATTCTTACTGGTTTTATGTCTACTGTCAATAGCACTTTTATCCTCGAGTAATCCTAGTTTTGTGTATTTAATGATAATATCGTTTAATGTCAAATTTTCGTCCAAATGAACACTAAGTGGTCCATCGATTTTTTCAATTAGGATATTAACTAAATCCCTATCTACATTTTCAGATTGATACAACACAGGTTTATTATCATCAAATTCATAGATTTCAGTTATTAAATATATAGCTTCCTAAAAATAATTAAACAATTGTCTTAGACTACTTACTTCAATATACCGAAAATATTTAACAATTCTGCGTATTTTTAACAATTCTGCGTATGACAATTTTTGACAATTCTGCGTATGACGTTTTTGGTTTGGCTTGGACCCTTAATTTCGCTTTTAACTGCTTCCAGGAAATGTCTCCTACTTTTTTTATATATGTTCCAAATTCAGCCGTAATTTTTTCGTTGATAATTATTTGCACTCCGAATCGTATTAGTTCTTTGTAATCTCCACAAAGTCCTATTATCATTTCCACGGATTTGATGAAACTGTTAATGCAACGGTTGTTATCCAGCTTTCTAATTTGCCAAAATTGTTGAATAATGTTCTTTGGTGCCAAGAAGAGCCAATTTTGCGGGATAAATAGTCGCTGGATTTCGGCTTGTAGTAGTACTTGTTGCGATTGTAGTTCTTGTTGTTGTTTTTGGGCTTGTTGTTGTGCTTGTAGTTCTCTTTGTTGTTGGGCTTGTTGTAGCTGTTGTTGTTGTTGGTATATTTTTGCTTCTTGTTGCTTTAGAACCATTTCAAGTTTTATTATTCTTTGCAAACTCTCATCCATGTCTATCGGGTGATTTTTGTGAAATTTATTCATCTCAATTTTATATGTATAAAACATTTTAAAATTTATTCACTTTTTCTTTTTGTTATAATATTGATAATATAAATTTTGTTTTAAATGCGGTTGAACGCTTTATTATGTTTAACTATGTATGTTCTTTTTATTTATTCTTTAGAATAAATTCCCGCGACCGACTGCGTCAGTTTCGTTTATTAATAAATGCCGGTATGCGTTTATTAAAGTGAATCTTAAGACTGATTTTTTAATGTACTTAAAGTCTAATATAAGCTAAGAAACATAATTATTTTATGCTTAAATTGCAGTCCAGCGATATGTGAGAATAAAAATTAGAGGTAAGCAACGTTAGTATTTTATTCTTACGTTACTGTTTGTCAAAATGTGGGAATAAAACTTTATAGTTTCGCTACACTTTGCTAGCCATTACAACAATTTTGGGGATTGGAACATAACTTACGTGCTATGTTTCCAAAGAACTCGTGAAACAAAAAAGTAACAGTTATCCTCAAGGAATTTCTATTACTGAAAAATTAGGCAGTGTACCTCTCCTAAATCTGATGGATCATACTGCTAAAAGAGTCCTAGAGACCAAGTCAGCAAAAGAAATAAATAAATTTTAAAGCGAAAATCTAACAATGAACTATAAATGGGGATGTGATGGAGCATCTAGTCAAAGCGAATACCAAGAGAGGTTTTCAGATGATCAAATTTCTGACACTCATTTATATATGACATCAGTTGTACCACTTAGATTACCATTAAGTGATGACATAAATAAATTAGTATGGAAAAACAATAAACCTTCTTCCACACAGTACTCCAGAACACTAAAATTTGCATACGTTAAAAAGACACCTGAAGTTATACGAGAAGAAAAAAGAAGAGCCGATGAGGAGATATCTCAAATAAAAGAATTTGAGTCAACAGTAAATTATCGTAACTTTAAATTAAAACATGAATTATATTTTACAATGATTGACGGCAAGACAGCACAATCATTAACAGAAACACCAGCATCATTTTCTTATTTTATTTGTGGACCCACAACATCCATGACGAATAAAATCGAAGAAGTTCAAGCTATCCCCATAAATGAACAAGCACTGCAATTTGGTATGTCACCACTTCATGCGAGTATTAAGCTCATGGACTGTCTTTTGCATGTAGCTTATAATATTGAATTTGAACGTGGAAGAGTCGACGCAAGTACTCGTCCGATAAAAGAAGCCCGAAAATGTTTCATAAAGTGTGAACTTAAAGAGAAAATTGGTATATAGGGTGATACTGTTAAGCAAGGCTCTGGTACGCAAATTCAGGAAATACGTCACAAAGATTCTTTGCTAATCCTGCTTTGATTTCTGAAATCACGGGTCTAAATGAAAACATAATCAAGAGGTTTTCAATAATTCTCGAAGCTATAACAATCAGAGAGGTAGATCCAAAAAAAAAAAGTTGCTGATTTTTGTCTAGAGACGCCAAAAGGGTTTGTTGCACTGTACGAGTGGTACAATATGCCACCTACACTTCAAAAAATTCTGATTCATGGAAAAGATATAATTGAAAAGTGTATTTTTCCTGTAGGCATACTATCCAAAGAGGCTCAGGAAAGTCGTAACAGACACTATAAAAAATATTGTCTTAGATACTCCAGAAAATGCAGTCGAATTGTCACGAACGAAGATATTATGCACCGAATCAGACCCCATGATCTCACATTTGCATCCTTCATTTAGTCAGAAAAAGTATAGTGTTATAAGCGACGAAGATATGGCTCTTTTAGAATAATAAATTAAAAATAGAGTTAAAATAAATAATAAATTAAAAATTAAAAAAATCACTTAAATATTTTTGTTAGTTATGGCTTTTTACATTGTAGGTAACGATATACAGATCCCAAACTTTCTTTATTTTGATTATTTTACATATTACTATATATATAAAACTAAATTTTTGATGAAAATAAAAATAGATTTAAAAGAAATAATAAATTAAAAATTAAATAAATCTTTTAAATATTTTTGATAGTCAGGGCTTTTTACATTGTAGGTAACGATATACGTTTCTCTAACTTTCTTTATTTTGATTAATTTAATGTTTTACTATGTAAATGAAACTAAATTTGTGATGAAATCACTAAATTTTTTGACAAATATATATTCCTCCATACAAAAATCCCCAGTGTGTGCCATCGCAACCTGATTAGCACATACATCTAAACATACCAATGCCACCTACGGGAAAGTTGAAGTCAATGTAGCCAAAACCTCATGCATACATAAATCAAGCCAGAGGCATTCACACCGAAAGGTACTTTCAAATTATCTTTAATTCAACTTTCCAAATATTAAAAAATTATATTCCTCCACACAACCCATTCAGACTAGAGTTGTACGCCTCCTGAATAAATAAATTCAACTGAATCATTCATTGAAATGGGCGAATTGAATTTTTTATTAAATTTAGCGTTTTCAGCTCAGATGTTTCAGTTATTTCATTGAATCTGTCTTTCTTTAGCTCTTTTGAATGTTTGTATGTCGAAAACCATAAAAAAATGGGATATATTTCACACATACATACATACGTGCTGATGATTGTAGTGCTTTTTATGTTAGAGTTGCCAGATAAAAAATTTAGAACATTATTGAAATGAAAGATAATTCTTTATGACGGTGTTCTGGAGAGATGTTTAGTAACAGCCAAAATTCGATTGGAAGTGCTTTTAACACAAACCGATAAATAAAATCTATGCCATTATGAAATTTAATATTTTATATTGTCATAATCTAGTTAAAAAATTAAATTTGTTGATGATTTCGTAAGCCACCAAAATTAACAAATGAATTTAATGTTTTAATACGTGAAACTATTGATTCTCTGACTTCGAAAACACCAAATTCCCCAAATTGTACGTATTGCAATAATTTAGAAATTATTTGTATTGCACTACCTCATGCAAAAGAATAGAGTTAACGTATTGAATAGAAAGTTCGTCATCATATTATATATTTATATAAAATATTTTTGAAGTTGATCGACTATATATATTTAAAGATGTGTGAATATATATATATATATATATATATATATATATATATTATTTACTTATTTTTTTCCACGTAATGATAGCATCTATCAAAGGTGGCCCCACGACACTTCTCTAGCAACCCCCTGGAACAGTTTCGAGTTTTCGTCCGGATGGGTAGTCCTATCAGTATTATTCCTACGTCCTCTTTTGTTAATAACTAAGGAGGTTCGGAACTGATGCGCATACTTCATCGTCAGTTAATTCTCCTACGAATCTGTTCTAATCTGTGAAGGTATTTTAAAACTAGCTGTACAAAATTACACACGCTGCTCCAATTTAATAAGGATTCCAGCATGTCCATAACCTCATGTTGGCTATTAATGTATATGTCCATCTTCCCTTTTCAGTGGTTGACCAGCGTTCCTGCCACTTCTGTAAACACAAGTCTGTGCTATCCCTGATATCTTAATCGATTTGGATCATACCTGAAATGATAAAAGAGGCTTCGTCCGACACCGTTCTAAATGCACTACATACTCTCAAAGCAGCCAGTATCGTAAAATGTCTAATATGAATTGTGAAACAAAAAATTCCATCGTTCTTCGGTTTGTGAGAAAAAAGTGTTTCTGTAATTTACTGTGAAATGAAGCAACACTAATTACGTTTTTATTGGAATTCTCCAATAATGCAAATGTCAAAAAGCAAAAAAGTAAACAAATAAGAAAATATATAAACAAATATTTTTGTGTGAAAAACAATAAATAAATAAATACAGTAGTCCCCCGATTTGCGAATAGAATACGTTTTGTGAAAGTAGACGTATATCGAATATTCGTATAGCTGTTCAATATATGTTCAGTTTCCATCCTGTTAAATTTCATGCCTGGAGGGTATAAAGATCAGATACCCTCCAGCTTACACGGATTATGATGGTACTGCTGGCAAACGTAATGTCAATGATGGGACCACCATGCTTCTTTTGAAGGTTTCCTCATCTCCAGAGCTTAAGAGTATAACATCCAGTGCAGAAAGGGATTCCAAAGAACCTTTCCTCTCGCATTTGTCGAGGGCCAACCCCACTCAACAGCCCAAACATTGAAATCTCCCGCTATTATTTTATTTTTTTTTCTTACTTTTTTTTTTAGTAGGACCAGCACTCAGGGACCAACTCGAGTATTGCGCTGGAACTGGAAAGGAAGGGATAGTGTTAGGAGGAAAGATTTGAAGATAGAAATGTTTTTGTAGCTGTTTTTATTTTATTACTTCGTTGGTGAATTTTTGCTACAGATACCGTACATGATGGCGTTAATCGCTGTTGGTAATCTTCAGCGACCAGTGCTATGCCTTCGTCATTGAGACAAGCCGACAACAATTAACACAATCTTGCACTAGTGCAGATCAGAAATATTCGACACCATATTGATGACTGAGTGCGGAGTCGAACTCGGGACCTCAAGCATAGCAGTCTTGTGTCTTACTATGTCAGCCGATAGCGCCAACAGGACAACTGCAGCAGCATCCATCACTATGTTGCCTATAATACCATGGAAGTCCAATAGAATACCTAGGAGGAACATAGCTGATGTATAAACATCCGGGTATACCCATAAGTTTTCCTTCAACTTTAGCAAACCGTTAGCGCATATAGCTACTGTATCTGTATTATCAGCAACCCAATTTGCAGATACAATCTTCATATATGGCTCACTAAGTACAGTAACGTCTACATTTAAATCTCGTACTCTTTGCTTAAGCTGCTTGAAAATGATTGAGATTAAGCTGCAATATATAATTCTTATGTACTGTTCTAACCCATTTGTGTTTGCGCCCTTTCTACGGAGCATGCAAGACGGGTTATTGGAATATGTTCCAATTCTGTGGACAATTTCCCCACACTCGCCCTATGTCCGTAGTTGAAACACTTGTAGTACCTTTTCGATGCCGCCTTTTCCCGTATTCGACATACGACCCAGCCGATGTGTATTTTAGACATCTCTGGAAGCCGTCTAGCTAGAAGAGCACTCAGGCCAATCGTGGCAGTTTGTATGTCTCCATACGCATTCCTCAGTGATTTAACGGCACTCACTTGCAGTACTTTAAAACCGTTAGATTTACTTAGAAGGCACTTCATCTATATCCCTAATTTCAATCCTAACCTCCTGAGACAGTGCTTGTAATTCGGACTCACCTGTATTCTGGTGAGCAAGTGTAGTCATCTCTAGCAGCAGCTCAACTCTCTCGGTTTTCCGAATGCCTTTTACATTCTCCCCGAGATCAACAAGCTTAGGATATTTCTTCACTTGTCTGAGAATGTCAGCATAAAAAGCGTTTCCACACTATTGAATAACCAGGGAGTCCAAACGTGACGCCTGATTATTTCTTGCCCTCTTTCTATTTCTTACCCTAGGACGGACCTTTATCCAACCAGGCTCTTTGCTACTTGAGTTCGGTATAGCAACACTATTCTCAACCGCTGATGTTACACAACGACTTTCATTACTTATGGAATCATTTAGTGAATCATTCTGCTTCTTCTTAGCTCTATTTCCCTTCGGCCCAAGACTATTTTAGTCTCTTCTGCGCTTTGGGGTCGCACCTGCAGGGACAGGATCTTACCATATCCCTTGTCTGCGTCCGCTTGTTGCAATGCACTTTGTCCTTACTAGCATTTGTATATACAACGCCCGTATTTCTCGAGGCATCGAAACTATATACTTGTGGACATTTGATCTTGTCTTGAGAAAGTAAAGGAGTTTCGCTATCTTTTCTCCTAGTTTGAAGACTTTGCTCATATTCTCTTGCCCATCACAACTTTCCCTATCCAGAATGTTTACCACTGTAGTAGGCGACCTCACGACCTCATGAGTACCGGCTTCTTCAGGAATGGATTTGGATTTCCATTCTCTCTATTCCCTGAGCTATCCAATCTCGTTTTTATGTATATATATATATATATATATATATATATATATATATTTCAAATTTCGTGAGTTACGTCTGTTCGATTATCGCATTTTTTTCTGTTATGTTGGTAGACATGTCTGTTATATACGTTGGTAATATCAGCAATTTTGGATTGTCAGTTTGTTTTTGACAGATAAAAAGGTTAGTCGTGTTTTGGTGTGCTCTTCGCTTTTTTACTGTTCGAAAAAATGGATGAAAGAAACTGTATTAAGTCTTGTATAAAAAATGAAATTGTTGTATAACCGGTTTAAGGAAGGCCGAGAAGATGTCGATGCTCGTCCTGGTCGCCCCAGCCTGTCAACAACCGATGAAAACATTGAAGCAGTAAAGAATATGATTTTGGATAATTGTTGAATCACTATCGGAGAGGTTGCTGCTGATGTTGGCATATCGCTCGTCTCATGCCAAGCTATTTTTACAGATGTTTTAGGTATGAAACGTGCGGCAGCGAAATTGTTCCAAAATCGTTAAGCTTTAAGCAAACACAAGGTCGCATGGTCATAGCTCCGGAGCTGTTGAACGTCGTCAAATATGATCGAGATTTCCTCAAAAAGGTCATAACTGGTGACGAACCATGGGTGTACTCGTATGGCTACGACATTGAAACCAAAGCCCAATCATCCCAATGGAAGCTTTCAGAAGAGCCAAGACCGAAAAAAGCACATAAAGTTCGGTCAAATGTGATTGTCTTGCTTACTGTTTTCCTGGACTGCAATGGCGTGGTGCATCAAGAATTCTTGCCACAAGGTCGTACGGTCAATAAAGAACACTACCTTGAAGTTATGCGCCCTTTTCGCGAAGCAATTCTTCAAAATCGAACCGAATTGTGGAAAGAAAATCATAGATTTTGCACCATGATAACGCACCAGCTCATACATCCATGCTTGTGCGTGACTTTTTGGCCAAAAACAAACCTGTTATCGTGCATCAGCCACCGTATTTACCGGACAGGGCCCCGCTGACGTTTCCTCTTCCCAAAACTGAAGGCACCGATGGAAGGAAAGCCTTTTGCTACGAATGAGGAGATAAAGAAAAATCAAAACAAGAGCTGTTGGCGATACCAAAAAGCGCGTTTCAGAAGTGTTTCGGGGATTGGAAAAAACGTTGGCATAAGTGTATTATAGCTGAGGGGGATTACTTTGAAGGGGACAAAATAGTTATTGACTAACAAATAAACACTTTTGGAAAAAATTTAAAATAACGGTTTTTTATCAGATCTATATGTACAGATATATATATATATATATATATATATATATATACATATATATATATATATATATATATATATATATACATATATATATATATATATATATATATATATATATATATATGTATATATATATATATATATATATATATATATATATAAATAAATATATATATATATATATATATATATATATATATACATATATATATATATATATATATATATATATATATATACATATATATATATATATATATATATATATATATATAAATATAAATAAATATACATATTACATATCCATATATATATTATGTATATATATATATATATATATATATATATATATATAAATATATATATATATATAATGTATATATACATATATATATATATATATATATATATATATATATTCATTTATATATATATATATATATATATATATACATGTATATATGTATAAATATATATATATATATATATATATATATATACATATATATATATATATATATATATATATATATATATACCCTATAAGAAATGGATGAATGACAAAACATTTTCACAAACACAAATATATTTTGCTACTAAATTTTTACGATTTGTTTTTAGTTTATCAAATATGTACTTTTCCAGTAGGTTTGTGTGTTTACAAGTTTAAAAAGAAGTTGCAAAAAGATTTATATAATAAACCAATTAACAAAAACTAAATTTTGTTCTGATATTTATTATTAATATAAAATAGATATCTGGAATTTTAGGAGCATCACATATTCATATATAGGAATTTAAAAAAGAAGTTTCAGCGACAACTTTGGTTCTTACAGGCTGGAATCTTGTGTGCAAGAGTAAGACAACAAATGTGTACAACTTGAATTTTCTGACGTTTAATATATGGGAATCAGCGCAAGTAATTTTAAAATTGAATTTGTATGAAAGTGTTCAACAATTTTGCTAAGCAAAGAAAATATTAAATACACAAAATATATTTTAAAAAAACCCAAAATACATAAAAAAGTAAAATATATTAAATAAAATACCGTGTTTTTAGTAAGGAAAGTTAAAGATAAGTATGAAAAAAAGGCAACTGCAGAACTGCCTTTCAATAGAAAAAATGACATTGAGTCAAAAAAATTTAAAAGAATAATTACAAGTGAATGTGAAAATCGCAGTGAAAATTCGAAAAATTTGGATTGTGTGCCTGTTATAAGTGATAGTGTTAGTTCAGCAGAAGTGCCATCCACATCTGCAGGTAGTTTTCTTAGGCATTATATTGAGTGTAGTGAATTTTCAGCCAATGGTAGTGACCATAGTGTGTCAGGAATTCAAGAAGCCCCTATTGTAGAAACGGCAAGTGTTGATAAGTGTGAAGAACTAAAATCGTGGGCTGTTAGAAATAACATAACCCACACAGCCTTAGAAGATTTATTGCACATCTTAAAGCGTGTAGGGGTGGAAGATTTGCCGTTATCTGCAAAAACACTTTTAAATACAAGTAGGAAAGAAATTAATATTTCTACCATTCCCATAGGGGAATATTTATATTTAGGTATACAGAAGTTTTTCCTTTCGGGATCATTTGAATGCCTACATGCAAAAGAAGAAGTTTCAATAGATGTAGGCATTGATGGCTTGAAGATATTTAAAAGTTCCAATAGAGTTTTGTGGCCTATTCTAGGATCAATTGTAGGTTTCGACAACATTAGTCCCTTTATGATAGGATGTTTTCCAGGTGTTAAGAAGCCACAAAACTTACACAGTTTTTTAACAGACTTTTGCAGAGAAGTTGAATTCCTTCAAGCCAACGGCTTAAAAGTAGGCAATAGCGACAATAAATTGCGCTTTAATATTCGTCTATTTATTTGTGACTCCCCAGCCAGAGCTTTCGTTACAGGTGAAGTTTCCCATAATAGTAAGAACGGTTGCCCTAAGTGTTGTCAGGAAGGAATATATAAGGAGAGAAGAGTATGTTTTTCGAAACAAGTTGGTCTTCCAAGAACGGATATATCATTTCGATCAAGAAGTCATCCTTCTCATCACACAGCTGAATTAAAAAAAAAAAAGCATATTAGAAGAAACTGGATTTGGGAAGGTATCTCAGTTTCCTTTAGATTCGATGCATTTAGTTGATTTAGGAGTTACTAAGAAATTACTTAAAATTTTAATTAGTGAGTCAAATATAGCAAATATGAATAAGAAAATAAATTATGTCGCTAAGTATATCCCATCTGAATTTTGTCGCGTTCCTAGGAGTTTCGAAGAAGTTAATAATTGGAAGTGTACAGAGTTTAGGTAGTTCTCATTGTATACAGGAATATTTATTCTGAGGGATTGCGTTAGTAGTGATCAATACTATCACCTTTTATTGTTACATAGTGCTATAAGACTTCTATCTAGTGAAAGTTCCCATGCCAAAGAGGCAGATATTGCTCAAAACGTTTTAGAAGATTTTGTAAATTTTTTCGGTACGTTATATGGTGATGAATTACTAAGCTTTAATATTCATGGATTACTCCATTTATCAGGTAGCGTTAAAAAATTCGGTCCCTTAGATTCCTTTTCAGCATATAAATTTGAAAATTAAAATTTTACAGCAAAAATTTCTTAGGTTAGAAGAAAAACAGGAAGTTAAGACAGATTTCAGCAGTATTTCGCAAATATATCTGTTCAATATTAATCATAAAAACGAAAAGGATAGTTTATGTTTTAGCAAAACATTAGGGCCGCTTAAAATAATTAGCATTCAAGTCTCGCAACCAAAAAAACTTTTATGTAAAGTTTTTAAAAAGACCGAGAATTATTTTGAATAACCCTTTGAGTCATTTAGTGAGCTTGGCATAGTGGTTGCAAGCAGCTTAAGTGATGAGACTACAGTAGTCAATAGGCAGGATATATATTTCAAATACTTTTGTATTCCTCAGGATAGTAATAAGGTTTTTCTTATACCCCTCTTACACCACCTTTTTCATGAATTTTCCCACTGATTTTCACACGTCAATTTAATTAATAAGAAATAATAATAATAACAATTATAATAATTCATTAAATTCGTTTCGATATTAATAATATTTTTTATTTAGATGAACTATTCACAAAATATATTTGGGGAGGAATGCGAAGATTTGACCGGTAAGAAAAGCATTATAAACTCATTAACTATTAATATTAATTATTTTTACTCATTAGGTGTGCTACCAAGAAAAAATTATAGGCTTCGTGAGATGGACAGTGGGTCATCACAAACAGTTCAAAGCAACAACAACGGTGAAAATAAAGGTAATTTGCAATTATACTTTTCTATATACATATACTAATTCAATTCGAATTATAAATATGTATATATTACATAAGATCAAAATGTTCAAGTTACTTAAATAATACATTCTTTAAACTTTTAGATATTCTGGCTCTTCTGCAGCAAATTTTGGAGGGGCAGAGAGATATTGTCGAAAATTTAAACATAATTCGGCACAATCAGTCCGTACTGAGCCAGGGACAGGCTACCCTAACCGCCAACCAGCAGCAAATTGCCAATCGCCTAGAGACGATTGAGGCCACTGTAAGTATCTGATAGCTTTTTTTCTCTTGTTTTTTTCTAATATTGTCATGCTTACTAGGTCACATCAAAAGCGGAAATTATGGCTCAGTCGAAGCTAATGATGGAATGTAAAGCTGCCTCAAAAAGAGTCCAGGACTCTCTTTGCCGAGTAACCGGCGAAATCTCAAATAGTATGATCGACGAGGTTGCTAGTATGTTGCCCTTGCGGACCATCGTAGCTGTCAAAGAGGTAGAAGAGAGGCTGGACTCTCCTGAATTCGTTCAGGCAATGGTAAGAAAAATTAAATTAGTCACACAATTTTTTATAAAGAAAAATAAATATTTATTCTCCTTTTAGAACTTATATATGCTGAAATTAAAGGGCGTGTCTGAAGATACAGGCACGGTAATCCGGCCAGTATTTTCAGACGACCTGCTCTAGCAATATAACTGGGATGGGAGGTGGGAAAAACACTCTCTGGCAGGTTTGGGAATAATCAAATGCCTGAAGGGTACGTTCATACATATATCTTTCATATAAATTTCATATATTAATATTTAAACATTTCAGATATTTTCCCCATGCAAAATGCCCTGCAATTTGAAAAAGATGTTAGGAAAGCAGTGAAAAGAGTCCATCACCGAGTGAAGCAGAAGAGATATCTTAAGAAAAAAAATAAAGATTAAGTTATGTTCGTTATATGAATTTTTGTTATTTAGTTTTTTGTTAATTAATCTTTGTTATTTAATTTTTGTATATAATTTTTATTTGATTTTTGTTATTTAATTTGTTAATGAATGTTTGCTACTTAATTTTTGTTATATGATATTTGCTCTTTGCTCTTTGATTTTTTACAATTTAGTTTTTTTCCCATATTTATATTCATATTCATTATTAACATTAATTTCTTTTACGAAGTAATTTTTTTATATAATAAAATCATAATTAAATATTGTTAGCAGTGACAGCTTTCTACGTCAACAATGACTGGTCATCAGTGACACCATACCCGTAAAGGGTGACCGGTCATCAATGACACCATACCCGTAAAGGGTGACCGGTCACCAGTGAAACCATAAAAGTCATTAGAGAAAAATGTATATAGAACAAAAACATTAGAGTAAGTAGTTTGAATATACGTTTAACAGGCGATATTATACCACAAGATAGAAAGGGATGCAAGATCACACGTACACAAATAAAATGATAGAAACTTTGTTCTACGTGATGACCGAAATTTGTTCACCACTGCCAGTCATTTTACCGGTAAAATGACCGGCACAGTTCCTGTAGGGATATATATATATATATATATATATATATATATATATATAATATATATATATATATATATATATATATATATATATATATTAATTTATTTATTATTTGTTGAGTGATTAAACAATGTCTATATGTATTTCATTGGCGCTTTACGCAAAATCGTCAGGAGACTTTAACCACAGTTTTGAAAAGTTTCAAACTTCTCAACTTATCAAAAGACTTGCTTATTGTCCTATCCGCTATAACCTCAATTTCTTTTTTAGTCATCTGAAAGTGCATAATAATATGAAACACAGTCATTTAGTCAATTAATCCCTTCATCTAACGTGTACAAATGCCTTTTCTGGAATACAATTATATTAGGTTCTTTTATTTCTTTTGCTAGATTAACAGAGTTTCTTCCAATCACAGTTGGCCTTTGTGTGTGCTTGATGTTGAACGATGGTTCCCTGCCCTCCTCCTGCCGTGGCACAATTTGAGGAAATAATATCTGGTTGGCCACAACGATATAAAAAATGTTCCTTTCTTCAGCCGGGAAATCCATTAAAACGTGGCCATTCTGTCGACAATTCCAGCATACTAGCTGAATACGCCCGGTGGTGCTACTCATCCGGACTCCAGCCACTTCCTCGCAAATAATTTCTCGTATATGAGCGAATACCATGAAATCACCTACAATTTCATTTATTTGTTTCGAATATCGACATGCATTTGGCTGTAGAGTTTTGTATCCTCTTTTAAGGAACATCTTCTCTGCGTCGACAAAACACGTTCTTAAGTCCTCTACCGATGACACACTCATCCTGCCTGTAGCGTCTCTTAAGTTTTTCTTTATCATCAAACTTTAAGGCATTGATATACCCAGACGCGATATCAGCTGAGACATGGAGAAGAAAAATGAATTGATCGAATCGTTAGGCTGTTATTTTGTCTTTACAATGTCCCGCATCAACTCGAAATTGGAACGCGATAACGTGTACTGTTTTAGCATGGAGGCTTTCAGTGTAGACCATTCTGTAACGAAATTTGTCTGGATAAAAAGCCAGTACCATTTTTCAACCACGCCTTTCACCAGTAAGGGAAAAATATCTAAAATGTCTTTCCAGCTAAACTCGTGTTGTGATTGTAGCTTTTCCAAACTGAAAACAAAGTCCTCAGTTGCTAAACTTGGTCAGATCGCTATTAAACTCTAGTCCCCATTTTTCAATACGTGGGCTATCGTGCTTTCTCCAGTGTTTTTCTCCACTCACCGACGAGTGTCGCGAGGAACGAGGGGGATAGACATTCAATCCCGACATATCAAAAACAGGTTGGCCTCTTTCGAATTTTAAGCCATATTATTCATGTTAGCATCTGGTAACTTTTTATTACCTTGCTCAATCTGCTCACAGTGTGAGCATCGAATTTTTCATTTCTGCCAATTGTGAATTGAACCCTTTATCTACTACCCGCTTTATCTTATCCTTCCAATACTTATTACTATCAGCCCACTGCCGTGGGCAAATAATTTTTAGTCGGAGTTAGATTCTGCTTAGTGAAAATTATCGATCCAGACATATCCCTTATTTGACCTATCTGATGATCTTGTTCCGCCATTCTTGAGAATTTTCTTGCGCGACTAAATATAAATATAAATATAAATATATATATATATATATATATATATATATATATATATGTATATATATATATATATTATACACATATATATATATATATATATATATATATATAATAAAAAAAATCCTATTTCTCTTCAGTTTTAATTATGTGCTGATTTTTTTTTTCAAAATTTTTTACCCTTTACCCAACATTTCTTAGAAAAACTAAAGATATTTATTTCGAACTTCCACCTTAATAAGTGAGAAGCTTAAAAAATATATCAAAGTCATGACAAGAACTCAGTGATCACTTTTCGTTTTTTAATTTTTTTGCGATTTCATTTCATTCTTCAATGGGTTAGCAAATGAGCACTATCCTAATTTTTTAATTTTATATTAAGGTTGTCATATGGGTAAGATATTGAGTTTAAATGTACTTTGAATTTAGTAAGATCACTATCAACAAATTTATTTTCTTATTGAAAGGCAATCAACACAAAACGAGGACGCTTCTTATCCGCGGTCAGTTTAACATTGCATATGTGATTGGTGCCCGAATTAAGCTGTGAATTCATGTGACAATCCTAACTACGGAATGCCATTAGTATAGCAGCACGAGTATTAAGTATTTTGATCATATTCAATTTACCATGATCAAATAATTGAACATGTCGATTTCTCCATGATGTTAGTGAAGTTGTAAGTCTTGCTTTCACGAATGGAAACATTCGAGTGTACAAGATCTTTATCGTTAGAGTATCAACTCATTTTTACCATTTATTAAAATTTTATTGTAGTCTTCAGCAAATCCTAAAAGAAGTATGAGTGGGACATAGAAATTAAAATGTCCATTTTGAAGATTTATACCATCAACTTTATTCCATCCAAAATTTTGCAACACAACGCTTTCCGAAGGTGATAAAGAAACCAAATTTTTTATGGTACTGACGGCTCCCAAACATTTCAATATTTCAATATAATTTAATTCACAGCGAATTTCGTCAAAAAAAATATACAACAAAATTGTGCATAGGAACTAGCTAAGAGCCCTATATTGATCACTTTGAATTTTAATATAACTTTTGGGGGAAAAATTAGCTCGAAAATAAACGACAATTACCAAAAACAGGTACTATTTAAATTGAAAGTTGGTTGTATATTGTCTACAACAAATCCTTCCACATTTATATATAGCTTTCACTGGGGAACACTTATAAACCTTGGTTTTGTATTGAAATGCTTATAGTTAAATCATTGAAGGTATGGTATGTATATATGATAATTCTTTTGGATTATATTCTCCTAAATATTGGTTTATGTAAAACGTCTATTATTGAACTTATTTTGTTTTCAGTTTAAAGTTCAATGGCTGTTGTAAGTGATTTTTAACGAACAGATCTTTTCAATTGTTTTCAATTGATATATTTAGGTTTCTCATTCCGTGTGTAATTTCTTCGATATCAATATGCGACCCCATAAAGTATATATACTCTGCATCCTTATGAATAGCGATGACGATTGAGCGATGTCCGTCTGTCCGTCTGTCAGTACGTGAAATCGGTTTTCCCAAGACCACAAAAGAGCTAGAGACTTCATTCTTGGACTGATCGATTGGAAGTGAGCTAACTTAGAGTGGTATTGAAATTCAGAAGGACGGCTCCAGAGCTGGGATGCTTACACCTATTTCTCGACGCAAAATTAACACCAAAAACCGATTATTTTATTGTTTATTTGAAAATTGAACCCATTTCATGCTTTGGGACTCCTCAATTGTCCATTTAAAAGCTTTAAAAAATTTTTTTTTCCAGGGATGGGAAATTAAATTTTTTTGCACATTCGGTATTTTGTGGTTTTTCTTAAATAAAACCGTCTTTGGTGAAATGAAGATTTGCATCGATAAAAAAAAAATTTTAATTTAGAGTTCCCATCCAGGGTTAGGAAAGTTAAATTTTTTTTATACAATAAGCTAACCAAAAATCAACCGACGTCGTTTTTCCTGGTAAAATTTATTTTTTATTTCAGAAAAACAAAATTGGTATCAAAAATTAAAAAAAATCAAAATTTCGATTCCAGGGTTCGATATTCCAATATTTTTCAGTACATGAAAGTAACGAAATTGGTTACAAATTTGTATTTTTTCTTAAATAAAACCGCTTTATACATCATGAAGACTTCTATTGGTAAAAAAAAATTAAATTTTCGCTTCCAGGGATCGGAAATTTAATTTTTTTTGGCATATTCGGCATTTCGTGATACATATAATACTGCAATATTTTGTAGTACATGAAAGTTACGAAAGTGGTTACAAATTTGTATTTTTTCTTAAATAAAACCGCTTTATACATCATGAAAACTTCCACTGGTAAAAAATAATTTTAAAACAAATAAAATTTTCGCTTTCACGGATCGGAAATTTAATTTTTTTTTGTACATTCGGTATTTCGTAGTACATATAATAACTTAAATGTTTAAAAATATCAAGTTTTTCTTAAATAAAACCGTTTTATACATCATGAAGATGATGCATTGATGAAAAAAATTTTCGGTTCCAAGGGTGGGAAATTTAAATTTTATAAAAATCAAAAGGCAAATAACGCAGTTTTTTTTATTAATTAAAACTATTTTTTAATTCAGGAAAAGACAAAACTAATATCAAGTACTAAAAAAATCTATATTTTGATTCCAATATTTTGTATAACATGAAAGTTGCCAAAATTTTTAGTTTTGCTTAAATAAAACCGGTTTACACATTATGAAGACTTGTATTGGTAAAAAAAATTTGAAAAATTAAAATTTCGTTTCCAGGAGTGGGATATTTTGAATATTTTTTTATTTATAAAAGTAACCAAAATATGCAACTGAAGTTGTTTCTATTGCGCTTATAAGTTAGCAAGCACAAAATTGTTACTTAAAACTATGTGTAATGCTCGACGTACGTTGGTGAAGGGTATATAAGATTCGGCACAGCCGAATATAACACTTTTACTTGTTTAGGTTGTAATGTTTGAGGATTAGATGTTGCTGTCATATTCTTCAATATACTTGTGTATATTATAATTATTTAGTTGCACTTAAATGTATTCGTGCTGTAATTTCCTCTCCTCTGAATTTAAATAAGTCGGTGTTTCGATCAACCACGCGAAGAGTTAGTGAATGCAAAATATATACAAGGCTATATCTGTGTTAATATTGAATATTTCATAATGAAAAACAATTCAAAAACATTACGATAACTGTTATTATAATAAAAGAAAAAGCCATGAATTAAATGAAAAATTACGGTGTTTAACTTAGCCACCAGTGTTTACTAATATTTAAATTTGGAAATATATTTTTATCCTCACGAAAAAAGTTCGTGTCGAACCTTCTATTCTCAGCTATCAGTTGATTGCTAGAGATAGCTTTAAGATTTGCTCTTCGATATACATAAAAAATTATAGGGACGCCTGTATTGTTTTGTATAAAACCGTTCTTATCAAGGTATACGAATGCTTCGGGAGGAACATAACCAGTTTGTAGTATTTTGAATATATATTCATCATTGACATAATAGGAAGCCATTATTAGGTTATTTTCATAACGGTCACAACAAGATATAATATGATTTCTAATAAGATGTATGATGAAATTATCAATTCGGCTAATTACGGCAGCATTGTATAGTCTCGAGTTACTTATATACTTCTAAAATTTACTACTTGGGGATCTGTATAATGAAGTAAATGCTCTTAGGCATCTTTGTTTTGTAATAATTAAGTTCATATAACTTCAAATCTATTATGCCTCTTTATGATAGTTAAAGTTTTACTTTTTTCCGTATATAGTTTCTTTATCATTGGATTTACAAATTTATTTATTGTATCACTATTTTTGAATCTTGGAATTATTTTGTTGGTATAATCTATAATAACTTCGTTTAATTTCCTTAAATATTAATCAATTTCAGAGTTTGAGAGATTTCTTGTAACAGAAATGGGATCAGTGTTTTTGTGTATATAAAATATTTTTTTTTGAGTTTGTTCCAATAGTAATTTTGTACTTGAACTGAGAATTGGGCGAAGTAACAACAAAAGAAAAAGGGTGGTCGTTTGTATCATTTAAAATATCAATTAGTAAGGCATTATGGTCACTAAAGTAATCGAGGGGTTTGCGACAGTTAATAGTATTATTAACTCTGAGAAAAGGGAGACGTGAATCTGCTAAACACAAATCTAAATACGAACCACATCTTGGTTAAGAGGGGGTGGTGGAAGCAAAAAGGCTACATTTAAAATTTATTTGATTGTTCTCTAACCATTCTTTTAGTATTGTGTACGCTATTTCCCCAATCAGAATGTTTACAATTAAAGTCGCCAGCCTTTATATAATATATATTTGGATATTGTATGTTAAGAGATCTAAAAACAGAGTTTAGATCGGGAATAAGAAAATTGCTGTTATTACCTGAGGGGTTATAAGATGATATAATGTATAAAGTTTTATTAGTCAGTAGAGGTATTTTTATAATGCATACTTCCAAACATTTAAATGAATTGCCAATGATATGTGTGCAATTTTGAAATTTTATGTCTTTTTTTTAATCAAAATAGCAGTACCACCACCTATAGAGGCGTTGGGCCTATCTTTACGTATTAATTCATAACTTTCGATATATAGTTTATGTTCCGTATTTAGTTTTGTTTCATTTAGCAAAACTATATCTGGATTATGCAGTTTTATAAAAGTCAATAACTCATATCTTCTTCTAAGTTTTATTATAGAATGTAAATTCTATTAATTAATTTCAATTATCTTAAGGTTTTTTACGGTTGATTCATTCATTTTAATCCAACATTGAAAATATAGTATATATCCTACCTGTTTGTAATTGTAGCTGTTTATTTGGGCTTATTAGGTGGATTGATAAATTCTTATTGGCATTGTTGAGTTTTTCTAACATTTGTTGAATGTAATTCGAGCTGCTTGTGGGTTGATGGTTGTTCTTCAAAACGTCTGCAAAACTCTTAGAAGGGGTAATATACATGGGTTTATTCGCTGCTCTATTTTAAGACAAACTTTGTTTTTTGGCTCGGAGCCTTTGCTGCATCTCCTTATACCTTTCGCATCCGCAATATGAAGCAGGGTAACCATACTTATAGCATAGTACGCAATATAATTTTTCCCTTTCATTTTCCGACACTTTTTCTTGTTCGCATTTACCAAAATTGTGCATTTTATCGCATTCTACACATCTGGGCTTCAAGAAGCAGTTCTGGCACTTCCAACATTGTGGAATTTCCAACTTCCTTAGAAGTTCCCATCGTATCCATCGCTGGAAAAGTCTGTTTATAGCTTTAAGTTCATTAAGACTGCTTACGCCGCTAACTTACACCAAATATATAGGGAGGTCTTGTCCATTCATAATAGATTTTTTGGTTTTAAATGGGCTAACTTTTAATATTTTCAAATTATCATTGTTATATTTACAAAGCTCCTGATAGATCTCATCAACGTTCAAGTTAGCGCTAAGGCCTTTTAGAAGTAAAGTTTTAGACTTTAAACTTTTAGGTGTAAAAGTGAACAATTCAGTTTTAGTTTTCTGAAGATAACCTTTCACACGTACGTAATAATCAATAGATGACATGAATAGTGAAGTTTTTTTATTATTGAGTTCTTTGATTTTAAAGTTTCTATTTCTAAATCTTTTCCTATAAATTGTATTAATTCATCAGGTTCTACATTAAATATATTAAGGGGAGGATTTTTTATTTTGTTCTTGTTTTGTTATGTTTTTACTATTTACGGTTTTTTTCTATTTGTGAAAAACTTTGAGATGTTGTTGGTACATGATCATTTACATGTTTTTCGAATTAATTCAAATATTCTTTATTGCAATGATTATCATTGTCCAGAATAGCATAACAATTATTCTTTAATTGTTTACTCATTGTCACATATTGGGTTCACTTTTTTCTTTTCCTTCAATTATAGAATTGTCATTATTGTTTTTACTAAATGAGTCTAAGGTATTGTTTTTGTCATTATTTATATATGCGTTTGAAACATTAGGTATATTCATTTACTTTACTAGTAAATATTAGTAACGAGAGAGTAACAAGAAATTGTCCACAATTACTCACAAAAATGTGAAAAAGTAAATGAACACTTTACTAGTAACAATTTGCAAGTTACAGTAGTGTTGTAATGTATAGGTATATATGAGTACTCAATAACTACCCCTTTATTGTTTAGACAAATTATACATATATTATTACACAAATAATGATTATGGTCATTTATATTCAGCAGTATTGTTTTGGCACCTTATTGCGTTACTATTATAATAATTATATAATATTAAGTATTTTCCAATGTGATTTTATGAAAAACTATTTATGTAAACACTAATAAGAAACTATATTAACGCGCAAGTAAATGTGAGTTGAACGGAACTGAAGTTCATAGTGGGTTTGAATGTTTTGTTTGTTAGTTACATACAATGAACTATGTTTCGTTTCATATGTACACCAACAACTTTTGCGAATTTACATAATTTCATGTAAATTTACAAGAACCAAATTTTGAGTTCGATTGCTTTTTCTTAAGAGAAAATATGTCTTTCTAACCATAAATAAGCAATTTAAGCAATTTTGATTTTCATTGTCATAAAAAGCTTTATCCAAAATAAAATATTATGTTGCTGTCAGCATTAGATATATGTATAATCAGATATATATTTGCAAATAGATATCTGAACTAATTGAATTATTTGCCTGCTTAGTGTAAACTACCGAGTAGGTAGGTACTCATAATATTTATAACACTAAAAATAACACCTGGTCTTTTACATCCTTTGCCACTGATATACCAGATACTGTGTTGCTTAGTTCAATTAAATTAGACTTATTTTGCTTCTGTAGTTCCTAAGTTACACAAATATAAATTTGTTACCATTTTAATATCTTTTATAGTTTTAAAAGTTTACATTTACTTACAATTTCTTAAATTTTCCAAAATATTTTTATTTTCAACTTGATTTAGAAATATTGTTTTATAAACACAAACGCAAAACAGCTGTTTGAATAATTATTACAAGTAAAAATTTTACTTGTAAAAACTTGCAATCATTTTTCTGTATCTTAATTTTTAACGCTCTCTCGTTTCTAATTTTTTGAGTTAATGAACGCTTTCCAGTAACAATTGTTACAAATTTGTACAAATTTTTAGTAAATGACCACAGCTATTATGTTCACTTATTACTTTTTATTTTTCGATTTTTAAGACTCTATGTCTCTTGTGTGAAATAAAGTATTTTTTCCGCAATACGTCCGTCTATCATGACAATCACGATTAAACTCTAGTAAACCTATATATATATATATATATATATATATATATATATATATATATATACCCAATTATATGAAACATTAAGCTGAATTCTTTCCCAATCATTCCTTTTAATGTTCTATTGAATCGTTCTACTGTTGAGGCTTTCATAGTGCTATGTATGTGTTGGGTGGTGATTAATATTGTATTTATTCATCAGCAGACAAATATTTATTGAAAAATTCTTTACCATCGTCTGTTTGCAAGATTTTTGGTACTCGACCCAATTTGAAAATATTCTCAGTTGCCTGGGTTGTTTCAAATGCTTACTTTCTTCCCAAGCAAATTTTGAGAATTTGAACTAAATCAGCTTGCCAAAGATCATCTATTCCTTTCATCACAGCTCTACGACGTACAAAACGTTTTCGAGCCTGCTTATACAATACATTGATTTTATATTCCTTTTTGAACACATTTTATTTTTTCAGTCACTTTGATACCAAAGTCCCAGTACCCCGTTTAGCAGTAAAAATTAAAAATATTATGTGCATGTATTTTCTAATTAACAAATAAAAAAAAAAAAAACATTTAAATAAAACGAAAGAAATTGTATTTAAACATATAAATATATACGATTTTGTTTTATTTAATATCTTTATTAATTTGATTAAAAATTCATATCATGATTAAAAAATCATAAGTGGCCACAATTATATGTATTACAGTTTTGACATTGATAATGGTTTTTATAATTCTTCAATATTTCTACCTAAATATTTGATTAATTCTAAAGGAGGTTTTGAATTTCCAAAGCTGTCGAAATATTTTTCATCATTATTGTTTTTATAGTATGCTTCCCAATCAGTACCCGGTCCTGTTGATAAATCTAAATTGATTATTCCACACTCTACGGTCTTTGCTCATGTTGGTAGCGAAACCAACATAATAACTCCTCTGAAGTGTGAAATACATAAGTATATTTTGAAAATTTTCTCAGATCAAATTCTGATAACGGTCTGTTGGGCAGCATATCTAAAAGTCTTTTGATTGATCTCTACAGACAAGTCCATAACCTTTCTTATATGGTTTAAGGTATTGCCCTTTCCTCACCGCAATGGACTCCATTGCTCTGTTGCGTCTAGTGGCTTCCTCAAGTTGTTGTTTCGCTCTTTGTGTTGCATTTACAGCTTTAGCTATAGCGGCACCTCATCTATTAGACTACCAAGTGGACCTAGAGCAGTTAGAATCGGAATTATGGGCAACAAACCACCATTTTTTGGAACATTTATAGTACGTGGTATTACAATACGAGCTTTTTTCCCCTTAAGAGCTTTACTGACAGTTTTACGAGCAATCTTAATGGCTGAAATAATGTCTTGTGGTTTTTCCTTCTTCAATATCTTTGTTGCTGATTTAATTATTTAATAAAACAGTTTTTTGTCATTTATACGATATAGAATATTTCGAAGAAGTAAATTCCTTTATCTCCTCTATCTAAACGTCTTTGTAGTTTTGTACAAGATCCACAGTGATGATATCCAGGAAGATGTAATTCGAAAGGTAGAGAATTTACTGCTTTATTTCGTAAACTTTCTCCAACGATCTTTTGTTTGTGACTAAAACTTTTGTTGTAAATTACAACCATATTACTTTAATTTACAATATATTTATTAAAATGCGTTTCGCAAGACAACACAAAAATATTCCAGTTCATAATGCTGATGTTTGTTCAAATGAGAGTAAAAATATAAGACATAGTTCCTTGTTAACAAGTTCTATTCGAACATTAATAGTTAGTCCTTCAAGCTGTGGAAAAATTAACGTAATAATTGGTTTGCTGCAAAGTCCTAATGGTCTCAATTTTAAGAACATTTACTTATACTCAAAATCTCTACATCAACCTAAATATGAGTACCTAAAGAAATTAATTTGACAAATTAAAGGAATGGGATACTACATATTCGCAGATAATGAGTACGTTGTTCCTCCTAATGTTCCTTCTGACTATCAAATCGAAGGGAGTAGAGCGCATAAGTACAAATAAAAACTAACTATTTAGGAAAGGTTTGACTATTATATACTGGGATGACCCAAACGAGCTGGTAGATCGACATAGACTATTGCTTTCATCACAGTCCTCAGGTCATAATAATCACAACAACAAGATTATCTGAATTATTGAAGAACTACGTGAGGAAAATATAATAGTATAAGCTATGTAAATATATTTTTAATATTAAGTACGTCTGTTGATTAATTTGGGCATTATATCTAAAAGTTTTTTGATTGATCTCTACAGACAAGTCCATAACCTTTCTTATATGGTTTAAGGTATAGCCCTTTCCTCACCGCAATGGACTCCATTGCTCTGTTGCGTCTAGTGGCTTCCTCAAGTTGTTGTTTCGCTCTTTTTATTGCATTTACAGCTTTAGCTATAGCGGCACCTCATCTGTTAGACTACCAAGTGGACATAGAGCAGTTAGAATCGAAATTATTGGCAACAAACCACCATTTTTTGGAACATTTATAGTACGTGGTATTACAATACGAGCTTTTTCCCCTTCAGAGCTTTACTGACTGTTTTACGAGCAATCTTAATGGCTGAAATAATGTCTTGTGGGGTTTCCTTCTTCAATATCTTTGTTTAATTTATCTGTACTACTCATATTTCTTTTAGGATTTGCTGAAGACAGCAAATCTTAATATACATATCAAAAATGAGCGCAATGCAATTCTATATGATATGTATCTAAGATTCCACCAAAGCTACTACATGAAACATCTGCTTACTGCGTTCTCATTAATGATCGCATAATAGAATTTATTTCTATCAAAAGGCAAATTCACAAAGTCTCATAAATGGCTAATAATATTTTTATGGACGTTATGGCAAGAAAACTAGGGCGGAAGTAGGTAGTGCTTAACTTTACTCGAAATTTGAACGGCCTTGGGTGCGAGATTTATTTTGATAATATCTTCAATTCCCCCACTTTGAAATTTAAACTAATGATGCGAAATTTAAAAACTTGTGGTACTGTTCGCACAAACAAACAAAAATATACCAAAAAATCAATCATTGGATAAAACAATGCAAAGTGGTAACATTTATTCACCAGCACAAACTTTTTTAAAGAGAGCGTGGTCGTCGATCTCATGGACCAGCGTAAAGTATGTTATGAGGTGGATCGCAAGTTAAAAATAAAATACTAATAACGTTTGTTTTTTGATGTTATGGACATTGCAATGAATAACGCTTACGTAGTATATACAAAATTACATAAACAAAATTAAGTTGAGGGATCACTTCTGACCAGTTTGGAGTATCAACAAGTAGTGGCACGAAATTTGATAAGTGATGTCACATCTAGGCAGAGAGTAAGGCCTTTTCAAAGGGAAGGGGCGAAGACTAAGATTAGCACAAAACGTAACTTACGAGCGCACAATATGCAAAAGGCTAACAAAATGAAGAGATGTGTAAATTGCGCAAAGAAACGTGTAAAATATAAAACGCATTATATTTGTGCTTTGTGCAATGTCCTTCCCTGCTTTATAACCAAAAGGAATTGCTTTGCAGAATATCATAATTAGTTTTATATTTTAGAACCCATTTTTATGTTGAATAAACTGAAGTTTTTCCCCTTATCGTCGATTGGGAAAAATATTTCCCAAGAAAGCCCACCAAATCTAAACACGAAATTTTTATTTCTTTGGAATTTATGTTTACTTTGGATAAAAATCAATAAAAAAAATCTATTAGACATTAGATAATATCTGTATATAGCTTATGGACCTGAAAGGGTTAATAGATTTCAAAATATAAAATCATTTGCAAATGCTTTTTAATAAAAATAGAAACCATGCACATAAATATGTATCTTTAAACAAGGGACTTTTTATTTTAAAAAAATATGTACTTATGTTTGTACATTAGGAATGTCAAAGTGGACTGTCGTACAGTCGCATTAATCGTCACATATACCCACACACAGAAAGTAAGTCTGACAGACAAACATTTTAATCGCCACTCGAACCAACAGAACACATTAAAACCGCATTCCACTCTTAAATATAACGCATTGAAAAATATAGAAATCACGCCATCCAGAACACCACATAAGCTCCATCGATGATCGTCATGCATAAAATTAACAAATTCAATATTAATATAAACAGAGTATTAATTTTCAGTGTCGTCAAGGTCAGAGCAAGTGACTTATTCTCTGCATTCTAACATATAAAAAAATAATAAAGAAAACTACTGAATAGCTGGACAAAAATCTTAAGTAAACCCACCAAAATTGTGTTATATTCGGCTGCTTGATGTTAATTTTGTCTTTTCCTGAATTAAAAAATAGTTTTAATTAATAAAAAAAAACTGCGTTAGTTGCCGTTTGATTTTTATAAAATTCCAATTTCCCACCCCTGGAAGCGAAACATTTTTTCATCAATGCATCATCTTCATGATGTATAAAACGGTTTTATTTAAGAAAAACTTAAAATTTTTAAACATTGTAATTGTTATATGTACCACGAAATACCGAATGTGCAAAAAAAATTCAATTTCCGATCCCTGGAAGCGAAAATCAGATTTTTTTTGCCAATGGAAGTCTTCATGATGTATAAAGCGGTTTTATTTAAGAAAAACTACAAATTTGTAACCACTTTCGTTACTTTCATGTACCAAAAAATATTGGAATATCGAACCCTGGAGTCGAAATTTTGATTTTTTATTAATTTTTGATACCAATTTTGTTTTTTTCGAAATAAAAAATAAGTTTTACCAGAAAGAACGACGTCAGCTGATTTTTGGTTAGCTTATTGTATAAAAATATTTAAATCTCCTAACCCTGGATGGGAACTTTAAATTTTAAAATTTTTTTTCATCGATGCAAATCTTCATTACAAAGACGGTTTTGTTTAAGAAAAACCTAAAATTTCTAAACATTTTAGTTATTATATGTACCACAAAATACCGAATGTGCAAAACAACATTTTTTTTACTTTTAAATAGACAATTGAGGAGTCCCAATACCACTGACTATTGAGCGACGTCCGTCTGTCTGTACGTGAAATCTGTTTTCCCAAGCCCCCAGAAGAGCTAGAGACTTCATTCTTGGACTGATGGATTGGAAATGAACATAAATAGAGTGGTATTGAAATCGGAAATACGATGCCAGAGCTTACACCTATTTCTCGACGCAAAATTAACACCAAAACCCAAATATTTTTTTGGCACATTTGGTATTTTGTGATACACATAATAACTAAGATGTTTAAAAATTTCAAGTTTTTCTTAAATAAAACCGTTTTATGCATAATGATTTGTATTGATTTCAAATGTTAAATTTTAATCCAGGGTTAGGAAATTTTAAATTTTTTTATAACCAACATAACCAAAACGCAACTAATGTAGTATTTTTCTTAGTTATAATTATTTTTTTATTCTCGCAAAAGAAAATTGGTACCACAAATTTAAAAAAATAGACAAAATTTCGATTCCAGGGTTGGATAACTGCAATATTTTGTAGCACATGAAAGTGACAAAAATGGTTACAAATTTGTAGTTTTTCTTAAATAAAACCGCTTTATACATCATGAAAATTTGCATTGGTAAATCATAATCTAAAAAATTAAATTTTCGCTTCCAGGGGTGGGATATTGAAATTTTTTTTATACATATATAAACCAAAAAGCAACTAACGCCATTTTTTACTTATTAAAACACTTCTTTAACTCCGGGAAAAACGGAATTAATATCACATATTTAAAATAAATCAAAATTCTGGTTCCTGGGTTAAATAACTGCAATAAAAAGTGGTACATGAAAGTGGCCAATATAATTACAAATTTCAAGTTTTTCCTAAATAAACCCGCTCTATTTATCACGAAGATTTGCATTGGTAAAACAGACAACAAACTTTTGTTTCACTATTGGTGGTGGGAACTTCAAATATTTTTATACATATATAAATATTAACATTATAAATATTTTTTAATTCAAGAAAATTAATATCAAATATTTAAAAAAAATCTAAACTTCGATTCCAGGGTTGGATAACTGTGATATATTGGGATTCATGACAGCGAGAGTAGTTAAAGTTTTTCTTAAATAAAACTATTTTAGGCCTCATTAAGAGTTGCCTTGGTAAAAAAACAAAAATTATTTTTTCTACCAAGAAATTGAATTTTTTTATGCATAACAGTAACCAGAAAGACAACTATCGGCGTTTATTTCTTTATAAAACCCCTTTTTAATTAAGAAAACACGCATTCGATTTAAAAATTAAAAAAAATTAAAATTTGGGTTCCAGGGTTGGATAAATGCAATATTATTTGATACGTGAACGTAACCAAAATGATAACATATTTTAACCTTTCGAAATAAATCTATTTCATGCTTCATTAAGAGTTACGTTGGTAAAAAAAAACAAACAAAAAATAAGTTTTTGCTTTCAGGGATGGGAAACCGGATTGTTTTTTATACATATAAGTAACAAAGAAGCAACTAACGTCGTTTATTTTTATTAATTAAAAATATTTTTTAATTTAGAAAAAAAAGATTGGTTTCTATTCCAGGATTGGATAACTACAATATTTTATGATAAATAAAAATGATTAAGATGATTACACATTTTAATTTTCTTTTAACTATCTCACGCGTCATAATAAGTTGCATTGGTAAAAAAAACACACAAAAAATAAAAATTTCGATTCAGGGGTGGGAAATTGACTTTTTATACATATAAGCAACCACAAAGGCAACTAATTAAAACTACTTTTTTATTCAGCATAAACAAAATTCGTATCAAATATTTAAATTAAATCAAAGTTTCGATTCCAGGGTTGGATATTTGCAATATTTTGTGTCTTATTAAAGTTACCAAAACGGTTACAAATTTGTAGTTTTCCTTAAATAAAACCGGTTTACACATTATGAAGATTTGTATTGGTAAAAAAAATTTGAAAAATTTAAATCTCCTTTCCAGGGGTGGGAAATTTTAATATTTTTTATTTATAATAGTAACCCAAATAGCTTTACGCTAACTGAAACTAATTTTAAATTACAAAGCACAAAATTGGTATATGTAATGCCAGATGTACGTTGGTGAAGGTTATATAAGATTCGGCACAACCGAATATATTACTGTTACTTGTTTTTTTTTTAATTTAATTTAATGTTTTTAAATTTCACATACAAAATGATAAAGCGTGATAGTTTTTTATAAAATATAACTAATCTCGAATTATTTAGAGTTGCCGTATACCTTTTTTGAATATAACATTATTTTAATCTTTTTAGTAGTTTTCAAAATACTTATAGCCATTGGTATTCAAATAACATTATATGAATAGGGTTACCAAATTGACTACACTAAATATTTTAAAACTAGGTTATTATTTAAGATAAAAAACATATATATATATATATATATATATATATATACATATATATATATATATATATATATATATATATACATATATATATATATATATATATATATATATATACATATATATATATATATATATATATATATATATATATATATAACGAGTGATTTTCTTGCTATTATCTTTTTGGCAACACTAGTTTTGACAGCTCGCGCACGTTTTGTATCTTGTGTCACTGTCAAACATCTTCAGTTTGGTCTATAATTTAATCATGAATCGTCTTACAAACGAACAACGCTTGCAAATTATTGAATTTTATTACCAAAATGCGTGCTCTGTTAAGAAAGTTCATCGCGCGCTTCTTCCATTTTATGGTCAGTTTAATCGACCTACTGCTTCTATTCGGGCTATTGTAAAAAAATTTCGCACCAAATTTACATTGTTGGACATTAAACCACCAACACGCTTACGTAGAGTGCGCACTGAAGAAAATATCGCAGCCGTATCGGCCAGTGTTGGTGATGACCGTGAATTATCGATGCGCCGTTCGCAGCAATTGGGCCTCTGTGACTCCATTACGTGGAAAGTTTTGCGGAAGGATTTGGGTGTGAAGCCTTATAAGATACAGCTGGTGCAAGAATTGAAGCCAAACGACCTACCACAACGCCAAATATTTGGTGAATGGGCTCTTGAAAAGTTAAATGAAGATCCACTTTTTTATCGAAGAATTGTGTTCAGCGACGAGGCTCATTTCTGATTGAATGGATACGTGAACAAGCAAAACTGCCGTATTTGGAGTGAAGAGCAGCCAGAAGCATTGCAAGAGCTACCAATGCATCCACAAAAAACAACCGTTTGGTGCGGATTATGGGCTGGCGGCATCATTGGGCCGTATTTCTTCAAAGGTGATGCGAATCACAACGTTACTGTGAATGGTGAGCGCTACCGTGCGATGATAACAAACTTTTTTTTGCCCAAAATGGAAGAGCTTGACTTGCATTACATGTGGTTTCAACAAGACGGTGCCACATGCCACACAGCACGCGAAACAATGGACCAATTGAGAGGCGAGTTGGGTGAACAGTTTATTTCACGCTTGGGACCAGTCAATTGGCCGCCCAGATCGTGCGATTTAACGCCTCTAGACTATTTTTTGTGGGGCTATGTTAAGGCTAATGTCTATAGCGACAAGCCCGCTTCGATTGACGCACTGGAAGCCAACATTGCCAACATTATTCGTGAGATACCGGCCGAAATGTTGGAAAGAGTATGCCAAAATTGGACTAAGCGGATGGACCATTTGAGGCGCAGCCGCGGCCAACATTTGCATGAAATAATCTTCAAACATTAAATTATATCGACCCAACTATCAATCCAAATAAATATTTCATGCATTTTTCTGAATTTTGTGTGTTTTCTTTTTTTTTAATTTCCGATAGTTCTTATAAAATCACCCATTATATATATAAAGATTAATACTAAAGTAACTAACAAATTCAAATAACAACAATTGTAAACGATTTCTTAATCGCTAAAATAAGCTTCTGAATCGGAATCAGTGTTAAAAGATACATCTACTATTATGTAATTACTAATTTCTTGATTATTGCTGAAAGAGTGACTTTTATTTATTGTGTTTCTATTAGATGAAATTACCTGATCGCAAGATATTAGAAGATTATTGAATAAATCTTGATTACAATTTTCTCTGCTGTTTATCCGAGTGTGCTCAAGTATGTTCTTTCTAATTGTTTTGTGTAGACAATCTAAAGCATCTTCAGAAAGCATTTATAAAATAAACCCAGAAAATATTTACAAAGAAATGATTATTTCATACTGGTAAATCAAACTATTTTATAATTTCACAACCATGAATTAAAATATTATGCAACGTTGGTGGCATATAATACCAATCATAGTTATATAAATATATTTCTCGAGTTTCCTCCCTTAGATATTTAAAGTTAGATATATTTGTAGGCTTTCCAGAGGATACTGTTTTTAAAATTAATCTCTAATTATATATCAATTGTTCATTAACTCCTCTTATATCGGGGGTCAATCCCAATGTCAGATCGAAATTTTTCTTGAATTAATTTATTTTTTTACTTTGCAGTGGTTTCATATCATTCCTAACTTGCCAAATGTTAAAAGGCAATCGATATGCAATGTGTAACATGCTCTCGAAGCATCTAAGCAAACGAAGTTAATGGTGAAATTCCATATCTACAATGGTCTTCGTTGGGAGAATAAGTAATGCTAAGTTTGTTCATATCTTTAGGGTTAGCACATAAAACACTTTGACCCCGACTTTTTGACAGTTCCACATGGTGTCCAAATATGTGAGACTATAGTTTGATATGTCAAAGAGTCATCCTACTTGGTACTCTTTTGTTTAAAGCAAATATTAAAAATATCAACTGATATTTTTAATAAATATATCAATTATGGATGATTTTTAAAATCAATGTATTTCAAAAGTTGACATCGAAAAGACCTAGACTTATACATACACCTTTTAGTATATGTAACAGAGAACAAGATTATTGGTGCATAAAAGTAGTTTTGTGATATGCATCGTTTTTCGGGTCCATCGAAGCTGACTTTTTTTTTGAGTACATATTTTGGGTAAAAACCTCACAATTTTTTTAAGGTGTTGCTATTAATATTTGAATTTAAGGATTTTTTCATTGTTTCTGCTCGACCTGCAAAATCTCCGGATTTTAACCCCATCGAAAATCAATTGGCAGACGTAAACATGTAATAACTAAACAGTTTTTAAAACACACAGTTTTTGTATAACAGTGTTTTTTTAATGAAATAGTCTGCTCTTAATAATGTATTAAAATACCTTCATATACATTGAGTTTTAACTAAATGAAGAAGGTTTTCCCTTTTAAGGCAGTATACCATATAACGAACAATTTATCTTAACAAATAGGCCTGATTACAACTAGGTTCGTTGAATCGGAAAACTACTGCCTACTGTATTAAAAACTTACCTCGAACAATATGTCAGTTACTCTATATTCGCAGTGAGAATTTTTCTCTTTATTAATCGGATATTATATAGACATATGTACATATCTAAAGGCATTAGTTATTACATGTTTACGTCTGCCAATTGATTTTCGATGGGGTTAAAATCCGGGGATTTTGCAGGTCGTTCCATCATATCATAAAACAATTTCAATGTGAAAGGAGTTCTTCTTCATTAAAACACTTCAAAGCTTAAATAATGAGACAGCGTATGGCGCATTTCGGCGACGCCTTGATTCTGTGTAATCTTGTACATATATAAATGAGTTTTTCTTTCGACGGCTCTGTTCTTTTCATAAATTTAAACAATTTCGAAAACATAACTTGGGAAAATCTTAAACGGTTTGATATGTAAACAGTGCTTCAACATCAACGTGCATCTTTAAAAAGTTAACATATTTGGAGCGATAACTGTTTTAAAACAAGGGACCGTTGAAAAACATCCACTCAAAACTTGAAGTCATAAATTTCTAGATCTCCGTACTTCTTTTATTGGTTGCGGTAAATAAACTATGGCCAAACAATTGTCTGTCATTCGTTAGTGTCAAGCTTGTGACTTGTGCATGGTTTATTTCAAATATAAGAAAGTAGAAGTTATCATGAAAGAGAAAGTGGTATAAAACAAAACCATTAAAAAGAAAACTAATAACGTGTTCAGACATATACCTAAATAGCGCAATTTGAGCACTTTTCGGATATATATATATATATATATATATATATATATATATACATATATATACGTAAAAATATATGTATATAAATATATATATATATATATATATATATATATATGTATATATGTATGTATATATATGTATACATATATATATATATATATATATATATATATATATTTGTATAAAAATATGTAGTATATTTGAAGCAGTAGTTACATAAATCGAATGTTTAAATAAAAAAAAAATAAAATTATTATTTCTTTATATATAAATATAACATCTATTAACGGTGTATTTCGATTATCTGTGCTAGTGCCGGCCCCACGAGAGCGGGATAGTCGAGGTTTAACTGTACATTTGCAAAATTATCTTACACTAAACTTTTTTGCACTTATTTATAACACTTCATGCATGTAGATAAAAATTTTAGATTGCTGTTATATGGTTATTGTTTGAATTTGCAATTTACACTATTTGATTTCTAAGGTCATGAGCAAGAGCTTACGAAATACACTCGCGATTTGTCATTGGCTTTGCTTTTAATTATATATTGTTATAGTGTTTCCAAACGTCACTTTAAGGTATTTACATATAAAAGTTTATATATATTATACATTACCTCTTAAAATTCGTTTACTTATACAACTGTTTACCGCGTGGTTTTTAAAATATGATATTGTTGAGTTCCGTTCGCTCTTGGCATTCACCGCGTGCCTTATGATTCAAAACATATAGGCCTGCAGTGGATACCAGGAGAAATACGAATAACGAGGACGCACTTATACACTACTCTATGTAGTACAATGAACAGTTTTTTATGTTATTTACATACAAAATTTTTTAAATTATTTCACTTCATTTTGTCATAATCAATGTAAACTATGTTTAACAAACATATTATTATCGTTAGTTTTCCGTTTATATATCAAGTTGTTAAGCTGCTAAATTTTATAATTGCATTACTTCAAAAAATTGTTATCCTTATGACTTTCAAAATCACACTGTATTGCTTTGTTGAAGAGCAAAAGCATAATACTACAATAACTGCGATCGTTTTATTTAGAGCACACTTTTGCTTGATGAATTTAAAATTTATAATGCTTACCTATTGTTCTAGATATATAAGGGATGTTGTTCAAAGGATCACGTGTCTAATTCTCTCATAGTACTCATTTTTGTGTGTTAAAAATCACCGTTCTCTCTGTAAGAATTCAACATCTTGCAAATGTAAAAATTTTATATAAGTCCTGTTTTGTTTTAATTGTAACATGGTGCAGCAGCTGCCACAACTATTTCATCTCTATTACTGCCGTATATGACCTTTGTTATTATTTGTGATGTTGTTCCTATTTTTTGTTATTTTTTCTTCTTTTGCAATATTGGCATCAATAATACGAAGATGAAAAAAATATGACAACTGCATACTTCTCTCAAAACTATTGTTTTAAATCTAATATTTAGATTCTTTATTTACATATACATATGTATGTATCTGTGTTGACTAAATATTTTGTTTTGGGAGCAAATACATATCTGCATATACATAATTAACAAGAAGAATTCTTTGTTTGTTAACAAGCTGAACTATGAGAAAAGAGGAAAATACATACATATGTATTACACATATAAATAATATTGTATTATTTATATTTCCTTGCATGGCATATAAAGTTTTACTTGCCCATAATATAAAAAGGTAATAATGAATATATAAAATTTTCATATAAATCTGTACTGTCAGCCAAATTTATATACGTATGTATATATGTATGTATATAATGCGCTTAAATCATTATGATATTAAATTAGTAAAGCCCAGTTTTTGACTTCATATTTAAGTACAAAATTAGTTAATTTTTCCATAAACTTAAGTTATGTTTAAATAGGCTTTCAGTTTTTCAGTCATATTTAAATACTTCAATTAACTTATGTGAAAAATGTGATAACAAAAATCGCCATTATTCAGAAAACAGATGTTTTGGTTATGATTCAAAGTATTTCAAGTGTTGTGCATGAAATTATTTTAAGTTTTTCAATTCTGTTGAGTCCAATTGTGCAATAAATATTGTTTTATTGATTTCTAACCTTATTCTATTGATAATTAACTTTAATTACGCAACATTTTAAAATTGTTTAGTAAATTTTTTCAACATCACAATGTTTTCTTTTTCTTAAGAGAAAAAAAGTCAAAGTCATATGTTTACTGAGCTCTATTTAAATACCATTTAAGTGTGCAATGAGGGATATTTAAGTTTTATTTAAGTTGTATTTAAATATGATCTGTAAAAATGAATTTTGTATTTAAATAGACTTTAAGTTTAAATAGAACTTAAACACGAAGTCAAAAACTGTGAAATTATAAATATTGTAAATTAAAACAAATCCGATGCATAACTGGCAAACACATTACAATATTTATAATTTCACAAAATGGGTGCAAAATTTAAAAAGGGTATAACTTTGGAACGGTAGGAGCAAAGTCAATATTTTTTTAATAACTCAGAATTTATCCACATTTTAAGCTGCATCATTAGTTGTTTTAACTTCAATAGACATTTTAAAAATTACAAAGCATTACTTTTAAAATGTATGCAAAATTTACAAAAAAATATTATGACATTTTTTACCCAAATGAGAGAAAAAATAACCGAACCTTATAATATCTGCACACTGAAGTAAAGCTTAAAGAGTATTCTTTAAAAAAATTGACTTGGTAAGAAAGAAAAACGTGCTACTGGGCCGAGTTATGAGCAAAATTCAAAAAAAGTCATCAAAACCCGATTTTTAGGTTAAACTCGATTTTAGCGACCTCTAAACGACTTCCGGAAAATGTGAAAAAAATCTCAAGAATACTTAAGACTATCAGCTTTCAAAAAAGGGTGGAGCAAAAAAAGTTTTTTTTCGGGACACACTAATGTACACATGTATGTATATAATTAATTTAATTCATTTAAATGAATTTTTAATATATAACAATAATATAACAATATAAGTTTAGTAATGAACTTGTATAGCTTTTACACCTGCTTGATGTTTTGATCTTACATCTGATATACCACCCTTTGCTTTTATTTCAGAGTTACAAGCCTTACAAAAAGCATCACCATTATCACTTCTCCTGATCCAATCCTTGAATAATGGGTGCTCTTCCCATGATTTATTATAATATGGGAGTTTCTATTTGAGTTTTTGCTTAAACGAGGTGTATCATCTTCTTCGTATAAAAAAAGCAGTTCTATCATAAGCAAAACTCACCATTTCTTTTAAAATATTTATCCATTGTATGCTCAAAACCTAATTAATTATGCACTTTTCTTTTTCTTATGGCAGGTTCAAAAGCATTAACCTTTTTTTATGTGCATACATAAGAGCAATAAGTAAATTCGCTCCAAACTTCTGGCTTTCTAAAGCTTTATACGTTTATTATCATTAATTGTTTGACAGATGGGTGCCGGAGAAAATATTGTTGTAGTGTGCTTAAAGTGCCCAGGAGACGTACAAAAAAGTACAGTCAATAAGAATGTGCTAGTGTCGTTTAATTGATGATTTTTCGAAGACGTACAAATAAAATCGTCAATCAGCATTTGTGTTTTGACTTCGTATATATATATATATATATATATATATATATATATATATATACAACTTTAGATCGTTTGCATAATTGTTGGGCGTGCCTTGAGCCCACAAAGTTTGCTAAAAATGCTATTTTTCTCACTTCTATTAATTGTTCATAACTTCAGTAATATTTATTTTAGAGAAAAACCTTATTCACCAATATTCTAAGGCTATATCTGATGAACAATGTTTCTCTATATTAGTTTTCTTTAACATTAATATTTAATACAGAAAAAAACCAAATTAAAATATAAAAGGAAATTTTCATATATGTATCTTCGCATTCTTTGCCTGGTGATTACACTACTCTGCAAAAAATTATTTTTTGTCTTTCGTTTAAATAAAGCTATGTGGACTATATAGATATTGATGCATTAAACTCAAATCCGTTTTCGGTTTTTTTCATCAGATCGGGATTTTATTTATGGGCGTGGCAATATTTTCCCCAATATTAGTTAGGTACATAGACATATTTCACCCTATCTCGAGAGCGAGTCATCCGATTTATATATAGTAGTCGAAAATTAATATTTCTCTATCGCCTATCGTTTTGGAATTATTCAGAAATTAATGGAGAAAAAATTCTTTTTTCGTGCGAAATTCGTAATTTTTTTTTAGTTTAAAATGGAATTAACCTTCATAAGGTCTTCGGGTCAGATTTGACCCATTTTGGTAGAATATTAGAATTTTGTCTCTAACTAGGGGACTTAGATTTTTAATATTTCGTGACTCTTATTTAATTTTATATGTTAACAGCTTTCTCCGATTTTTATAAAAATATATTGGCAAAAAAAAAAGTTCACATAGTTTTTATCAATTAAGATATTCGGGTCAAATTTAACCCGGAACAAAATAGTCGAGTTTTCTAACTCACAATTTATTAAAATAATTTATTTATATGTATTGTGAAGACGTTATCTAATGAAACTTCTTACAAATAGTCAAGGAAGAATCCGAAGCGAGAATATTATTACCATGGCACAAGGATTAACCCGTTACTCTCATTCAAGAATCACAAGTGAAGAAATTTCCAGTTTTCAATAATTTTTTCCACTGTCGGTGATGAATATTATTGTGAAATGAAAGTAAATGTGTATTTGGTGATGATTGCACCAAAATTGACAATGCCGAAATGTTCGCATATACCGGTACACTTTTGTTAGCTGTAGTATTCAGATCAAATGAAAATGAAAGTATGGAAAGTTTATGGGACTTTGAGAAAATAAGGCCAATTTTTAGAGCAATTATGCTACTGAGAAGATAGAAAACTATTTCGACAGCGATAAGATTTTACAATAAGGATACTTGCATTGAACGGCGAATTTTAGATAAGTGAGTTATGAAATATTGCCCAAATTTTACAATCCGTCACCAGATGTAACAGTAGATGAGCAACTAGTCGCATTCAGAAAAACTGTCCATTCCGGTGGTATATACCGTCGAAACGAGCAAGTATGGTATACAATTTTTGGTACTCTGCGATTCAGGAAACAGTTATGTCTGGAATATATATACAACCATATACAGGCAAAGAAGTTTTTGCTATGCACGAAAGAAATCAAGGTATGCGAGTAGTTTTCGATTCGACAGTTGGCATGAAAGTGATAAAGTGACTGCAGATGACTTTTTTGTATCTTACCATTTGGGACGAAAATTGCTCTAAAAACTAAGTTATATTAGTTGGCACCATACGTAATAACAAAACAGAATTGCCTCCTGAGCTTTTCACAACTAAAGGAAGGCCGATATTTTTTTATAAAATTTTTGCTTCACCAAGGATACTACTTTCGTTTCGTATATTAAAAAAAAATAAAATAATATAAAAAAAAGTCAGTGAATCTGCTTAGTACTTTGCATCATAGCCAAGAAGTAAGCAGACGTGAGGACAAAAAACCGAAAAGTATACTAGACTATAATAAATGTAAGGGAGAGTTGATACTCTGGATAAAGTTGCTTCATGTTATATTTGCAAAAGAAAGACTGATAGATGGCTCTAAGTTGTATTTAGTAACATTTTTGATATATCAGCCTACAATGCTTTTATATTATTTACGTCGGCTAACAATGCCTGAAAAGGGAACATTTATGCATAGAAATAAACATTTGTATGCATAAAATAAACAAAACATCCAGCTTTAGTATTGCAATCAAAACTTAAAATAAAGCATTAACTTTTATAATGAACTTTATTAAAAAATAAATAATAAATTATAATAATTTTTGAGTGGGTCAAATTTGACCCAAAGAACATTAATGTAAGTAACATTTGAAGACCTTATGAAGGTTAAAAAAAAACGTAAAGCAAATATTGAACATTTCGCATATTTTTCTGAGAGCTATAAATCCTAAAAGTTGGTCAATTTACCGCGGGTACCCAATATTGTAATACAACGAAGCTTAAATATGTATGACGATAGTATTTCGATAGGTGAGCAGGTAATGGAACTAAAGTGCAAGGATATTTTGCATAATTCTTGGAATTAAAAATTACAATTATAATTAATTCATTTACCTGTGATTTCAAATCGAAAACATTAGGTTAGATTCTAGTATTTATTGTAGCAGTATATAAGGAAGTTGATGGACAATAAGTGAGTGAGCTTATAATTTTTAAAAATAAAAAGACCTTAAGCTTAAAAATATTAGTGAATATTGTAAATGAAAGAAGGTCACAGTTTTTAATGAGATCATTCGTTATTTTAAAATTTTCACAGCATGTATTTATTCTTTTCTAACTATTTCGAATTTTCTTTTTTATGAGATTCATGCCACTGAAAACTTTTTCAACTTTCGCATTGCTTTTTTGGATTTTCATTTAGTGCATTTTTATATTCATATACATTTACCCAAAAGTCAACTGTTGAGTTCCTTTTTAACCATTCATATGAACTAATTTCCGCCCACTGATGTTTCAAAGCTGTAATATATTCTACAAGTTTTGTTATTTCTTTTACGGGTTTTGAAATTAAGATTACTATTTTAAATAAATTAATATTTTGAATAATATAAAGAATGTCAAAAAATGCTATATATACGAAGTCTAATCAAAAAATAACCATTATTATAAATCTTTTCAATAAATATTTATTTATTCATCAATAACTATATTGTCCCCTTCAGAGGATCCCCTCAGATCTCATACACTTCTGCCAGCGTTTTTTCCAATCCTCGAAACACTTCTGAAACGCGCTTTTTGGTATCGCCAACAGCTCCTGTTTTGATTTTTCTTTTATCTCCTCAATCGTAGAAAAACGCTTACCTTCCATAGGTGTCTTCAGTTTTGGGTTGAGGCATGATAACGGTTTTGTTTTTGGGCAAAAAGTCACGCACAAGCATCGATGTGTGAGCTGGTGCGTATCATGGTGCGAAATCTATAATTATTTTTCTCCCAATTCTGCGCGTTTTTGACGAATTGCATCCGTAAAAATTGCTTGGAATAAGCCGAACGATATACCAACATTATCAGCAATCTTCTGATAGTGATTCGACGACTATCTAAAATCATTTTCTTCACTGCTTCAATGTTTTCATCGGTTGTTGACGTGCTCGGGCGATCAGGACGAGCATCGTCATTGACATCTTCTCGGCCTTCCTTAAGCCGGTTATACTACAGTTGAACTTGTGTTCTGCTCATAGTAGACTCGCCAAACGTCACAGTCAACATTTCAAATGTCCTTGCGCATTTAATTTCATTTCTTACACAAAACTTAATACAGTTTCTTTTGATCTGTCAAAAACAAACTGACAATCCAAAATGGCTGATATTACCAACATACATATATAACAGACATGTGTACCAACATAACAAAAAAAAATGCGATAACCGAACATACATAACTGTCGAAATTTGAAAATAACGTTTATATTTTTATCAGACCTCGTATAAAAAAAAAAAGCTTAAAGAAACTCAAGTTCTAAATGCTTAAAAAACTGTAAAAATCTGAAATGATTGTCAAAAAACTTATTTATTTATAAAAACTGAAAAACATTTCATTACTCCAAAAAACTGATAAAATCAATTAAAACTGAATATTTGGAAAAGCTGGATACAACCAAAGTGAATATATAACAAAGCTCAGGTGACTAAAATTCACTTTACATATGACTCGTCAAACTTGATTTGAATTCTTCAATAAAATTTCTATGTAAAATTTTAATAAACACAATTATTAATATGGCTTAGAGGTTTTTTGGTTTCCTTAGATTTGTATATTATATATATGTGAAAGAAATCAATGGATTTCAGAAATCAGAAAAGCCAAACACAAGTCAGGGCCTTAAAGTTAAAACTTATTTTGTAATAACAAAGTAGCCAAAGATGATTTAAATATTAAAAAACCAGGAAGATCAAAGAGATGGTTTCAGGCTTAGAAATTAATACTTGCTTCTCTGTTATATAAAAATGTCTAACGAAACAAATTTAATTTTATGTATGTTAAAAGGACCTTTATTTTAGAGTAATATTTTTCAAGGTTATACGAGATTCGGCACAGCTGATTATTGTACTTTTACTTGCTTTATTACCATTTTTTTAATCACTGCAAGATATAAACGTTTCATAACAGACATCCAAGTATCCCATTTGGAAACCGAATCTTTTAATATTACTTCCAGATTATACACGGGATTTGAGTGTTAGCAATATAATTTAAATCATTTAAAAGACATTTTTAGCAATAGAGAACATTATCTGTTTACTTCTCCGCAAGCGCAAAAACTAATTTTGCCTGTTTTAAAAATACATTGAAAAACTATCATGACAAAATAATTAAAAATCCTCATACACTCCTTTCTTCTTGTTTTAGATGCCAAATACAAACATTACATTAAACGTTGACAAATATATTATATATCTAGATATCTACATACATACATAAGCATATGTGATGTAAGTAATACATACTTATGATGTGCTGAATATCAAATTTTATGTTTGTGCATATGACCATTTGAAATAGCATTCGCGAATACGAATGCGAGTATTATTTGTAAAATTCTAATATACACATTACTCATCGTCTGTTATGTTAATAAAAACGTCATGACTCCATGACAAATTTTGATATTATATATTTTACGAAAGTCACTTCTACTAAATACACTAGACAAAATATTGAGAACTGATTCATTAATTTTTTTAACACAAAATGTTATAATTATTTCTATGAGCTTAATCCTAGAATTCTGTCTAAAACGAGCGAATGAAGGTATTCCAACGAAGTGTACATAAAGCTAGATATGTATATGCAATTGTTAAAACTATTTTTTTTCAATTTAGTAGAAATTTCTTCAATCTGTTATAAGTTTACAATATATTTATTAATTTTTTTTTGCTTTTAAAATATTGCAGAAATATTCGCCTAATTGGCGAATACGAAAATCTGAAAATTCGGACATAACAAATACATACATGTGTAATTTGTTTGGTCTATTTACTTTTATTTTCAAGTATCGATACTTTTGAACTAATACCATATTGAACTAATACCACGTATCGATGCCTCGTAGTAAATCCGAATGCAACAGAGATTCAAACTATTCACATTAAAAATCATCAGTATTCTTAAATATTCTATTATAGTAAAAGTAACAGAGAACAATAAGAGTAAAACTTGTTCCAATTCAAAGCATGTCGTGCACAAAAATTTTGAAGAGAAAACGTACTTTTGAAACCCTATTGTAAATAATCTGAATAATAAACGTGTAAAACTTTGAAATTTAAAAAATCCATCTTAGCATGAAGATAAAAATAGAAATGGACCCATGATGAATACAGGTGTTATATAGTGTTGATTTCATATATTTCAGTTTTACATGTTTATTCTCGTTTATTCTGAAAGTGTGTTTGAAAGTGCGTGAACAATATTTTGCTATTTTGAATTTAGGTAAAAAGCCTAGGAAGATATGGTATAACTAATGAAATACCGGGAATTTACAGTCCTTACCAAACAAAAAACAAAACTCTTTTATTGAAAGTACAAATATTCATTATATCCTACAGATGTCACTAGTTTTTTGTCGACTTTGTCTCATTTCGTACTACCCATTCTTTTAATCCATCTCACAGTTTTCACTATTTAGTGAATATAGCTATAAGCATATACCTATAAGCATACCTGCCAGATTTTAAGATTTATCGTCATTTTGACGATTTTGGTCCTAAAAATGACATGGTGACGATGGGACGATTTATACCTTAATTTTGACGATTTTAAATAATTCAAGTTTGCAACATTTATTTGTACTATTGAAGCAACCTTGAACTTAATAAAAATAAATGTATTGCTATTGCTCAAACAATAAATTAATATGCGAAGCATTATACATATTGTTCGAGAAAAAGCTAATTTATTTAATAATATACAATAAATTGAACAATGTATGCTGAAATACTTAAAGAAAAGTGGCAAGTTATTCAAAGCTGTAATATATATACATGTCTGTACCTATATTTAAATTAAATTCTAATTTCAACAGTAGATGATAAAAATACTACCAAAGACGACGACGGAAATTGTTATAGCTCTTCTTCAGTAAGTAAAATGGCTTCAATGATATACTCGTACATTATGATTTTTTAAATAATTATTTGTTAGGCCAGTCAATACTGTGAACTCTTTGATTATTTCTAAGTATGTATGTGGCTTTTCTTTTGTGAAGCTTAAACCAATACACAATATTTGTTTAAAGAAAAAGTCAAAGATAAATAACTTCTTTTTATCAAAACATACATATGTATAATATCTAAAGCATTTCATGGATGCATTGAAAATTAATGAAAATTTTTATTTTACAATTAACAGGCTATTAAAATTAAAAGAAAAATAAAAGAAGATTGGTTTACTGACTCAGAAATAAGTTCCTGAGCAGAAAACGAAACAATTTGGTGTACTGCAGCATTTGCAGCTAAAATTGTCCTCAGGAAAATGTGTCCATCGTGATGCTGCAAAAGCAATCCATCAGACAAAAATTAATTAACATTATTCAACGAAAAAGGGTAGTACCAAAAATTGCGAAGTCGAACTAGCTCTTTTTATTGTTGAACACAAATTAACTTTTGTACTAAGGTAAGAAATTCATTGAAAAAGTCGTCTTTGGAAGCAACTTTATATACAAAAGATTATTTAAGACTAAACAAATGTAGCTGCAATGATCTAACAGTTGTTCCTGAGTTAATCAATATGTTTAATTGCAATATATATTTGTAAAATATAGTATACATACATATATATATATATATATATATATATATATATATGTGTATTCTTTGACAATTACATATATATTATTACATATTACATGCAACCTATTTACATGTGATTTTACTATGAATTCTAATTGATGTATCTTATCTCTGCATTCATAAGAATGCTGTTTTATTAATAAGATTTGTTGATTTAAGAGTTTTGTTATGTTTTATCTCTAATAAAATATGTTTTTTTTGTTAAAAAAGCGGGTTTTTCATTTGACGTTCTTATGACGATTTCAATAAGCTATATATACGATAATGACAATTTTTGCACAAAAATATGACGATATTGCCTTTGAAAAATCTGGCAGCTATAGCTATAAGTAAGGTAAGCGAGAGTATATGTGTTTCTATTCAACAGCAGCATCGTGCAGATGCTGCATTAGAGTGTGGTAGATCGATTTAGGTATGAAATTAAAAACAATTATAATAACCATAAAACTCACAGGAAACTTCTGTAAGTTAATACTGTTTGATTATATATTGATTCGGTTTGCACATGTGCGAGTGTTTGCTAGTCAGTAAATTTGTAATGGTGATAATTAAAGACTTTAAACACACTTGGTACCATATATTAGAAAGAATGGAAAGAAGCCTTTGTTATATTTTATACAAAACAAATTGTTTATTTCTACAGAGTAAATCTAGAGTAGCACGTTAAGCAATAGTTAAAATGGGATATCGTTTATAAAAAACGGAATCATGATATTGTCTTTGGTATTATGCTTTTTATATGTGTACATTAAAACTCACTTTGTTATATGAGTTAAAGTAACGCATATAACATTTTAAACTCTTTTTTTGGATTCAAATTGTCTTCGTAGGCTGGCTATTTTGAAATCTCAATTAACCGTGGCTTAGTTATTCTAAAATCATGTTATGCTTAAAGTGTTGGTATATAATAAATTAACAAACAAAAAAAAAAAAAACACATTCGAC
>OY776276.1:81811398-81813898 GCA_963675445.1 Linnaemya vulpina | reverse complement strand
GTATATGTATATGTATATGTATATGTATATGTATATGTATATGTATATGTATATGTATATGTATATGTATATGTATATGTATATGTATATGTATATGTATATGTATATGTATATGTATATGTATATGTATATGTATATGTATATGTATATGTATATGTATATGTATATGTATATGTATATGTATATGTATATGTATATGTATATGTATATGTATATGTATATGTATATGTATATGTATATGTATATGTATATGTATATGTATATGTATATGTATATGTATATGTATATGTATATGTATATGTATATGTATATGTATATGTATATGTATATGTATATGTATATGTATATGTATATGTATATGTATATGTATATGTATATGTATATGTATATGTATATGTATATGTATATGTATATGTATATGTATATGTATATGTATATGTATATGTATATGTATATGTATATGTATATGTATATGTATATGTATATGTATATGTATATGTATATGTATATGTATATGTATATGTATATGTATATGTATATGTATATGTATATGTATATGTATATGTATATGTATATGTATATGTATATGTATATGTATATGTATATGTATATGTATATGTATATGTATATGTATATGTATATGTATATGTATATGTATATGTATATGTATATGTATATGTATATGTATATGTATATGTATATGTATATGTATATGTATATGTATATGTATATGTATATGTATATGTATATGTATATGTATATGTATATGTATATGTATATGTATATGTATATGTATATGTATATGTATATGTATATGTATATGTATATGTATATGTATATGTATATGTATATGTATATGTATATGTATATGTATATGTATATGTATATGTATATGTATATGTATATGTATATGTATATGTATATGTATATGTATATGTATATGTATATGTATATGTATATGTATATGTATATGTATATGTATATGTATATGTATATGTATATGTATATGTATATGTATATGTATATGTATATGTATATGTATATGTATATGTATATGTATATGTATATGTATATGTATATGTATATGTATATGTATATGTATATGTATATGTATATGTATATGTATATGTATATGTATATGTATATGTATATGTATATGTATATGTATATGTATATGTATATGTATATGTATATGTATATGTATATGTATATGTATATGTATATGTATATGTATATGTATATGTATATGTATATGTATATGTATATGTATATGTATATGTATATGTATATGTATATGTATATGTATATGTATATGTATATGTATATGTATATGTATATGTATATGTATATGTATATGTATATGTATATGTATATGTATATGTATATGTATATGTATATGTATATGTATATGTATATGTATATGTATATGTATATGTATATGTATATGTATATGTATATGTATATGTATATGTATATGTATATGTATATGTATATGTATATGTATATGTATATGTATATGTATATGTATATGTATATGTATATGTATATGTATATGTATATGTATATGTATATGTATATGTATATGTATATGTATATGTATATGTATATGTATATGTATATGTATATGTATATGTATATGTATATGTATATGTATATGTATATGTATATGTATATGTATATGTATATGTATATGTATATGTATATGTATATGTATATGTATATGTATATGTATATGTATATGTATATGTATATGTATATGTATATGTATATGTATATGTATATGTATATGTATATGTATATGTATATGTATATGTATATGTATATGTATATGTATATGTATATGTATATGTATATGTATATGTATATGTATATGTATATGTATATGTATATGTATATGTATATGTATATGTATATGTATATGTATATGTATATGTATATGTATATGTATATGTATATGTATATGTATATGTATATGTATATGTATATGTATATGTATATGTATATGTATATGTATATGTATATGTATATGTATATGTATATGTATATGTATATGTATATGTATATGTATATGTATATGTATATGTATATGTATATGTATATGTATATGTATATGTATATGTATATGTATATGTATATGTATATGTATATGTATATGTATATGTATATGTATATGTATATGTATATGTATATGTATATGTATATGTATATGTATATGTATATGTATATGTATATGTATATGTATATGTATATGTATATGTATATGTATATGTATATGTATATGTATATGTATATGTATATGTATATGTATATGTATATGTATATGTATATGTATATGTATATGTATATGTATATGTATATGTATATGTATATGTATATGTATATGTATATGTATATGTATATGTATATGTATATGTATATGTATATGTATATGTATATGTATATGTATATGAATTATATGTATAGTATATATGTTATTGTATATGTATATGTAATATGTATA
>OY776276.1:81807380-81811198 GCA_963675445.1 Linnaemya vulpina | reverse complement strand
TATGTATATGTATATGTATATGTATATGTATATGTATATGTATATGTATATGTATATGTATATGTATATGTATATGTATATGTATATGTATATGTATATGTATATGTATATGTATATGTATATGTATATGTATATGTATATGTATATGTATATGTATATGTATATGTATATGTATATGTATATGTATATGTATATGTATATGTATATGTATATGTATATGTATATGTATATGTATATGTATATGTATATGTATATGTATATGTATATGTATATGTATATGTATATGTATATGTATATGTATATGTATATGTATATGTATATGTATATGTATATGTATATGTATATGTATATGTATATGTATATGTATATGTATATGTATATGTATATGTATATGTATATGTATATGTATATGTATATGTATATGTATATGTATATGTATATGTATATGTATATGTATATGTATATGTATATGTATATGTATATGTATATGTATATGTATATGTATATGTATATGTATATGTATATGTATATGTATATGTATATGTATATGTATATGTATATGTATATGTATATGTATATGTATATGTATATGTATATGTATATGTATATGTATATGTATATGTATATGTATATGTATATGTATATGTATATGTATATGTATATGTATATGTATATGTATATGTATATGTATATGTATATGTATATGTATATGTATATGTATATGTATATGTATATGTATATGTATATGTATATGTATATGTATATGTATATGTATATGTATATGTATATGTATATGTATATGTATATGTATATGTATATGTATATGTATATGTATATGTATATGTATATGTATATGTATATGTATATGTATATGTATATGTATATGTATATGTATATGTATATGTATATGTATATGTATATGTATATGTATATGTATATGTATATGTATATGTATATGTATATGTATATGTATATGTATATGTATATGTATATGTATATGTATATGTATATGTATATGTATATGTATATGTATATGTATATGTATATGTATATGTATATGTATATGTATATGTATATGTATATGTATATGTATATGTATATGTATATGTATATGTATATGTATATGTATATGTATATGTATATGTATATGTATATGTATATGTATATGTATATGTATATGTATATGTATATGTATATGTATATGTATATGTATATGTATATGTATATGTATATGTATATGTATATGTATATGTATATGTATATGTATATGTATATGTATATGTATATGTATATGTATATGTATATGTATATGTATATGTATATGTATATGTATATGTATATGTATATGTATATGTATATGTATATGTATATGTATATGTATATGTATATGTATATGTATATGTATATGTATATGTATATGTATATGTATATGTATATGTATATGTATATGTATATGTATATGTATATGTATATGTATATGTATATGTATATGTATATGTATATGTATATGTATATGTATATGTATATGTATATGTATATGTATATGTATATGTATATGTATATGTATATGTATATGTATATGTATATGTATATGTATATGTATATGTATATGTATATGTATATGTATATGTATATGTATATGTATATGTATATGTATATGTATATGTATATGTATATGTATATGTATATGTATATGTATATGTATATGTATATGTATATGTATATGTATATGTATATGTATATGTATATGTATATGTATATGTATATGTATATGTATATGTATATGTATATGTATATGTATATGTATATGTATATGTATATGTATATGTATATGTATATGTATATGTATATGTATATGTATATGTATATGTATATGTATATGTATATGTATATGTATATGTATATGTATATGTATATGTATATGTATATGTATATGTATATGTATATGTATATGTATATGTATATGTATATGTATATGTATATGTATATGTATATGTATATGTATATGTATATGTATATGTATATGTATATGTATATGTATATGTATATGTATATGTATATGTATATGTATATGTATATGTATATGTATATGTATATGTATATGTATATGTATATGTATATGTATATGTATATGTATATGTATATGTATATGTATATGTATATGTATATGTATATGTATATGTATATGTATATGTATATGTATATGTATATGTATATGTATATGTATATGTATATGTATATGTATATGTATATGTATATGTATATGTATATGTATATGTATATGTATATGTATATGTATATGTATATGTATATGTATATGTATATGTATATGTATATGTATATGTATATGTATATGTATATGTATATGTATATGTATATGTATATGTATATGTATATGTATATGTATATGTATATGTATATGTATATGTATATGTATATGTATATGTATATGTATATGTATATGTATATGTATATGTATATGTATATGTATATGTATATGTATATGTATATGTATATGTATATGTATATGTATATGTATATGTATATGTATATGTATATGTATATGTATATGTATATGTATATGTATATGTATATGTATATGTATATGTATATGTATATGTATATGTATATGTATATGTATATGTATATGTATATGTATATGTATATGTATATGTATATGTATATGTATATGTATATGTATATGTATATGTATATGTATATGTATATGTATATGTATATGTATATGTATATGTATATGTATATGTATATGTATATGTATATGTATATGTATATGTATATGTATATGTATATGTATATGTATATGTATATGTATATGTATATGTATATGTATATGTATATGTATATGTATATGTATATGTATATGTATATGTATATGTATATGTATATGTATATGTATATGTATATGTATATGTATATGTATATGTATATGTATATGTATATGTATATGTATATGTATATGTATATGTATATGTATATGTATATGTATATGTATATGTATATGTATATGTATATGTATATGTATATGTATATGTATATGTATATGTATATGTATATGTATATGTATATGTATATGTATATGTATATGTATATGTATATGTATATGTATATGTATATGTATATGTATATGTATATGTATATGTATATGTATATGTATATGTATATGTATATGTATATGTATATGTATATGTATATGTATATGTATATGTATATGTATATGTATATGTATATGTATATGTATATGTATATGTATATGTATATGTATATGTATATGTATATGTATATGTATATGTATATGTATATGTATATGTATATGTATATGTATATGTATATGTATATGTATATGTATATGTATATGTATATGTATATGTATATGTATATGTATATGTATATGTATATGTATATGTATATGTATATGTATATGTATATGTATATGTATATGTATATGTATATGTATATGTATATGTATATGTATATGTATATGTATATGTATATGTATATGTATATGTATATGTATATGTATATGTATATGTATATGTATATGTATATGTATATGTATATGTATATGTATATGTATATGTATATGTATATGTATATGTATATGTATATGTATATGTATATGTATATGTATATGTATATGTATATGTATATGTATATGTATATGTATATGTATATGTATATGTATATGTATATGTATATGTATATGTATATGTATATGTATATGTATATGTATATGTATATGTATATGTATATGTATATGTATATGTATATGTATATGTATATGTATATGTATATGTATA
>OY776276.1:81792380-81802380 GCA_963675445.1 Linnaemya vulpina | reverse complement strand
TCGGTTTTTGGTGTTAATTTTGCTTCGAGTAATAGGTATAAGCTTCCCAGCTCTGGAGCCGTCTTTCCGATTTTCAATACCACTCTAAGTTAGCTCACTTCCAATCGATCAGTCCAAGAATGAAGTCTCTAGCTCTTCTGGTGGCTTGGGAAAACCGATTTCACGTACAGACAGACGGACATCGGTCAATCGTCATCGCTATTCATAAGGATCCGAAATATATATACTTTATGGGGTCGCATATTGATATCGAAGAAATTACACACGGAATGACAAACCTAAATATACCCTTTCACATTTTTGTGAAGGGTATAAAAACGCTCTGCAAAGTATAAAACACAGAACCTGTGTTTTCGTTGTTTTCATAAGTGCGTATGTATTAGTTTTGTTCTGCTATTGCGGGATTGAAGCTGGATGAAAAGTTATGCCACGCAAAAACCACTCCTCTCACCGAAAATGCCAACAAACTGCCATGTTATGCCAGCATAATTGTGCTCGTGTATACTAGCGCATTGAAATCAAATGAGATTTGTTGTTCATTATTTCATTAAAAGCAATGTTCTGACCAAACAAAGTAGTACTGTAAAAAATTGGTTATGGCGGCAGATATCTGATTTCAGATTAAATAGACCTTTTTTAAACAAAGAGGTTAACGTTAGAAGTTTTAGCATTGGAGAAAATTAAACTAATTTGTGGTAGCAAGCTTTTGGTGTACTTATTCTGAGCCAGCTTTATACCAGAGATCAGCAATGGATATTGTTTTTATTATAAAATATCATGCATGTATTCTAAGTGAGTATTTTTACCGAAATAAAAGCTATTCAATCAAATATATGTCGATTGAAAATCTGAGTAGCAATGAATATGAATCCCCCATCATCACCATGCGATGTTTCATACTCAATTATATCCAATATTTCACGAATGGCTTTAAATACCAAAAACAATATTTGACACTTTGAATTTTTAATTAAAATAACGTTGAAATTGTAAGAAATTGATGAATAATGCGTTTACCTCTTTCTATATAAATATAAATATATATATTGTTACAAAGATTAGAAATAGATTTAAATAAAACGACAATGTGGCTATATGTACTTGGCAGCACTGCCAATTATTCTATAGTTGTCAAAATGTTACAACCCTGGTCAACACTATATAGATAATATTCAAATTAACGGAAATGGAATACTCCGGAATATACAAGATCATTCAAGGCTGTGCCAATAAGAGTAAACCACAACAACAACAAACCTAGCAACATAAATGCTAAGAGATGTTATCCTTAATGATCTTGTATGCAAGTATTCGCTGCTAATGAAGCTAAACAGATTCACAAGTATACACAGCCATATACACGTAGAAGAAACAAAACCACACATTCATCCATACAACCACTCATTGTTACCATAGGCAAAACACACAGAACACTCATCCATTCAACCACACATAGTTACCATAAGCGAACCAAACAAGTCAGCATTGTCATGTATACAAACACACACATGTCAAGTAAAATACAACCACTATGCCCAGAACTTTCGCGAGGTTACCAGACGACGTCATTTTTACTATATAAAGGCGCTGCCAAAGCTCAGAGAGTCAGTGTGATTTCAAATATAGACGTGTTAACATCGGTAGGTATTGAGTAGTACAAATACTCGTGTAAATAAAGTAACAAATAAAGTGTTGCCGCATTATATTTCTAAAATTAATTTGTCCGTGTTTTAATTTGAAGCAATAAAACGAATCCTTGAAGGATAAGTAATAAAACCGTTTTTACGAAAAGGTCTAAAAACGTAACAATATATATATATATATATATATATATATATATATACATATATATATATATATATATATATATATATGTATATATATATATATATATATATATATATATAAAAGTTTTGTTAAATTTTTTTTCACATATACAATAAAAAAAAATGTTGTATAATAAATGATATCAATATTATGGCATAGCGGTTTTTCAAAAGTCAAATTATAAATTTGGATCTAATTTTATTTGCTTGAGTTGTTGGGAAACGATGGAATTTCAAAACTACCATATTATTCCTAGCGCAACACACATATTCTTGATTCTTTAATAAAAAAATTGTAAACTAACAAATATGCTAATGAAGTAAATGAATATAAGAATGGATAAAAGTCATGTATGTGTTCTAACAGCCATTTGGTTAGCAGAAGCTTATCTACTTTTTTTTCACTCATTTTCACAATTAACAATAGCTATTAACTTTCTTATTTATAGATTAATTGCTCGAGTAGTATATGTATTTATTTCAGAAGGCCATGATAAATATTCCAAAGCATAAGCAGAGCAGAACAGATGCTTTTAAAAGCCGCTACATTTGCATCATCGGTACTCATGTTAATTTTTGTTCTGGGGTATTAACGTTTTCGAACCTTTAACTTTTCTAAGATCGTTTCTTTTAGTCGATAAAAGGACTAAATAAAGTACGTAATGTGTAAAAAAAATTTTTAGATGCTAAATGTTACATATTTATTAAAAGTTTTAAGTATTACAAAAAAGAAACTTAGATATACTGGATGTTTAATTTCACAATCACGCTGCACAATTCACAACCTAAACACTAACATCAACAGCAATATTGAAGATGGACAATATGTTTGACAGCTCATAATAAAAAGGAAATTCCGGGAATACTATAATCTAATACAAAAAATAAAAGTTTAGTAATTCCGTTGCGTAGATTTTTAGTTATCATGTTGCTACTATTATCATTAAAACAATATAGACGCTCTAAAAAGTCAACCGAAAAGTTAACTTTTTAGAGCTGCATGTTGATTATGAAAAACTGTTAAATTATCTACGTGTTTAACTTTTATGCGAGTTAAATTTTCTAAGATTCCACTGTATATTGGTTAAAACAAGTAATTTTTTTCGAAATTCATTGATATTTTTTTTTAAACCTAGAATAATACTTCAGACAAATGACAAATCAGTCTTTACAAAATGAAATATATATGTATGTACATATGTATATAATAAAAAAAGCACAACGAAATTGAAAAGAACTCTTTATAGAAAATAAAACTGACAGTAAAATTGAAAATAAATATGCAATGCAACATTGATTGCATGTGTGGGTGTGTGATTCATTGTTATATTTCTGATGGAATTTTGTGAGCTAGCTCATAATATGGCTGATAATTAGGTAACTCATTTGAGACTAGCTCATAAACTAACTAAAATCAGATGCAGAAGTGAAGCAGTTGTCGTTGCTCTTTGTAGCAATACGTTAAAAAAAACACAAATAACATTTATATTTTTATGCATGTTAAATACCCTTTAAGAGAAATTTAGCTCTTTTGCACAAGATAATAAAAACAAACCCGTTTGCTCAGAAGCAAAGTAAAGAAAAAAAACTTGTTATTTCTTCAGCTACGTTTTGTCATCAGTGGCTAGAGGTCTTTTTCCATTTAAAATAAAAATGTCTAACAAATAATTTGAGGTTTGTTGTATGTCATCATTAATGAAAGGTGGAACTACAAAAAACTGTAACGAAAGTTCTTTCATTCGATATAATTCTGCGATGTAACATTCACGGAGTGCATAGCAAGGTGCCAGTTAAAAAGTTTAAAAGGATTATTGGTGCTTTAAAAGGTGAGATAATTATCTGACTTAACGAATTATTTTAAATTTTAATTGCTTTGCCTTAATTTCTTATCATTAACTAGATGCAATTTGTGTTAATGGCGAAGACTGCCCAGAAAAAGCTCTAAGAAATGCAATAAAACTAATTAAAAAGCGAAATTATTGATTTTATTAGTACGTATTTTTAAATAATAATATTCTTTTGAATAAAATGCAATAGACAAAAAATTAAAAAAAAAACTTTTTTGTATTATATTAAATCAATAGTTTAGCTAGCCATAGGTACTTTCAATTTATATGCGCATTTTATTTTATGACGCACTCGTATTGAACCGATAATTATCGATTATAATAAGCTAACTAAAAATGAGCTGATTTGTTTATTTTATGAACATTTTATTTTTGCTATATTAATATTTTTATAGGCTAATTGTTCTAACTTAGTTAAAATCTCAGAAAGACATGATGATAAATATTCCTAGGCACAAAGGAAGTCAACATCAGTTTTATTCAACTTACACAGCAGAGCAGAGCAGAGCAGCTGTTTTCGAACGTCGCTACACTTTCATCTTCAGTGCTCATGTGTATATTGTGTTTATCACCACTGTTTAGGTGAATGTGATAACAGTTTTCTATTTACACAAATTTTATTGTGGAAAACAATCCGAGAACTGTATCAACCTGATGTTAACACTTGTGTGTTATGATACCTGTGTTACCATTTGATTATTTTCTTCATGTCCCATTTTTCCGAATTTTTTGTTCCATTATACATTAAGTCAAACTTTTTTGGTTTGAATTGTATACTTAAGTATATGTGAACGTTTTTCCAATTTTCATTGGCAGCTCAAGCCCAAGCTCAAATTGAATGTGATTTGTTTATTTTATAAACATTTTATTTTTGCTATATTAATATTTTTATAGGCTAATTGTTCTAACTTAGTTAAAATCTCAGAAAGACATGATGATAAATATTCCTAGGCACAAAGGAAGTCAACATCAGTTTTATTCAAGCTTGCGGATAGTATGAAACTGATTCAAAGTGCGTCCACTCATTCGTAGGATATTACATGTTAAAAATGATGCAGCGTTGGTATAGAAAATGAGTCAGTCGCGAGTGACCCTTGCTCGTTTATGATCAACCATAAGTTAGCTTATGGTTAGCTCAAATTCCGACAGGGATAGTATGCATTTAATAACACTGACGGTGCTGTATGACACTTTTGCAACCATAAGAAGCTTACAAAACTTTATATCGTTAAGAAATACATATGTGTGTATATAGCTATATAAGCCAGCTTACAAAATTTTAACGGCCAGCACCAATACCGAGCTTAATTAATAATTTTTATACATACATATGTAAATATGTATATACATACATATGTATGTATATTATAATCATACAGTAAAGGCTGATTGATGGGGCATTTAGCTTTTGTGCAAAACTATATTGTAAGCTACTGCTGACAGAGACAAAATGATTTTTTCCCATGGGATACATACAAAAATATTATATATTCACATACATATTTACAAACTACCACTATCAAATGCATAATTTTGAAGCTGTAAAATGAAAGTTGTCAGTAACCTTCTTGTTTGTACATTTGCTATACAAATGGCAGTAAGAGGCATATGTATGTTTGTTTAATTTTATAGATCTGGCTTTTATAACATATTTTCTACTTTAATTCCTTTTATACATATGTATATAAATATGGTTTTTCAAGAATTTTATTTTTTATGGTCATTTCACTCAATACACTTGCTGTTTTCTGTTTTATTTTAACAAACCCACACTCGCACATATGTATGTATCTACACTCTCATGAAAACATCCATCTTGTTGCAAATAGTTGTCATAAAGCAAAAATATGTATACCATTTTAAATCATATACACTTATTCACGGGTAGTAGCTCGCAAACTTAAAAATTACGGTCCTGTACTAATACAAACATGAAATTTAATATTAAATAAGTTTCAAACAATCGTAAAATTGTATGTATGTATGTGTTTTTGATTTTGGGTGCGGCCCTTGACTTCGTTTACGACGCATGACTCTCGATGCTTCGTTTTAGGTTTTGTTTGGGTAGTTTATATGAGTACAAATTTTTATACACATAGTAGCAAGCAACACTTTAATCCATTGAAATATTTGGGAAAATTACTCATACATATATACACTTCCCCTTTTTGACTAACACAAAAATACCCATCGGATAGCACAAGGAATATAAATATGTATATTGTAAGGAACTGAGGATGTTGTTACATTTACATGAAAGATAGTGGTTTATGTGTGCAGTGTATATGTTTGTATATACATACATACTATAAAAATTTTTCTTAAATCACTTTCATTGTAACAAACAATTATTTTGTGAAAGTGTGAGAAATGGCTTGACATATTAATAGCATTTCGATTTTAGCAAAAGATTTAATATTATACTACATACATTCAACGTATACATCTCTAGTTATTTTTAATGTTTTCTAGACTGCGTCTTATTAGTATTTCATTAAGCCTTCACAAACAATAATTTGCTATACAAACTTTTCTTCTTTTTTCATATATACGCAGTGCATGGTCCTGGAACTGGGAAAATATGGAATAGTCTTAAGAGGACAGAAAACAGATTAGAGGATAGAGAATTTCATTTTAACTATTCCTTTTACTTTTTATACTGCGTCGTTGAATATTTTTACTACAGCTAACGACAAAGGCGAATGCTGTATTCTATTCTTTTAGTACATAACGGTGTTAATCGCTATCGTTAATGTTCAACGACCCGCCTTATGCCTTAAACAGTACTCTTAATTTTTTTATACATATGTGCTGTCAGCCATGTACTATGGGAAGAAGTTTTATGCTTATTTTATATAATATATATATATATATATATATATTATATATATATATATATATATATATATATATATATGTACATATATATATATATATATATATATATATATATATGTACATATATATATATATATATATATATATATATATATATATGTACATATATATATATATATATATATATATATATATATATGTATATATATATATATATATATATATATATATTTATATATGTATATATATATATATATATATATATATATATATATATATATATGTACATATATATATATATATATATATATATATATATATATGTATATATATATATATATATATATATATATATATTTATATATGTATATATATATATATATATATATATATATTATATATCTAATGCTATATCTGATGAACAATGTTGCTCTGTATTAGTTTTCTTTAACATTAATATTTAATCCAGAAAAAACCAAATTAAAATATAACAGCTAAATTTTCACATATCTTTGCATTTTTTGTCTTTCCGTTAACCCTTATGTGTGCGGCAAAACAAACACCTTTTAATGCGCCCAAAGGCACCCGGGTACCTATATGAAAGCTAAGACCAAAAAAATTATTTTTGCATCAAATATCACGTTTTGCATCAAATATCACAGTGATTTTACATACTTTTTTTTAAATACTTAAGGTGTGCAATACATATTTTAATGTTAACGTAAGCTACGTTTTAAATTAACAGATTTTTTTCGTGTACATATATACATATAAAACATACGTTTGTAATAGATGTATAGTACGAATATTAAGTTAGTACTTCCCCTTTCCAACTGACATAAATAATTTATTTATTGAATAAGAGAGCGATAAAGAGGATTTTGTTCATTCTGGGAGCGATTAGGAATATATTTCCACTCCCTAACGAAATCATATTGGAAGATTCAGACACTAAAATGACAGTTGTACTAGAAGTAGAAAAATATTCGTTTGACTTGCAGACTGTAAAGAAAAATATTTACGACAACATGCGGGCGCAAGCCCAAAAACTCAACGAAATACTTAGAAGTATCTTGTCAAGTGAAATTTCCGATATAATTCTTAGAGAAACAAATCGTTAAAGACGGCATATTAGAATAGAATATAATACAAAAAAATAAAAAAAGAACAAGAGATATATTTGTGATTTTATAGAAGAAGAATTTAATGCATTTCTGGTTATTCTGATTTACGTTGGTGTTCACAAATCAAACAGAAAACATGTATCTGAACTATGGAAACCAACTAATTTGGCATTGTATCGCGCAGCAATGTCGTACAACAGATTCAGAATGCATTCACGGTATATACGTTTTAATAACGGTTTGACTCGGGATATACGTTCACAGTCTGATAAAGCTGCAGCCTTTCGAAATATCTGGACGATGGTTAACACCAATTTAGCTCAAAGTTATAAGATTGGTGAACAGGCATCTTCCATACCTCCTTTACAAGCAAAGCACAAATGCACTCCAGTAGTAGGAAGTTGTTATGTGTGATCTCAGCTTCGTTTGAAGCAGAGAAAATTCCGTAAAGCTTGTACTTGCTGTTCAAAGCCAATCTGCAGTCAACATTCGATTAGTCGACCAATATGTTCGATAAATTTGCACTAAAATGTTATTTCTCTTTTTTTTTATTACTTATTGATTTTTTTATGTTTCTGTTTTCAAATTATATGAAATAAATTGCTTTTTTTAAAACTTATGCAGCTTTTTATTTATGAAAAGCAACTAACAACTTCAAATAATATACTTGCAATGGCCGCTTTCTCATATAAAACTCGTACATGTACCTGGGTACCTTGGTGTGCAGTAAAGGGTGTTTGAAATAAAATGATCTTCCAGGCAAATTCCAAAAAAAAATTTGAGCTCCCGGCTGCAAAATAACTAAATAATTTGAAAGTTAGGAGTTCTCAAAAAGTTTCAAATATGCAAGTTATCAATTTATATGAAAAAACTTTGATTCAAAACGCCAAAGGCATCCGGGTACCTTGGTGCGCACATAAGGGTTAAATAAAACTATGTGGACTATATGGATTTTGATGCGCTTAACTCAAATCCGTTTTCCGTTTTTTTCCATCAGATAGGGATTTTTTTTTTTGAGCGTGGCAACTTTTTTCCTGTAAAATTAGACAGGTACGTAGACATGTTTCACCATAACTCGAGAACGAGTCATCTGATTTGAAAAAAATAAAACAACGGAGATGTATAACAAAATTGTATTTATCTTATAATAATTTTTCTCTATATCTTATCGTTTTTGAATTATTCAGAAATTAATCCAGAGAAAAATTTCTTTTTCGTCTGAAATTCCTAATTTATTTCAGTTTAAAAGCGGATTTAAAAGAGATAAAGCAAATATTCAACATTTTCACATTTTTCTGAGAGCTATAAACCATAAAAATCTGTTAAGAAATTTGGATTTTATTTGCAATTTACCGCAGGTACCCAATATTGTAATACAACCAACCTTACATATGTATGTATGACGTTAGCATTTCGTTAGGTGAGCAGGTAGTAGAACTAAAATACAAGGGTATTTTGCATGGTTCTTGAAATTAAAAATTATAACTATAATTAATTCATTTACCTGTGATTTCAAATCGAGAACATTAGGTTAGGTTCTAGTATTTATTGTAGCAGTATATACATATAAAAGTTGATGGACAATAAGTGATTCAGTTTTAATTTGAATTTTTTCTTTTTGAATTAAAAGTTCTTTCGCTACATTTTTTCTCCTGGAATAAAATTTACTATTGTTGGCCAAATTTTAACATTGTAGTGTTTTTCTTTCGCGCGGCTGTCCCATTCACATAAAAAGCAACAAAACTTAGTATATCCACTTTGCGATCCGTTTAAGACTGCTACGACTTTCAAATGTGCACACATGTTACATGAGTAATGTGAATATATAATTTTTTGTAGTATTATCTTCATGCTACAATAGCTTTCTTTCGTATTTCTTGTATACGCGAATGGTACCGATGGAAATTTGTTGCCATTGTGAAGTATAACGGCTTTCAAACTTGTCGAGGATGAATCAATAAACAGCTGCCAATTCTCAGATTGCGAATAGTTGTCGCAAAAGTCCATCAGCATTATCACAAATTACCAAATCTGCCTCTCTGCTGAAATAACCCAAAAAATCCTGTTTTTCTATTTCGAAAGGACGAGACTTTCGCATCCTTTTGCATAAAAGTCCATTGTTTTAATTTGGATGCAAGAAGCTCATATTTGTTTTTTGAGAGCCCTAATGCACGAAATAAGTTATTCAGATCAGTTTAATTCGGAAAATAAGGTTTACTCGTTGGACTTCCAAATGAATGCGAAAAAACACCCATGGTACCGTAACTGTTGCTGTAGAAAGCCATTCTTCTTTGTCGTTTGTAGGAGGTAAGGGAGGAAAATAATTACTTATATGCTAGTCATTTGACGCATGAAGTATTTGGAT
>OY776276.1:81767380-81787380 GCA_963675445.1 Linnaemya vulpina | reverse complement strand
GCTATAAAGCTATAAAAGTTTATTCACTCGTTAGGTTTTGTTAGATTCTTACTGGAAAAACGTTAGAAATTCAATACCATCTAAATTGCTCGGTGGCTTGATGTACTATAAGTACTTTCAGTGAAATATGGCTCTACGATTTATACGCCTAATTTTAGAAGCAGCAATTATATATTTGCTCAATAGTTCTTGTGTAAAATATCGGGTCTTTAATACATATATTTTCAGTTATCTCAAGGGGAAAAGCTTCTTAATATATATATATATATATATATATATATATATATATGTACATATATACATATATATATATATATATATATATATATATATGTATATATGTACATATATATATATATATATATATATATATATATATATATATATATATATGTATATATGTACATATATATATATATATATATATATACATATATATATATATATATATATATATATACATATATGTATATATGTACATATATATATATATATATATATATATATATTTATTTATTTAATAAGTCAATAGATTTTACATCCTTACTGACTAGATAACAAATTAGTTCAAGAATTTAAATATAAAATAAAATTTCTTTTCAATATGGTATTAATCTCAGATAAGTTCATGATATGGTAACATTTGTTAAAGTTGACACATGCGCGAAAAAATCATTATTAGCATAAATAGAGCGGTAATATTTTAATGCCAAGATTTCAAAATTGCGAGTATGTCTTACAGGAACGTTGAAGTATAGTTGATTAAGTAAGAACTCCGAATCAACATCGCCTCGAACCAGTCCCATAACAAATAAAGCACTCAACGTCGATAGTCGAGTTTTTAGTGTAGGCAATTTTATTAGAGCAAGTCTACTTTGATACGGCGGTAAGACATACGAATCAAATCAAAATTCAAAACTATTTATAAAAAGATTGTTTAATTTAGTGTTGAGACCTCTTACATTTTGGTATATAATATTAGTGGGCTTATTTACAGATAGTTTAATTAGTTTTTTGATGACGATGATTTCGGTAAGTGAACAATATCAGTCGTTGGTGTAGTTCTATATTCATACTCACGAATAAAAGCATTAGGCGGCCAAAAATCTAGATGCACAATTATATCAAAGTAGTTTTGAGGTATGATTATTTTGAAAGATGCTTTGTTTCTTGGCTCAGAATAATTAAATTTAAAGACAGTCATTTCAATATTAAGGCCAATCTTATTTGTTATATAATGTTTAATATCATCAGTAGTAGTAGAGGATGCAAATTGAGCAGCAAATATAGTTTTTTTTGGTGAAATAACTTTAAGAGTTGGATTGTTAGAAGAATTAAAAACAGGAACGGATGGATTTGAATTAATTGAGGTACTTGACGGTTTAAAAACAGGAACTGGCGGATTAAAATTAATCGGAACAGATGAGGAAGTTGAATTAGTATTTATACAGGAAGGAGAAACAGGTGCTCTGTTGTTAGGTAAATCAGGAAAATTTGGCGAGGGTTCAGAAGTAGTGACGGGATTTTTTTCTGCTATTAATGGCTGCAATGATAACGCATTTTCAGCCTTTTCATCAACAATAGTATTGATGTCAGTTGTAGGTTTCTTTCTATTAGGAGAGCACGGACCTTTTTCAAGTAATTTTTTGTATTGATTAAATTTCAAAGAAAGGTTGTTAAGATCATTTTGAATTTCGTTAAACTTTATATGCGTGTTTTTGAAGAATGAATAGAATTCAATATCAAGCGCAATACATTTTTTACAGCACCAGCGGAGGCCTTTATCTTCACGCAGATTGTCGGCAGTTCGAGTAGCCAAATCAACACATTTAGCGTGATAAACAGTATCACAAAGCCAGCAAGATAACATTGGCTCATCAGTTTTGTTGCGGCATTTAGGTTTTGAGCAGGACATATTTAACAAATATTTTATTTGTGACCTTCCTTTTTTTTATTGTTATTTATTACTTGTTGTTAGTTGATTTTTGAAATCACTCGAATAAAGAGGATCAGGTGTAGAATGTAAAAACAGGTTTAAAGCAGAGCAGGAACAAATATTGCTAATTTTATTTTTATTTTCACTTATTGTATCACAACAGCAGCGATTGTTGTTGTTGGTATTAATGAAAATTGAAATATGCAAAGATTTAAATGATATTGTTGTTATTGATTGTTTGTTTTGTTGTAAGCACCACATATGCGAAAGAATGTAACAACAATAAGAATATAGCTTTTTCAAGTTTTTTATTTTATTGTATTTTTTTTATTTATTAAAACAGAGTTCAACAAAAGTACGTCCGACACGGTCGACAGTCAGAACAGTATATATATATATATATATATATATATATATATAGGGTGCTTTTTATCGAGTGATACAGCTTTAAGTTGGCATCACTGCCTTATTTCACCACCGATTTAACAACTGATAGTTGCTTTTTGTTTAGTTTGCTTTGACATTTTATTACGGATCACCTTATGCCAGAGCAATGCGTGCAAATTGTGGAAATTTTTAATCAAAGTAATGGTTCTGTTCGTCAAACTTACAGTGCACTTCGTCCATTCAAAATTTTATTTTCCGATGAAGCCCCTTTTTGGTTGAATGGGTATGTAAATAAACAGAATTGTCGCATTTAAAGTGAGAAGAATCCACAAGCTTTTGTCAAAATACCATTCCATCCACAGAAAATAACTGTTTGGTGCGCTTTATAAGCTGGCGAAGACATTAGCCCATATGTCTTCAAAAACGATGATGGTCAGTATGTGATTGCGCCTTGTACGCGCCAGCGGTTGCGGCCACATGGTCGAAATCATATTTAAACATTAATGTCATAAAATTTTCTATCCAATAAAGACTTTTTCATTTAAAATATATTTCAAACTTGTATCACTCTATAAAGAACACAAAACACGCTATATATATATATATATATATATATATATATATGTATGTAATTATATACTTATGTGTGTATATATATATATATATATATATATATATATATATATATATACATATATATATATATATATATATATATATATATGTATATATATATATATATATATATATATATATATATATATGTATATATATATATATATATATATATATATATGTGTGTACATATATACTGAATGAATATTGTTTAGTATATTTTCAACGACACAATTTGGCGTTCTTTTTCAGCTACGAAAAGTGCCAATAAGCGAATTACTTTTTACACTTTCAACAGTAGGGTAGCCGAACACACCAAATACATGGAGTGTGCACCTATCATATTGTAATGTATCTATATAATTATATATATAATATAATATATATATATATATATATATATATATATATATATATATATAATTTCTCATCGATTCACTGCTCCAATGGAGGAGAGTTTATTTCTTGACTGATCCAATGAATAAAGATTAGAAGAGAGCTATTTTCCCATATATTTTTACTTTGCGGTAAAATTTTTCTCAGTTTTCATGACTGAGTGCGGCATCGAAACTGCCATGTCCGTCTTCGTTTATTATACGTATATTGTACGTAACAGCAAAAATTTTGAAGTTTACTTTTAATATTTAAATACGATAAAAAGCATGAACTTAATAGCCAATTATTTACTATTTTTGAAACAATATTGATTAGTTGCTCTTCAAAATATGATAAACTTATAACAACGTAGTAAATAAAAATATATCCACGTAACTGATGGAATCAGTTCCAGTGGTCTTCGTGTTAGTCAGGAAAATAGTATGTAATAGCAAACTCAAAACTGAAAGGGAAGTGCCACAGTACCGTTTTAATGCTGAGGAACTTTTAATCAGTCAGATTGATGATAGCAAGACTATTGCGTTGATCTATTCCAATTTGTACCTTAACATATGTATATTAAATCAAAATTAATATTTAATGAATATTACACGATAGCAATTAATTTGAAAATATACAATTAAAAGAATGGTCTAATTTATATGATGTTTAACGTATATAGTTATATATAAGATTGTATATTTAATTATATTAAGATAAAAAAAAAACACGCACACAAACACTACAAGCACAACACTTATTACATTTATCTATACTGCATCACAACATCGATTACATACCAAAAATAACAAGAGTAAACGTTACGAACATTCAATTCACCAAAACGTTACATAATGCACGACCGCAACTCTAGATTAGGAAACGTTAACGAACGGTTATTGGTATTTTTCCATTAAACATATATTTTATATAAGTCAAATTTATTAAAAGATTTTTAATAAGATATTTTTCAACTACTTAAAAAAAGCAACAACATTTCTCAAGTTGAAATATATTGGTTATTTTTATGTATATATATATATATATATATATATAGGTATATATATATATATATATATATATATATATATAGATAGGTATATATATATATATATATATATATATATATATATACATATACATATACCAAAATAATATATAATATAAAGGCTCAAAACTTGCAATTCAACTATTTTAATTTATATTTTTTCTGCGGAAAAACATTTATGGTTTCTAATTTCCTTTTTTCTGTATGGAAAAAAGGGAAAAAAACAATATAAAAATTTTTCAATCATCTATCTATCTCCACAATGACCTCACGTCCTTTCTCCTAAACGTATCTGAATTCTGACGTGTTTCTTTTTATGAAGGGAACAACGAATGTTACAAAATTTTTATGCCTTTTGTCTTGTCATAATCGGCCCTATTCTGGTACTTTTGGGTAGTGTAGTAGTTGTAGTAATGTAAATGTTGTTGCTCTTTTCTAGTGGCGATATATTTTGTTATCTGCTTTAATATTATATTTTTCTTATTTTTTCTTGAAACATATTAATTTTTTTTTTTCATTTTTAGATTTGTTTGATTTTACTTCCACACAAAACATTTTCGATTTCTTTCTTCTTTATAATATAGAGAACCTGTGGTGATTATAGGTAAAAAACTTTACTGTTGTATATATGACATCCTCGACGGCGCACAGCCGTAGTAGTTAAGCGCACCAAGCGCACTAGTTGACGCCTAAACGTCTACTACGAATACCGTTTGTTGTAGTGAACCCCAATTTCGGTAATTTCAAATGGAGACACTAATACAACCTTCTCATACACTGAAATGGACCAGGTATATAAACACGCACACGCGCATATATAAATAAACATATATATATATATATATATATATATATATATATGTATATGTATATATATATATATATATATATATATATATATATATATATATTACATATATGTGTATACATATATGGTATATATCCATACAAACCCAGATACATATATGCTCCCAGCAGCATCCCTGTTGTACAACATTACTACTGATTTTCGTACTCACACCCTAATCCAAAAACATCGAAAATTCATGAGAACTTTACTAGTGTTATATATTTCACTCAAAGTTCTTCTCTGGGTGGTTTTTGCTTCACAAGCACGCATATGCCATAATATATTCACAGCATCCTAATGGTTAAGGGTGTTAGTTTCTCAAAAACATTATCACTCATTCTCCGTTAACAGGCTCTTGATTTCACCAATACATACTCAATTAGTGTAATTGTATATACCAGTGTTGCCACAGCAGTATTGTGCTTGTACAACAGCATTGTGCTTACATATAATCATCTTCACAGTTTTTTATATAGTAAGATGAATTATGTACGTAGGTTTTGTCCCAGTTTTGTAGATTAAACCGTGTTTGCAAGTGATATATCTTCAAAAACTTTTTATATGTTATGTACAAAACCATTGTATAACGTTCATAAAGTACAGATATGTGTTATGAAATATGTTGTCATATACAAAATTCTGTATATAGATTGACCCTCCATTTCTCTTTTGCTCTATTTACTTTTATTTTTCGTATATATTTAACAGAATTTTATGGGAATTGTAACTCATTAATGCTTAGGTTTTTAAAATTCACTAAACGGCAGGTAACTTTCAAAATTAGGGCTCTAACGTACAAATAACATTTGAAACAAAAACAGTTTTAACAATTTATATTTGAATAAAAATTGCTTTATGCCTGCTTTTTATTGTATATTCTTCCTAATACAAGACACAAAACCTCTTAGCTTACGCACGAACTCTCTAATACGAATTGAGCATTTCAAAATAATAAGCATAGTAGGTTTCTAAACTTTCAAAGGCTGTACAGAAAATGAAATATGTAGATTCACGTCGAATCATATACATATGTACGTACATATATAACAAAATTTGAAAGTTTCACTTTTTCGAAAGTTTCACACATTTTCTTAAATTACAAATTTATGTTCATAAAGAATTTAGTATATTAAGGTGCATAAGCAAATTTCTTACATATAATAGAAAAGAATTTAATTTTGTATTCTATTCCGGGTCGAAAGGTTCAAATCAAAGTTCGAGTAGTTTTCGCTCAGATAAAATATTGGCTATAAATATTATATTTTAATTTATGTATTCGTTTTTCGCTACTACACCCAAGTATTATCCATGTGCAAAATTTATTCTTGAAGTTTAAAAAAAAAAAATATTTTTACCTTTGGTAAATTCGATATTTAAGGATTATGAAAATACTTATACAGATTGAAAATATACTTCAAAGATATATTACATTACTAGATGATTTCAATATACAACTTAGCATAGAAAAATATAGGCAAAAAAAAAAATTGGCAAAAAAATTGGCAAAATAAATTTTGCATCTCATAAGACCAATTCAAAAATGGTTTTCATTTCGATTTGACATAATGGTTTAATGTTAAAGCCAAAATTGTGAAAACACTAGGGGTATTCACACCGAGTCTGTTAATCCGGTAATTTGTTAGTTGGTAATTTGTTGAAACACTTTACTGTGAACACACTTTTTGTTCTATCTCAGTAGTGCGGTAACTTTTGCTACAAAACAGATGATTTAAATTTATTAAAAAGCAAAAATGCCTCGAGAAAGTGCAAAAACAAAAATAGTAAAAAATTTAATTGAAAATTCTTTGGAGGAAATAAAATTTATTACTGGTAAGTATTTAAAATAGGTAATCAGAAAGACATGGAACTAATTTTATAATTCTTTTAAGACGTATTTAGTGATGATGAAGATTTGGTGGAGGATACCATTGACGAGCTATATGATGACTTGCTCATTGTACTTACATGTCGAAGAGGTGTGGAAAATATTATTCCAAAATCTATTCAGTGGTGCGACGATATTTTAACTACAATGGATGATAATCGGTTCCGTCAAATGCTACGTGTGGACCGAACTCAATTTGCTCACTTATTGTCCCTTATAGAAAACGACGACGTTTTTGCGAAATGTAGTGGCAAGCAATTACCCGTCGATATACAGTTAGCTGTTGTTCTATACCGATTAGGCTCCTCTGGAGAAAGTGCCTCCATCCGAAAAATTGCGTCAACTTTTGGTATTGGTGACGGAGGAACGTTGACTAAAATTACTCGCAGAGTATTCAAGGCATTTTTAAAGCAACTTCATTTATATATATATTGGCCGGATCCCACTGAGCGCTCTGAAATAGTGCGGAAACATTCAACGAGCTACCATTCTGCGTAGGTTACGTGGATGGCACTGAAATAAAGCTCGCCGAAGCGCCAATAAAAAATCCTGAGGCGTTCTTTTCCAGAAATCATGTTTATGCAATTAAAGCTCAAATGGTTTGCGACTACAAGCGCAAAATTCGCGATGTTGTCGTTGGCTACAGTGGCTCTACTCACGATGCAAAAATATTTAAAAATTGTTCGCTTTACAAACATCAGCCAAGATTCTTTTCCGGACAGGAATGGGTTGCCGGAGATTCAGCATACCCCCTCAGTAACATCATTATAACGCCTTACAGAAGCAACTCTCAACAATTTGAACCAGCTAAAAGAAAGCAATTCAACAAGCAGCATAGCAGATACCGAGTTAGGATTGAACACTGCTTCGGCATATTAAAAGAGCGTTTTTGCAGTTTAAAAGAACTAAGGATTCGAATTCAAAACGAAAGTAGTCAAAAATACTGCAACGAATGGATACTCGTATGCTGCATTCTTCACAACATACTCATAGATAGCAGTGAAAGTGATGACTTAAAAGATAGTTCACCTGAAGACATTAATGAAGAAGAAGTGGAAGAAACGACCTCAAATAACTTTGAATTAAAAAGACAATCCTTATGTCATCTTATGTTTCCAAATTCAGTTTAATTAAATTAAAAATTATAATTAAATTAAAAAAATTCACATTTTCATTAAGTTACTTCAAGAGATCATATTCAGTCTTTAAAAAATATTTGGAACTTCATAAGAGGGTATTGCTTTGAGCTACCACAATTTGTAAAAAAAAAAACTTATTCTCTATTATATTTATATTTTAATTCAAGCATGCCAGCCTCTCTTTTTGCTCCAATTCCATTTTTTTTAATTCAAACTCCTTATCTGACTTCTCCTTTTCCATTTCAATCTTCAACTTTTCCAACTTTAACTTCTCTTCTTCTATTTGTATTCGTTTTTCAAAAAATTGCTCCCTCGTCTTTTGCATTTCCTTAAGCTCACTTAAGCTATTCTTTGGATCTCGTTTTTTCACTTTATCGAGGAATGATGTACGAGGCAGAGGAGCTGCCTCTATCTCTGATAGAGGCAACTCCTCTGGCTGCGCAGATAAAGCAGATAAAGTAAATAAACACAGCTGTTGTTTTTTGTTACCGAGTAACAAGAAAATTACCAAGCTTGCCAGACTGGTACTTTGTTACTCGGCAGTTCGATAATCTGTTAATTTTACAAAAACAAAATACACGTAAAAAACTATCGAATAACGACTAACGAATTAACAAGGCCGGTGTGAATCACCCTACTATAAATTTGAACATAGTCGAGAATACTATTTTTAAAAATGAATGTAAAAACTTACCCTATTTTATTAATAATATGCCCTTTTATTCGTCTATTCGTCAGTTTTCAAAGTTAAAAATAGAAAACTGTATTAAAATTTTTATCTAATTTAAAATCAGAAGAGTCAAGGTCCTAAGGAATAGTATTTTAATAAAACAATATCATTCAAAAAAATTTGGTATATTCTAATTTGCAAGGATAGTTTATGCAAATGCTTTTAAGAAGGAACTATGTTTTTACTGCCATTTCTGAAATCCAAGTTTTTCAAAAAAAAAGCTATTAGAATCCATATTCTTGCAATGATCTAAATGAAAATATGTACACAAATTAAAAGACTATTTGCGGAAAATTTTAGGTGTTTTTAGAATCTTATTTTATCTTAAATCATAAATTTTTCAAAAAGGATATATCGAAGGTAAACGTATCCTTGCTATGGAATAAAATCTGTTGCATAATTATGTTATTAATTTCATTAGTTGTTTCGTTTTTTTGAGCAAAGCAAACTGAAATCTCCCCTATCAGGTAAATTTTCTAGGCTGGAATATACTGCATCTATATGATGATGCATACTATGATGTATTCTACTTAATGTTTCATTACAACAATCTAATTGAAGTTATAGTTTATATTTGTTGCAATGGAAATTCATTATTCGTACTGAGATGAACTCTCAGTCTCTAAAAAACACTCCATTGAGGAAAACAATTTATACGTATTTTAATTATTTCTGCTGTCGTTCCTCTTATAATTAGGAGCAGCGTTTGACAAATATCATCAGCATATTTCAAAGTTAATCCACCCATAATTACGCTAGAGTTTTTAGGATCTTTTGAAATTCGGGCTACGGTTTCGATATAGGATCTGTGACTCCTTGCATACTCGTCCTAAGGTATGGAAGTGTTTTTGAAAACTCTGTAGATGCTGATACTGGTGGTTTGAAAGTGGAATGAGCCGTTTCCCAAGGCTCAATACAATTCCAGCAATTCCTGAAGAATCTATTACTAAACGTAACTTTGGCAGAGTGTCTTGTTCTACAAGTAACGAATTAGGAAGAATGGTTTGTTCTGTTCCTCTTGATGCGTTGAGAAACTTTTTCCCCTCTGTCGTTAATTACAGTGTAAATTATTGGATTGAATGCCAAGTCACTAGTTTAATTAAAATTCCGGTTATAAAACCCGTCAAAGAAGCTATGTTAATGTACTATATATAATAAGAAAAAAGAAAAATAAAGATGTATAACTATGTCTGCATATATCGGAATGCATAACTGCAGTTGCAGGGACAAATTCATTGTTAACAGGGACAAGCTCATGTGTTTATTAACACATGCATATATTTTCGCAGTAATACTCTTTGACTGCTTCATATGCAATAACGCTAAAATAATAGAAGGATATTGGTTGAATAGAACAAAGTGCAAACTTTCAATCTTTCTAGCAGGAAATTAAAGAAGAATGTTGATGAATATGTTCACGCAGAGATTTATTACATAAAAAAAACCTTTCATACCAAACTGATTCAATAAAATAATTAATTTTATTAAACGATATTATTACTTTTTGTTTTTAGGTTAGGTAATTTTATTTAATAATTGTACATACGTATGTACGCTAAAAGATAACATTAGGAAATAATATCTATAATTAAAAGCATATATCAACACATAAGTAAAACAGAGTACACAAATAAAAATAAAAATACATCACACATTAAAAACTGACGTTTGCACAATAAAACAAAAAAATTTGGAGCTCATCTGTTATAATATTAGTGATTGCGCAAAAATGATTGATATATGTGTATATGAAACAGAATGAGAAAAGAAAATCTTTTAAAGACGTAGGAATATGTTACTTTTTAATTTATTGTATTTTTTACAGAAAAATGTTAACTTCTTCTCAAAATGATGGTACAAGTGATGAAGTGTAAAATGGTTATAGAAGCTTTAATTGAGGATTTAGTTTAAGTCTTCTAATAATTTGATGTCAGAGGCAGTGGTTTGCATATAGAGATACATTCTTAACTCGAAACATATAAATTATTTGTTGAATTAATATATTATTATTGTTATTATTATTTTAGGATAGTTTAGGTAATTTTTATTTTTTTTATGTCGTCTTCAGGAAAATACATTAGCTAACAAGGCATTGTTAGTACATATAGCAATAATATTTGTTCCTTAAGTATTTTAAACCCGTTCCTAAAGTATTTAAAATCAGTACATTTAAAAAAAAAGAGTTCATTACGTGAGGTCCTAAAAATGGGCCAATTAAAATGATCCTGATATAAGGCAACCTTTAGAGTCTCAATATGTTGGGGATATTTTCCCTGGCGTGCATCATGCATACAGAACTAAATGTGATCGCAGTATTGACTTGTCGTTAGTGCTATTTCATACCATGGCTTTTTAGAGTGCCGTATTTGGATAGTTGTCTTTTTCGGGTCCCGTACTAAAACTCATGCTCATTTACTTAAATGATTTTAACGACGTATATTCATTTGTGTCCTTTTGAACGTTGCGTTGAGACGAAGCAAATCGAATCACTGTTTTATATAAATGCACTTATTTCCATTTTATTGCACCGAAAATTCAAAAATTTTATGGGAAAATATATATTATAGATGACACAAGTCATGCGATTACATTTTTATTTATTTAATATACATATATAATTAAAATAAATAATTTTAAATGAAGAAAATTGTAGATTTTCTGTTAGTTACTGTGTAAATTAGTTATTGTGTAAATAATTATTACTGTGTAAATAATTATTGCTCTTGAAGAAAGTATATAGTTTGAAGATATCCAAGAAGTGCTTTTATTTCAGACCAAGTTGGCAACGTTGATTTAAACATTACTCACTCATTTCAAAAATAAAAGCTATTTGGGGTTGTCAAACTTTCTCTTTTAATCACTATGAGTTGTGTATTTGTTTTAATAATACACAAATTTACTATGGAAGCTGTTGATGTATATTTCTCATTCATCTCTCGTTCTAAATTTCTATGGCAACCGGCTTTTTATCGACTTCTCTTTCGTTTTTCTTTTTTGTGCTTTCTCGTTGTATAATTTCCCCGGGCCGCTTTTAGCTTAGCCCGGGACCTGTCTGAGCTCTATTTTATTTCAAGTAATTTTCACTCATTGTTCTATACTTAAAGCACCGAGTTTTACTCTTTTGAATTATATGTTATTTTATTGTGCAATATGAGTCAACGAAAAGTAAATATATCTTATCTAGAGTTTTTACTACATTGACCTTAAAATATATGAAACAAAAAGGGAAATAAAGTATTCAATAGGACGATATTAATGTTTTATCCGCAAAGAAATTATACACAAGTTTCATTACAATGTATGCATATGTAACGTTCAGCAAAAACTTATTACATAGAGGACAGGATATACAGATTTTGAGAGAATAATAACAAGTTTTGCAAATCGAAAATATTGGCAATGACGTGCTATGAATTGAAGTTTCTAAACTTTAATATATATATATATAAACTTTTTTCATATAGGAAATTTCTTCAGGAAAAAAATCGAATAAACTTAAAGTATTCTAAAAAGTACGGGAAGTTTACAGATGAAAGCAAAAAGGAAAAGTAAAATAAATTATTTGTAGCGCCAATTGAAACACTTATGTATATCTCCTATTAAGTTTTTCATTATGTTATTATTATTGTAATTATATTCATCATTAGTATTGTTATTCTTCTTATTATTATTATTATTATTATTATTATTATTATTATTATTATTATTATTATTATTATTATTATTATTATTATTATTGTTATTATTGTTATTATTATTATTATTATTATTATTATTATTATTAGTATTAAAATTATTATTATTATTATTATTATTATTATTATTATTATTATTATTATTATTGTTATTATTATTATTATTATTATTATTATTATTAGTATTATTATTATTATTATTATTATTATTATTATTATTATTATTATTATTATTATTATTATTATTATTATTATCATTGTTATTATTATTATTGTTATTATTAGGAGATGGAATCGAACCATTCCGGGCCATCGGAGAATGTGAGAGAAAGAGAAATGCTGAAGGAAAAAATGGGACAATTCACCACTGAGAACTTGGCTGAACAAATTATCACTGATCAGATCCATTGGAACGCCGTCGCTAACTACTGCGAACGGATCCTACGGGCTAAGAAGATGATGTGATGAATCTAGAGAGGGCTACTTTTGCCAATGCGGAACCTGGACGCAGGACAACGGAGAATATGGCCTACTGCCAAAAATGGGACCACCCCGAAGTACTGCTGACGCGAACGAGGAAACAACGCGGGTTTTCGGGCGATATGCCAATTGGCTATCGTGAAGGCGTAAAGCCTTTTCCCACCTTATCCGCAAAAAAAAATTTTTATTATTATTATTATTATTATTATTATTATTATTATTATTATTATTATTATTAGTAATAATAATTATATTTTATTATAGTTAAAACTAAAATAAACTAAAAAGAAAATAGAACTAGCGACTCTAGGCCTTTGGCTTATTTATATTAATTTTTTTAATTACATACCATCACACAGTGAACGGTCCCCATAGTAAATGTGGAAAAAAATCGAAGGAGTTATGGTAGCTTAATGCAATTTTTGGCACATATCTTTCTTGGCTTACTATTTTCGAAAATGACTTAAAATTTTTGGAAATCCTTTTATTTTTCCGGTGCGGGGACAATTAAATACCAAAAATTCCCACATTTGAATAATTATTATTTTTTTTAATATTAATCTATCATTTCACATACAAAATGATAAAGCGTGATAGTGCTTTTATAAAATATAACTAATATAATATAAAAATAGGGGTGCCGTATATTTTTTTATACCCTTCACAAAAATGTGAAAGGGTATATTTAGGTTTGTCATGCCGTGTGTAATTTCTTCGATATCAATATGCGACTCCATAAAGTATATATATTTCGGATCCTTATGAATAGCGATGACGATTGAGCGATGTCTGTCTGTCCGTCTGTCTGTACGTGAAATCGGTTTTCCCAAGCCACCAGAAGAACTAGAGACTTCATTCTTGGACTCATCGATTGGAAGTGTGCTAACTTAGAGTGGTATTGAAATTCGGAAGGACGGTTCCAGAGCTGGGAAGCTTGCACCTATTTCTCGAAGCAAAATTAACACCAAAAACCGATTATTTTTTTGTTTATGTGAAAATTAAACCCATTTCATGTCTTGGGACTCCTCCATTGTCCATTTAAAACTAAAAAAAAAAAAATTTTTTTTCCAATTATTTTGAAATTAAAAATTTTTTTTTGGTACATTCGGTGTTTTGTGGTACATATAATAACTAAAATGTTTAAAAATTTTAAGTTTTTCTTAAATAAAACCGTTTTATACATCAGGAAGATTTGCATCGATGAAAAAAAATTTAAAAATTTAAAGTTTCCATCCAGGGTTAGGAAATTAATTTTTTTTACAATAAACTAACCAAAAATCAACTGACGTCATTTTTCCTTATTAAAATTACTTTTTATTTTACTTTTTATTATAAAAAATCAAAATTTCGATTCCAGGGTTCGGTACTGCAATATTTTGTAGTACATGAAAGTAACGAAAGTGGTAAAAAATTTGTATTTTTTCTTAAATAAAACCGCTTTATATATTATGAAGACTTCCATTGGTAACAAATAATTTTAAAAAAATTAAATTTTCGATTCCAGGGATCCGAAATTGAATTTTTTTTACACATTCGGTATTTTGTGGTATATATAATAATTAAAATGTTTAAAAATTTTAAGTTTTTCTTAAATAAAACCGTTTTATACATCAAGAAGGTTTGAATAGATGGAAAAAAATTTAAAAATTCTTATCCAGGGTTAGGAAACTTTAATATTTTTTGTACATTAAAATAACTAAAAATCAACTAACGTCGTTTTATCCTGGTTAAAACTATTTTTTGTCCTGATAAAACAGAATTGGTATCAAAAATTAAAAAAAAAACAAATTTCGATTCCAGGGCTCGAAAACTGATATATATTGTAGTACATGAAAGTGACAAAGATGGTTACAAATTTGTAGTTTTTCTTAAACAAAAACCACTTTATACATCATGAAGACTTGTATGGGTAAAAAATAATTTTAAAAAGTTTTAATGTTCGCCTCCAGGGATCGGAAATTGAAATATTTTTTGGGCACATTCGGTATTTCGAGGTACATATAATGACTAAAATATATAAATACGTTGTTTTTCTTAAATAAAACCGTTTTTGGTAACATGAAGATTTGTATGGATGAAAAAATATTTTTAAATATAAAGTTCCCATCCAGGGTTTGGAAATTATAATTTTTTGATACAATAAAATAACCAAAAATCGATTAACGTCGTTTATTCTTGGTTAAAATTATTTTTTATTCTGGCAAAACAAATTTGGTATCAAAAATTAAAAAAAAAATCAAAATTTCGTTTCCATTGTTGGATACTGCAATGTTTTGTAGTACATGAAAATGACAAAAATTTTTACAAATTTTAGTTTTTCTCAAATAAAACCGCTTTATACATCATAAAGACTTGCATTGGTAAAATATTAGTTTAAAAAATTTCGTTTTCGTCTCCAGTCACCCCTCACATTCGGTATTTTGTGCTACACATAGTAACTAAAATATTTCAAAATTTTAAGTTTTTCTTAAATAAAACCAATTTTGGTATCATTAAGATTTGCATCGATTAATAATAAATTTAAAAATTTAAAGTTCCCATCCAGGGTTCCGAAATTTAAAATTTTTTTATACAATACATACCCAAAAATCAATTAGTGTCGTTTTTTTCCAAGTTAAAGTTATTTTTTATTTCGGCAAAACAAAATTGGTCTTAAAAATTTAAAAAAAAATAAAAATTTCGATTCCAGGGTTGGATACTGCAATATGTTGTACAACATGAACGTTACCAAAATGGTTAACAATTTTTACTTTTGCTTAAATACAACCGCTTTACACATTATGAGGACTTCTATCGCTAAAAAATTTGAAAAATTAAAATTTCTTTTCCAAGGGTGGGAAATTTGGAATATATTTTTTAAGTAACCAAAAAACGCAACTGAAGTTGTTTTTTATTTTTTGCTAACTGAAACTATTTTATAAGTTAGAAAGCAGACGTACGTTAGTGAAGGGTATATAAGATTCGGAACAGTCGAATATAGCACCTTTACTTGTTTTAATATAATATTATTTTAAACTTTTTGGGTTTTTGTTTTTTGTTCACGTTTTTGGAAAGTAACCATTGATTGGTATTCAAATGACATTATATGAATAGGGTTGCCAAATTAACACTAAATATTTTAAAGTTAAATTATTATTTAAGATAAAAAACATATATATATATATATATATATATATATATAAATATTATATACTAAGTATATAAAATGTAGCACTAGCTGCTTGTGCTATCGGCTAAAAACATATTTATATAAAGATTAACAATAAAGTAACAAACAAATTCCAATAGCATAACGATTGTAAACAATTTATTAATTACTAAAATAAGTTTCTGAGTCTAAATCAGTGTTAAAAGGTTCATCTACTATTATGTAATTACTAATTTCATCCCTTAGCTATTTTAAGTTAGATATATTTATAGGTTTTCCAGAGGATACTGTTTTTAAAATTAAACTCAAATTATATATCAATTGTTCATTGACTCCTATTATATCGGACGATTTTTTGAATTCGCTAAAAAATGTTCGAACTGTATTGCCATCATTACTGGTGCCGAAATTAGATTTCACTTTATCAACTGTTAACCTCAATCTCAGATCGAAATTTTTCTTGAATTAATTTTTTTTTACTTTGCAGTGGTTTCATATCATTCCTAACTTGCCAAGTCTTAAAAGGCAATCGATATCCAATGTGTAACATGCTCTCAAAGCATCTAAGCAAACAAAGTTAAGGGTGAAATTCCATATATATAATGGTCTTCGGTGGGAGAATAAGTAATGCTAAGTTGGTTCATATCTTTAGGTTTACCTTGTCATATAAAGCACTTTGACCCCGACTTTTTGACGGTTCTCGTTTAAGTACTTATTTGTATTAATAAATATTTACTTTCACATGGTGTCCAAATATGTGAGAATAATGTTTTATATGTATTAGAGTCATCGTACTTTGTATTTTTTGGTTTAAAGCAAAGCTACTATTATCATACATTTGATATATTTAATAATTTTAATTAATATATCAAATTTAAAATGATTATATTTCAAAAGTTGGCATAGAAAACACCTAAACCTCCTTATACATATTTTAGTATACATATCAGAAAATAAGATTATTGATGCATAAAAGTTGTTTTGTGATGTGCATAGTTTTTCGGGTCCAACGAAGCTGACTACTTTTCTTTTAAAGTACATATTTTTGCTAACTCTTCACAATTTTTCTTAAAGTGTTGCTATAAATATTTGAGTTTTAGTATTTTTTCATTTTTTCTCCTACATTTCTGATTAAAACAAATATAATCGCAAGCGTTTTTATTGAAAAATAAATTTTTTATATTCATTTTTCCAAACCCATTTTTTGTTACTTAAAAGTTAAGAAAAAATTATGAATTAGTTCGAATTTGAGGCCGTATAACTTTTTATTGTGTAACGCACATGAAAAACCAAACCACCTCTGGAATCGTGGGAGTGTCAGCTTTCATCTCATGTTTATTTTATTGATAAACTTCGAAAGTTTTTTTTTCGATTTTTTCCATTAGACAGCTTACTGTGCATCATTGAAATAGATTTATGCGTGAAAATTTGAAAATAATTAATATGCTGCATATCTACATATATCCACCTAAAAGAAATCATTTTTAAATAAAATTCTAAATTTCGTTCTATAGGTTTATGATGAAATTTCATATCAAATAACAACGGCTGTACTAATACTTATGTTTACTTTTTCCATTTGTTTATTCCTTTTGAATTGTATTTGTGATATGATAATTTTGAGATTTATTTGAAAGGAATATAAAGCTCACGATCACCAAACGTTATTATATATAAACCCCGTTTAAGCTCGTCTAGCATCAAGACTTTCTCGATTACGTACGCAATATTTCCAATCACGAACGCCAAGAGCAAATTCGTAAGATCACACGCTCATGCTATTGTTCAAGTTCAATACTAAAAAACTAAGAGTATACTATTTATAAATAAATATATACGTATATGTATAGGTTGTGAAAAATACTAGAACTGTACCAGTGCAGTTGCACGAGATTTAAAATGGTATAAGTATGTTAAGGTGCAAATTCTTATATGTATCACTTTTCTAAAGCAGATTATAAACCAAATGATAATAATATAGACAATATTCACTAGTTGTTTTCCTGTTGATATATAAATATTAAGTTAATTCAATAACACTATGCGACAAATGTTATTGATCCTAGGAGTGGGTAATTAGCCAACCGCTTCCTTGCCGTAGTGTCTCTTTGCTGGGACGCGTTCGGACTCACCAATTGCTAGTGACTCGAGCAGATGCGGTCCGGTGCAATCAGGGTGGGAGAACATCCATACAGAGTTTGTTGCGCTTAACAAGACTGTCTCCGTACCAGTGAATGAACAGCAGGGGTCCTCTGCAGCTATTTGTCATTATATTGTTGAAATAAATATATGTTAATTTTTAATATATTTTACGGTGACTTATTTTTAACCACATTATCTTAGCTTTATTTGTTTGTACTCAGACTTTTTCTAGTAAGTGTATATATGTATATATATATAAATATATATATATATATATATATATATATATGTATATATATATATATATATATATATATATATATATATGTATATATATATATATATATATATATATATATATATATATGTATATGTATTTATGTTTACAGTTATTTTTTGTTGTTTCAATAAGACTTGGCGATAAAAACACATTTTCACTTAAAGCAATTTCTGCTTGCAATAATTTTTCCTTAAAACGATTTTCTATTTTTCTGATCTTTTTCTTTTGGTTTTATAGTTGTTCACTTTTAGCAAAGAAAGGCGTTTTGAAGTATATAGAAATGTATCGCAGTAATTATATCGCAAAATTATATTGACTTAGGTCTATACATATGTATGATAATTGTTAATTGAAACTTAAAGTATTAAATTCATAATTATTAAAAATAATATATGTTTTATATCTATCGAATGTGATTGCTCCGCCTGAGAAATACTTTTACTTAATACCCATTATAGCTACTATCAAACTTTAAAAATAATAATTATCAACAAATAATATGGAATTATATACATACGTAACAAATATCCGCAACTCTTATCAGTTTTACTTCCGAACAAGTAGAACTACACATCCAATTGTATATCATTACCAATTAATCTATTATATCATATCAGATACACCCTGATTTTTAGTTTGCAGTTTGGAGATTTGCATACCAATATGTCTCTTTGGTGCAATTGATCTACTTGCTGTTTACTGATCAGCATGCACACACACTCCTACGCACCATTGAATTTTAAAACTCTGCTTTGTAATTAGTAAAATAATTAGACGTTAATCCATATATATATATATATATATATATATATATATATGTATATATATATATATATATATATATATATATAAATAAGTTGCATTGTGTTAGTAATTGATGTTCTCCGGAATGCCTGAACCGATTTTGTTTTTGCAAAGTTTATATGAAAGGTGACGTCAATACGGTTTGTATGTGTGTTGGTTCATGAGTTATAGCCATCTTAGTGAACACTGCAATCATTTCGAAATATTTGAGTTATTATTTTGAAAAACTGAAAGACAATTCGTTTTTAAATTCGTTACAAATCAATTTTAGTCAAACCATTAATTCAATTTATATACTTAGCTATTCTAAATCACAACTTCGGGGATCTATGAAATAAATTACATATAAATACATCACTAAAAACTTAAATATTTAAATACATTATGCACAGCCCACGTCATATGCATGAGTACGCGAATAAGAAATCTGTTGAAGCTTTGGAAAGATCAATTAAAGATCTCCGAGATACCTCAGAGTTGTTTGGT